>KK502706.1:293372-324523 GCA_000688735.1 Glossina austeni | reverse complement strand
TATATAGACACTTCATGTCAAGTCAAGAAGATAGAGATGGATTATGAGGAGAAGAACAAAAAAAAAAAGAAAGAGCAAAATCAAGAGGGTCACAACACTAAATTTTTCTAAAAATTGAAGAAAATTTCTCCGTTACGTTGACACTGTAACAAGAGGACACGAGAATAAGAGAAATCAAAATCAACCAGCAAAGACTATAAAAAAAGAGAGAAAACAAAATCACCAATCAAGGCAATTTTCTCATAAGTTAGACGAACATTTCACACTAGTAAGCAACGGTAAATAAAGAGCAAGAGAAAAACTCTAATAGCGCCAAAAGAAAAATAAACCACGAAAAAGACCTATTATCAAGAACACTTGTGCTGAATGCAAGAACCAAAAATGAAAAACATCAAAATTTTAATATAAATTAAGATAATTATAATTCTTTTTTAAAATTCTTACACCTTTTAACTTTATGCCTTTATAATAATATGCCTTTTAAAGAAAATGCGAATAATTACGCGGAAAAAGAAATAGAAATAAAACAATGCACTACTCTTTACAGAAAAGAACGAAGCAATCACGCCGCGATCAGTTGCCAAACTGATCGCGTTGATTTCGATTTAACTACTAACTATCTGTATCCGATAACGAACTTGGTTTTGATTTCTAACTTTTCCATGTCGGAAATTGATATTTTAGATAGTTTGAGGCCTATAATATATAGCAGTGCGCCTGAGCCTGATGGCATTCCATCATCTACACTCAAAACGTGCGCTGACGAACAATGTCGTGTTACTTCAATGATTTGTAATCAGTCTTTGCAATCACCTCGTAATTATATCAACTTTGACTAAGCTTTACAAAATTAAAGTTCCTAGAGACGGTCCAGGATATTGATCCATGTAGTATCGCCGAATCGATAGTACCATTTATTAACTTAATTAAGAAACAAACATCGAGGGTAAATCTACGTTTTTCAGGTGCCGGCAAGACTAACAAAAGCAATCTATTTTCATGAAAGAGACAAGCGGTTCTCAGCCGAAATTCTTACCGACAAAGAGCAGGAATTGCTTTTGAACGGATTGTATTGAATGTACATAGTACATACATAGGTCGCTTAACCTTTCATTACTCACCCTACTTATTGGTCTCCTCCGACCCATGATGTCTTTCGGAGACCCCGATGTTGGGTGTGAAGATTCCTCTAAATCTATCTTCCTTTCATAACCAAAAATTTACTTACTCGACATTCTTTTTTTTCTTTCTTAATATTTTTATTTCATCTTCTCATTTTTATTAATTAATGGTTTATACTATAAAAAAAAAAAATCGTATGCATGCAAACAAAATAATCCACCTTTAACGCTTATTGCTAAGTAATAATAATAAAAAAAACCCCTATGCTGTATACGCTGCAATACAATATTTACTTTGTGAAAATGTATAAAGCCATCCAATTCAAATCATCCAAATACAGGCGATGATTGTAGCATTTTTATATACTGTAGCTGTTGTTATTGTATGTTGTAACACACTTAATAAAAAAAAAAGCGGGAAGAGACTATCCTTGTTGTTTGCCGACTAAAACAATGTACATATTAGATGAAAATTAAATACTCGCAAATTTTTAACACGACACTGACTTTAGAAAATGTTTTTCGTTCGTGTCACGGTCTCTAACCTCTTTGATCCTATACTTTCTTCTTTCTTTCTTTAGACTCTACACTTTATGTCGTCACATTCATTAAAAAGATTTGAGTATGGTCTATGGATTTGGCGAATTAAGGGAAAAAATATTCGTTATTTTTTATCATGCTCCTATAAAGGAAAAATTGATTGTAAGAAAAGACCGTAAGTCCAAACTCTGTAATGCGATGTTCTTCAGTAGTTCTTCTTCTAGAGTTTTCCTTTAAATTACGCGCATTTAAAACGCCACATTTTAATACACGCGTTTAATCAAATCCAACATGGTAAAATATAGGAACACTCTTAGCACAGAATGAAACGGTTTGTACTTCAAAATGGTTTAAGAAATCAATAAAATTTCTACACCATATTTTCGATGAACCTATTCCTCCTAAGTCCTGCGATACGGAAATAATTAAACCTAATTTTTGACGGAAAGCAGATTTCGATACACAAATGACTTTACATTTCGAACTAACTTTGCCACCAGTGCCTGTAGCTTCCTGTTCATTAAGCGTGTAAGGACGCAAAACTTTAGTTTGTTAATAAACTTTTACCTTATTGCCTATCTACGAGATCACTTAGTGAGTATATAAGAGTCCTTAAAAGAAAATTTGTTTATCGAAACTGTAGGTTATTCTCCTAAGTAAACCCCTATTGCATGAGTTATGTTGACAAAGAGTCTTATTGGGTATCTGGAAAAACATTAAAAAGATGCTCTGATAACGGTTATTTATACAGGCGTTAACGACCAACATTTAATGGGCAGCTACAAATTCAAAACGAAGGAAAACCAAAATTAGAAAGTAAATACTAAAATTAAAAATAGTCCAGTTGGTCTTCAAAACCACAATACGAGTGTAGTTGTACAAAACGAAAAGCCAGTTAACGAAACGGAAAATAAAGCAAAAACAAACATAGGACAAGATATAACACAAATAAGCAACATTTTTAAACAGTCTGAGCGACGAAGCATGATGTGTTATATTACCATTATTAGGCACTATTGTTACAAACTGCATTTATCGATTAGTTATAACGTATATGCTCTGTTTTAAAAAAGTTTACGTGCGTGTACAATTGACATGAAAGATCGTTATCGACAAGCATGCTTTGCCATTTTGTATGTGTACTTACGTTATTAGTGTTTTATTTTTTATAAATCACAAATTTGTTGACTTTTTTCATGTACGAAGATACACATCTTATTGTTTGTTCTTCGATTGAAAATTTTCATGTACGATATGTGTATCTTATTGTTTGTTCTTCCATTGAAAATTTTACTAATATATTACAAAAACAAGGAAATGCACGACGAAGCGACTCAAAAGTTTTCGATTAAAATCCAATTTCTTCTCACAAATTATTGCTCCCTAGCAACTGCAATTTATTAATCCATCGTTTTCTGTAAAAATGCCCTCAACTTCAACTCTTATTCTTTTAGGAGTTCCTAATGTACCTTTATATAGTATCGCTACCCGTTCAATTCTTAATATATTATAATTATATGTCTTTACTACTCTATTTGATTATGATTTTATCATTTTATCTATATTTTATTATAATTACTTTAAATTTGAATTAAATCTTAAACTTATTTTTCCTACATTGTATAAAGGAGATGTTGTATCAAAATCTCAAACACACTTCCTAATAATCTATATATACAATGACTGTGTGGTATATCTTAAATTTCAACATTAGTAGAAGGGATACAAAATAGTTATGTTCACAGCCGCAAACGTCTCAACAATAAAAGCATGCGGAAAATGATTACTAAGCATAAATTTCAATTTGTTACGTGAATTTCCTTTCATATATCGGATCACATTGGGGTTAACTTTTTAAACATAAACCGTGCACTCTATAGATAGATTCGTTGACCGAATCCGTCCACCCGTTAATTACAATTTTACCTAATAACTTTGCCTAACTTTTCAAAGTAATCAAGAAATATCCGTATTGAATTGTTAAAACGGGTTATATTAAAAATCTTAAAACCAACTGAACACAAACTTACCACTGTATCCTTCCGCGTTCGAGTACACGACGCCTAGACTCAGTTAAATATAACATAATGGAAACTTAGGTTGAGTCAAGTCAGAATTTTGCAAATCATTCTTCAGTTTAAATTAAATGTGTCCAACAATGTAGCGGTTATTGCTTGGTTCTGGCCTCCTTGGATGCCCGTCAAATAATTTGTGCCCACAAACAGTGTGGTTGCACTGCCATCAGGCAGCAGCTAGACGACCGGCTCTACTCCAAAAAATTGATGACATATTTGCTTAATGCCATATTTCTGTTGTATCATCATGCCAGAGTGCCTAAGACTAAGCTGAAAGGACTGTACTGCGACTTTAGCGTCATTTATTGAAACCTGATTAAACATATCAATAATTCAGATCGGTTTTGTAGAAATTTTCAAGTATACAGAAAACATAGACCTAGTAGAAACTGTGTAGTGTAGTAGAGGCTGTGCTGTTGAAATTTCTGTCAGGTCTTCTCCGGGCATCGAATTTGTGTCATTAACATGTGATTCAGTGAATTTTGGAACTCCGTGAAAAATTTATTTGTTTGTCTTGCTCGTACATTCCTTGAGGCTTAATTAAGTGGACTTTGCGCTCAGATATTGGTCGATTGATTCCCCAAAACCGTTTCAATGAATTGAATAGTTTTTTTTAGGTCAGACTGTGTGAAATAAATAACATATTAAATGTTATGGAAAGATTCCTTCATCCTATTTCTTTTAATATTCTGGATGTTTTGGTGTATCGTGCATTATCAATAGCGCTTCCCGAACGTAATTACCATCTCGGGTTGTCTTTTGTCCACAGGAGATGTTGAGCATAGTCTTCACTAAGTGGTGTTTAAAACTCAATGACGTGGACAGCTCTGTACCATGTTTTTGCTATGCAATTGGAGTCGTTAATTACCGCTTGTGTACCTCCATATGAATTTAGCTTCTTCAAAGTTCGCTCTAATTCCCGAAGGAGTCTGACGTACGGCCACCGTCCTATCGTTGTGGACGCTGTTGAGTCAGTTGAAAAACCATTTTCACTCTTTGCGTTAAGGAATTCGCCGTGGTGCCTTCGAGCTTCTTTATCAACGTATGGAAGCAGATTATTACTAATACCTTTACCTTCTTTGGAGAAGCGTAGGTTTATTTTATTCATCAGCTTTTTATTCAACCAACCTTGTTAAATTAGGTTAATTTCATTATTCCAGTCGGTTCATCTAGAAATTTTCGGTCCGTAAAATTTAATCAATGCAGATGACATTAACTATGTTCTTAACCTTAACTTCCAAGTTACCAAAAATTATTAATTTTTTTTATTTTAATCAGTTAATTTACTAGATTATGTATTTCATATCCTATTAAGCTGGAGGTTATGTAATTCTCCCTTATAGTGTTTGTAAAAATCCTAAAATCTAGCTTTAAGTTTATTTGTCAATTGTTATTTAAAGATTATTGTATCAATTGTAGGAAAATATCATCTTAATATTCAGTTGAACGATTATTAGACGGTAGTCCTTGAAGTATATAATAAATAAGTAAATAAATATCAAAAGATGGCATAGGACGATCTGATGATAAAATTTCAAGCGAGAAGGAAGAAATGTGTCGGTTAAGTCAGCGTATAAATTTTTCTAATTCTTTTTTTCGGTGTTTTTATTACTTTTAAAGGGCTTAGGGTTTTTATTACTTTTAAGGGACTTTACAAAATTGTTATGTAAATTTTTATATATATTGAAATATATTATACTTTGCGTTTAATTTACAATCATAGGATTGTACTGTACGCCGATTTCATTTTGATAATTGTAATGGGCACTTGGCGCTCTCGCCCAAAAGTGTCTTTCTTGTTTTTTGCTTGGTGTTGCTTTCTAAACATCTGCGTCGTTTACAGTTTTCGCTTTCTATCTAATAGGGCTTAGAGAACTTTATGAATTTGTGATAAATGTGTGTGTGTGTGTGTGGTGTGTTTTTCTCCTCATAGATTCTATTTTGTCCGTTGCCTTTCAACATAGGTTGTTTATTTACATCCTGCGGAATTCTCAACTCTCAACTGTTGATGATTCAAATACTAATCTTTCTAAATCGAAATTTGCCTCCTTGCGAGCAGTTCCGCCTCTGAAAGCAATATTTGTGCCAAGACTGGCACAGCCCCATCTATTACTCTTAATCGCGTTAGCATTTTTAAATTGTTGCCATCTGAAACTAGAGCCGTGTCTTCTTTTAAGAGTTTAATACAGATATTTTGTTAAATAATTCTTTTTGATCACTAGAATCCTTAATAAAGGAATTTACGATGCGAAATAGACCTTGTGACACCATTTCTATAATTCCTACACCTGCAAAAAACTTAATATTTCCTCGGATCGGTTAACTATCATCTACCAAAGTGTTAGAAGTCTTAAACCAAAAATTCGGCCCACCTACCTAAATTCAGTGAGCACTGAGTTCTTCTGTTTCATTGTTACTGAAACTTAGCTTAAGCCGGATATCAATCCGTTGGAACAGAGAAGAGCGATCGTACTGGTGATAGTGTTTGAATTTTCATATCGGTTTCCTGTTCCATTCTACATATTTGAAGTTCCAAGTCCTCCAGACGTCGAATTTATTGTCACTTATGTGAAAGTTTGTAATGAAAATTTATACATAACTTATGCCTACATTCCTCCAAACGAGGATATTTCCACTTATAAGAAACTTGCTACCCTTATTTGTGGCCGAAACATCGAAACATACTGACAGGGACATCGCGTTAGGTAAGTTTAATTTACTGAAAGTCATTTGGTCTTATAGCGATATTTCTGGTTCTATGGTTCCCACTTCAACATCTGCGGAAGCTAGTGTTTGGTAATGAGTTACTTGACCGAAACTTACTTTAATACAACGATACTTCTAATTGTAATGACAGACTCCTACATATTTACTTTGACAAATTGCCAAAAATAATTAAAAATCGCTCTCCGCTTCTTAGTTTGTCTGGGGATCCGGATCATCCAGCAATCTGTTTGTCCTTCTATTGCTGCAAGATGGCCGTTTGAATAACACTACCATGTTGAATTTCTGTTCCTCAGATATGAATCTCAGCTTAAAACTCATCTCTCACACATTACGCGAGATTTTATTGCTGGGAGTATGGAAACACCAATGCAATGTATTATACCTAGCTATTTCTGCATCCGTTCCGATCATACAAACGCCCCTTCAAAGCACTTATCCGTCGTGGTTCAATAATGTAAGTAAATACTATAAAAATTAGAAAAACAAACTTTTCAAGGCCCTACTTACGGCTATTTCGTTTATTCTTCGTTGAGACATAGATTCATGTACCCCAGCCATCAAAGATATTGCAATTGCCTTTTTTTTCTGGTGATATAGAAACATGGATTCTCTTTGTAAATGGTTTAGTCGAAATTTTTGTAACTTGTAATTACCCATATAAAATCGCGATCACATTCCATCGCCTATGTTCGAATCATGCTTTGAGGAATTATGTGTTGTTATCTCAAAGATTTTTAATTTTTCTTTGAAAATGGGGTGTTTTCCATTTGTGATGGAAGAGTAGTCTCCTTATTCCAATTCACAAAGTAGAAGCAGACACTTGATCGAAAACTATAGAGGCATTGCCAAATTGAGTATCTCAGCTAAATTATCTGAACGAATTGTTACTCAGCAAATAGCTCTTGCTATCAAATTCTATATTTATAAATTTCAGCATTAAAAGATCAACACGTTACGAGCCTCTGAGAGTATGTTTGCCATATTTACAAGGCTTGCTCTAGCGGCTCTCTCTACTAGCCATTTAGGACCCTTTCTGCTTATATTGTGCAACAATGATCTCTCTTCAGTGATTAAGTTCATGTAATGTGATCAGTTTTCTTCTTTTTACTTGGAATCGCACTCGTACCTCCTTCAATCTAACTTAGACAACTTGGTTGCGTGGTCCTCTCTAAATTTCATGAAATTAAATTTTAAAAAAATGGTAGAAGAATTCTTTCTCAAGAAAGGCTTTGTTCACTACTGATTACTCAATTGATTCACAAAAATTGGAAAATGTAGATTCGTTCATGGACTCATGGGTTTTATTCAACCATACTCTTCGTTTTAATTAGCGCACTTATCTCTCCGTACATAAAACTAGGCCAGTGCTTAGTTTCATAAAACGGTGGTCTAACGAGCTTGACGACTCCTACGTTACAAAAAGTCTATACATGACCTTAGTAGGACTATGCTCGAATATGCATCTATTACGCGGTCCCCTTCCTATAGGAGAGATAAACTTCAATGTCCCGAGATGTCTCTAGAAACTTTACTTTTGTGAAGCTTAGTCAATGTAGATATAATTACAAGAATTAGATAAGTTAACTAAATTTTTTCAGTTCAGGCTGCTAAACTTATGAATGTTTCCAGTGTCTTGGGGGGTTCCTGTAAAAAGGATTAACGCCGGTTATGGGTATGCTTCTGTGCTAGATGTGTACGTGCTCTTTTGCGTTTGCACATATATAGATTTTTGTTTGTTTTGTTTTTTTATTTTTTTCTATTTTGTTTTTAAATACTTTTTATTCGTTATTAATACTACTTAGCATAAGATTTATTTCTAAGAGCCAATTAAATTCGGTTGTTAATTTATATTAACTGAATTTCATGTGTAAATAAAGTAAAATAAAATACTGCGATGTACTTATTTTAAGAGATGAAAACCTTAATAGACCTACATTTGTATTAGCAAATAAAATGTCGATAGCTGGGAGCTTAAATCGTACCATCAAAAGTATAACAACAACTCAGGGAGAAAAAAAACTACGGCAAAAGCCTGTACGTAATCACTATTATCATCTCAAGCTCCACAATGCAAAAACTCAATTTTGTCAACATAATACCTATCCTTCGGAAATCACTACACAACGGAATTCTATAATAGATCAAGAAAGTATCCTTTCCTAACGCAAAAATTGGTTGACAGCGTTAAAGGAATGTGTAGGACAACACTTCAAGATGAAAGATTGTACAAAATCTGTAGCAACCCAACAAGGTGATTTTAAAACAGCTAGGGCATTATAATCTCCTAGCATAGCCAAATAATATCAAGATAAATTTCAAATACTTCGTGATACTATCGACAGATAAGCCAGGCCAAAACTTTATTAAGGATGATGATTCAGTTGACACAAACATAACTCAAATACAAGCATATACACAAACAAGCAGATACAAGATGGAGTAAAAATTGCCACGCCCAACATTAGAGTTCCGAAAAACCTAGGGTAAAATAAATTACCATAACAACAACAGTCGAAACGCGAGGGAACTTACCCTAGCAATAAAAACTTCACTCTAATTGTTTCTCAATCGATGGTGCTTGTATGCTTGATATTCAAAACCAAACACTTCAACGTCCTAAACATTGGGATTCATCCAAGTTTCAGAAGGCGCAATTACCCGACCTTTGAAATTATGAGAGCTTCGGCTCTCATAATAGATAAATGAGTTATTAACTTCTCGCGACCAGAATTTCTTATAAGAATAAGCGAGGTCTAGAATTTTAAACAATGTTTAATGACCATCGTTATATTCTGATCAGTAATTTTCGGGTCAATGTAACATCCAACTATCGTGACTTTTGCATAGAATGCGAACTATGATAAAAACAAACCTTTACGGGTCGCAATAACAGCCAATTCCGATCCAGCCGAAAGAGATACCACAGCAGGTTGATTTAAAACCTGTTATTGCCCTATGTTAAATCATAAAGAAGTAGACTTATCTAGACTAGCCATGTCAGACTAAAAAAGAGTGTGTAGCAAAAATCGAAGTAATTGTCACAGAAGATTAACATTCTATTGAGCCATCGTAATGTCACAGTCATTCGTATTGAAATCAGCACTATAACTAACGCCATTTGACAGAAAACTTTACGCCTTAATTTCCAATGGAGCTAAGTTACTTAACGATGTATGCTACTGCTACCACACAACCGAGGCGTATTGGTCCAGTTAAGCACCTTCTTCTAATGTAAGCATTCTTCACCTCTTTAGATCACCTTTTAATCGAGCGAAGTAATTTAAGTCCTGTTTAATGTAAGCAAATTTTTTAAGCCAATTTGCAGGTAATACGAATGCGATTCGAAGCAAAAGGAAGAAAACAGTTTCACATCGTCAGCATACATTAAGATCTGCCTGAATTTAATCACCAAGGGGAGATCATTAATGTATAAATTAAATTAAAGGGATCGTAAATGGCTGCCTTGAGGGATGCTAGACGTCGTGTGAAATTCATTCGAGATGATGAAGTTACACAGAAACCTGAATGATCTGTTATGCAGATAAGAGCTTATCCATTACACTATATACAAAGGGACGCTAGCGACCTGGACTTTGAAGTTCAATAAGTTATGGTTAACTAAGCCAAACACTTTGCTAAAATCAATATATACGTCATCCGGGCTAGAGCCACTGGAAAAAGTCTTGAAAACATGGCAAATAAGATTTATTACAGTAGATCTTACTTTTCGAAAGCCATGCTGGAATGGAGAAATATAAGATTTAATAGCAAAAGCCCAAACACCGAGTAACAATTCGCTCAAACAATTTAGATAAAACCCTCAACTGGGAAATGCCTCTATAGTTCTCAGCATGATGTCTATTTCCACATTTCTGAATGTCAATAAGGAAATTTCTCTTCCAACACAAAGGGAAAACACTTGATTCAAAAATCTGATTAGAGACCATTGAAATAACACCACTTAGCTCGTCAGAGCATGATCTGAGTACACTTGATGGAATGCCATCAGCTTCAGGCGAATGACAATATTTTAGGGATCTGACACTACCAAACATGTCATTTTCTGAAATAAGCCCAGTAGGGATCAAAACCGAGTTAATGATCCGATACGAATAGTTAACAGTTAAATCGGAATCAACAGATGAAAAATTTCATCGCAATTATTCAGCAAAGAGGTTTAAGGTTTCAATATCACCAAAGGACTAGGTGCCATAGAAAGAAAGATGCGAGGGATATATGCAGATTTTTCTTTTGCAGTTGACAACGTTATAAATATATTCAGTGTAAACAAACAGTGAGGGTTTTGATCAACTCCAATAACATTGGTGGTTGAGGTAATCAAATCTATGCCTTGCAGCAGAATAGGCAAAATAGTCGTAAGCGGAACCATAAATTGTTTGAAAACTTTGTTTTTCTTATTTAATACTCTTGTTAAACCATGCGGACTCAATCTTCCAGGGCTTCGAGGTTGTTTGATTGGAAGATACAGAAGTAGCTAGGTTTAATACATTATAGATCGAAAATATTAGGGTTTCAATATACCCTGCAGAAAAATCGAGCATAATGTGTAAAAGATAAAGTTTAAACAGTGAGATATGGGTTTTATTACTATCATAATGTTTATTTGAAGAAGGAGAAGGAGCATTTGACACATTGGATTTAACAGGCCTGTAACGAAAGCAGATGTTTATTGCTGGATGATAGGGATTCTCAAGTAAACTAAAAGGTGGATAGCCATATACCGCTATTTCCGGGAAATTAGCAAAGCAAAGATCCAGCAGTCTGCCATTACAGTTAGGAGTGCAGTTGTATTGAAGTGAAATACGATCAAATAACTCATTGAAAAAGACAATAGCGCTATCAGATCTTGATCACTATACAACTCTATGACAAAGAATTAAACAGGAAAGATATGTATAGTTACGGAAATCCTAATTCTAGTTCCTCACCAACTAATTGATTGAGGTGTATATAAAGAGAGTATTTGCAGAAGACAGGGTCAGTCGAAAAATAAAATTTGAGTCGGAAAGACGCGAGTATTGCCGATGTAAGTTGTAAGTAATCCCACCAAAAGAAATTCATTGTAAATAAAAGAATATGCACGATCTAGTTATACGAACAATATCAAGAAAAGAATTTCGTAACAATTGGTGTCAGAAGAGGGATCGCGGAAATGGTGATAGTAGAAGAACTCAAACTGGATGAGCTCAAACAGCAGCTGGGGAAAAAAAAAACTCCTTACAAAGATGAATTAAAACAGAGACTTGGCGAACATCCAGAAAAAACAGGGAGGAAATGTTCATATATATGTTTGAATAAGAATATAAAATCGAGGGAAGGGACCGAACCGGCACCTCTGGAGGATCAGAAACTATAGCTACAGCAGAGGAAAAATGCAAAGAAGAAAAAGGCGAAGATGGTATAAGTATATCGGATGCCACTGTTATGGAATTCATGCAGCAAATGCAATAGCAAAAGCAGCGAGTGCAACAGCAAATACAGTCAACACAGCGGGATATAGAATCAAAAATTAACGGGACGACGGAAAAAATCCGGAATATTGAGGAAAATCAAGGCGCTCTGAAAATACGAATAGACGATGTGTTCTAGCAATTCGAAGGCAACGTTAATGTGCTGGAAGCGAAAGTTGATGATGCGCTAGGCTAATTCGACGAGAGTGAATGCCCTGGAGGAAAAAGTTAGACCGGAAAGGAAGGAAGATAGAAATGCCTTGCAATGTGAAATAAAATGGCTAAGCTTCAAAGTAATGGTGTAATCACCAGCTCTACCAAGGTCACATCCCTACATCCCTATTTGACAATATCACTAATTTCAACGCATTCAAACTACAATTCGGTGTTGTCGCTACAAATTGTACGTGGGACAACGATAAAGCGGTCGTTTTAATAACTTTCTTAAGAAGAGGAGCAGCGAAAATAATCCAGATAATCCCGGAAGGAAAAAGATCGGAATTCGCTGCAATTATGGCTGCTTTGGAAAGGAAATGTGGTAGCAAACATGTGAAGGAGGTAAGCCACCTGGAGATGTTTTCGCGCTGCCGGAAACCCAACGAAAGAATCGAAGATTGCGCTAGAGAAATCGAAGGCCTAACCAACCTCGCTTGCGTCGGTGTACCCGAAGATGTGCTGAAAAGATTAAAAGTTGATGCCTTTGGAAAAGGATTTCGTGACATGGAACTTAAAAAAGTTGTATGAACGTCAACAAAAACAACGTTTACCGAAACGCCTTGCTTCCCGCTTACACAAAGAGCCGCTAGCGTACTGTGAACGTCATCCGCGAACGTGAGATGAGCGGAACTTACCAATGAGAAGGATATCTCGGATGTGGTCTGCGTAGCGGTTCGGCAAGTTCTGCGCGAAAATAAGCACGGGCCGGTTTCAAATATACGTAGATTTTATGTCTGTCAGAAACCATACCGTTTTGCACGGGATTGCCGGTCGATGCTTAGGAGAGCGTACTCCTCATCACCTGCACAGAATATTAGTGAAGGTTCTAACGAAATAACCAAGGAACGAGCGTTAAACTAAAAAGAGTCATCACAGAGTGGCACTGGTTGACTCAGCATTCTAGAAGTGCTAGGGTCGGTTTTACTGAAGCAAAGAGAAGTAACAACAGCCTAACGATTGATGAGAAGATTCAGAATTTTCACAAGATCACCACCCTGGACATAAGTGCTTCTCATTCAATTATTAATGGTATAAGTGTCAAAGAAAAATTCGAACCCTTCGAAACTGTTCTGAAGGGTAAAGCTTTCACAAACACTTCGATTAGCGATGTTTTAATGAAGCATGAATTTCTGGTAGCAGATATAATGGGTGAGATATTATTGTGGATGGACTTTATGACAAAGCATGTGTTCGTACTAGATATGAAAAAGCGCGCGGAACAATACGCTAACGTGACCTGAGCTTTGACTGTGGGGTGTTACAGGGGTGTGACAGACAAACTGAATTATTGGAAGTTGCGGTACAAAGGCAGCAAAAAATCCCGCCAGCCTCAGTATTTAAATTGTGGGCTACAGGTAATCGAAAACTCAAGCTAAGCAACACATGTGTTGTCGATCCGAATAAGGAAAATGCAACAGATAATATCATTTTTACGGGTATTGAACCCAACCAGCGTTACACCGAAAGTTCACAAAGGAGACATTAAAGCGCAATGCCAAAACACAGAATATGTGATAAATTATCAAGCCGAAGTACCAAGAACAAGCTCAAAGATATCCCAAGGAGTTTAATATCTCATAAAAAGATTGACTAGCAATCTACATAAGCAGGAAAAGAAATATTGCAAAAAATTTTTGCTAGAAAATTTGGGCCATCTTTGCCGGCGTTACAAGCTCGCGTGGCCATGCAAATGTTGCGAAGCATACGCTTAAGACTGCAGGAGCTGATCCGAATCGACAACGGCTTAAAAGAATTCAACTAGAGGAGAAGCGGCGGACTTGATCAAAGATATGCAGAAGACGAGAATTATTGAACCGTCATACAGCACCTGGTGTTCGCCAATTCTCCTGGTAAAAAAAAAGATGGAACTACTAGATTTTCTGTGGATAATAACAAACTGAACGAACTGACCAAGAAGGACAGCTACCCTTTACCTAGGACTGATGACACATTACCAGATTCGTAATGGTTATCAATCTTAGATTTGAAGTGCAATTATTGGCAGGTGGAGTTCGCTGCGTATGACAAGGAAAAGACCGCGTTCCAAGCTGGCGATATCTTATTTCAGCTTACCGTATTACTGTTTGGATTATGCAATGCGCCTGCCAAATTTGAACGTCTCTTGGACAGTGTGCTAAAAGGACTGCACTGGAAGATCTGCCAACATCTAAACAATCTGGAATCACCGGTTGCGGGCAGCAGTTTTGTTTAGTGTAAGTATATATATTTCGTTCAATTCAACCATATACATTTTATTTCATTTATATTCGATTCACTTTTGCTTTGCACATTAATGTTTGGTTGAATGGGCACTCATTAACGTTTATTTGTTCATGCACTTGCATTTGCACATTCATGTTTGTGTGTTGGTCTGTTTGGTATAACTGACCATAGACAACGATATCACAAATTACATAGTCCAAATCTTGAAGTGTGTCGTCGTTGTTTACAGTAATTTGCCTATGTTGCATTTCTCATTTCTCTGGAGTAAACAAACGCAAAAATGCAAGCGCATCATTTTTATGCATTAAATTATCGCACTATAATTCTAAGTTAGTTTATAAGACTTCCAGTTTATATATCTGCATTTTTAGTAATAAAATTTGTCTTTTGTCAAAATCTGGCTTTTCTAGTTACAAGTGCTGGAAGGGCCACCTCAATAAGTTGACACGACCGGACGCATCGTTTGATCGGTTCATGTCAACCAATTAGGTTTCATTCGCCAGTTTTTCATTCAGGTATACTGTACTTAACATTTGAACGTGGTTGGCACGTTCTAACCCTCCTTTTGACTATTTAGTGTCCATCTTGGACACGCTAATAAATCGATTGCGAAGAAACCATCAAACCAATATTTTGGTGACCAAGACGTGATTGGCACGTCTTAACTTTGGTTAAATTTGCATAATATAGACTGTGCACTGTACGAGTACACTGTACTTAACAAGTTTTAAAATTGAATTTCGAAAAGAGTTCCTTCTTTAGGAAAGATGTGAAATATATTTTGGGCACAAAGTCTCCACGAATGATGTTCACACGGGTGAAGGTAAAATTATGGCAGTAAAAGAATGGCCACAACAATTTGCATGAGGATCGCAATTTCCTAGGACTTTGCGCCTACTACCGCAGATTTGTGACTCTTATGCACGGCACCCATTTTAGCTTGTCCAGTACCAGGAGAAAAGTTCATACTGGATACCGATGCAAGCCCGGAAAGCTTAGGCAGCGTGTCCTCCCAGCAAATTGATGGCAACGAAGAGGTAACAGCAGAACGCTCATCCAAATCTAAGAAAACTACTGACAATAACGCAATACGTCAAACACCGCCACAGGTATCTACACGGGTGACATATCCACATAAGGACAAATCGTGCTGCTCTGTGATGGTTACTCAACTTCAAACTGCGAAAGTGCACCCTCACTAAATCTCATGTCAATGTCGATGCCATTTCTAGACGTCAATGTGGTCCGCACTGCAAACACTACGTAAGGAGCAAGAACAAAGAAGATGTCGCCATCCGCCGGACTATTGCGGAGCCCAACGGTAACTTTTCAAAAGAAGAAATGCGTAATGTGCAAATTGCCGACGAAAATATGGTATTAGATGATAGACGATGGTTAGATGATATTAGATGCCATAGCAAAATAGGAGCGTCTCACTTGGGAACAGATCGCAAGAGAAAGTCCGATTACGAAGGCGTATTGGGCACAGTGGCAAAGCCTCATGGTTGAAGATGGATGCTTGTGGTGCATATGCCATAGCGGGGATGCTTCGTGGAAGAAATTACAGGTGGTCCCACACGCGAGAACTCGGGAAATTATAAGGGAATACGACATCTTGAAGCGCATCTTGGCATCACGAAAGCCGTGCAAAAGATCAAGCAAATTTCTAATGGATAAGCATCAAGCAATCTGTAACTGCATGGACTCTCAACTGCGACCAGTATTGCAAATTGAAAGGTCCGAAAACTAAGCCCTAGCAATATAACGTGGGTGCACCTTTGGAAAGAAACACAATAATTGTTGCTGGTCCATTTCCGGCCAGCAGTTCGGGAAATAAATATGTTGCTGGTAGTCATTGATTACTTCAGTAAAGTAGGAAATATACCCCGTAGCTAACAAAGAGGCAAAGGCAATAGACGAAGTATTCGCCAATAATTGGGTTAGGCTGTATGGGGCCCTTATTGAGCTACATTCTTCGTAGAAACTTCCAATCCTTAATCTTCTCTTTATCCCCGACGAAGATTTTTTGCGGGTTTAATCTGAGACTACCAGCAGATTCTGGACGCCCCCTATGTCCAAAGGACCGAGATCGAATTTGGATAAAATAAATCGAAAGGTTCGAAATAGAGCGCAAATCGTAAGCGATAGGACAAAAGCAAACTACGATCTGAGCGCTAACGCTCAAGGATTTAAGGCAGGAGATTCGGTATTATTATATTATATTAAACTCCAGTGGCACCGCGGTAAAAAATCATAGCAAGGAAAGATTGTGTGGTCTATCGAATACGAAAACTTCCCGCAGGCAGAACTAGACTGAAAGCGGTACACCTGGACTGACTGACTATGAGTCATGCAACTGCCGGCCGACGAAAAAGATTAGCGGAAAAGCAGATTAAAAATGGCACCATGAGTATAGGTAATAGTAATGTGTCTGTAAAAAGTGTATATAAACAGAATACCTGCGGTAGAAAAAGAAAATTTGTGTCGAGAGTATTGCCGAAATAAATTATAAATAATCCTACCAAACGAAATTGATTGGTGAAACGAACCCTATCAAGAAAAGAATTTCGTAGCAGTATTTATTAGCAAGAAATGAAAACACAGTCTCAATAAAACTGGGAATTCAAAGCGATGCCATTGTAGTCAAGAAGGAAATCGTGAAAAGAATATTCTTAGCAAATACAACAACAGCAGGCAAAGGCAATCAATACGTCAACATTTTAAACACTTCAGATGAAACCTTAATCATTAACAGCTTAAGAATATACACTAAATCACAACACACCTATGACATAATTCTACAAAACACAGTATATGTCAAGGAATCAAAAAAATGCTTTGAAAAATTATCCAATAATTGAAATTACATACAGCCGATAAAAAATTGTACTCATTAAGGGCTTTAAAAAACACCAATCAATGTTCGATTTGAAAGATATACCACTTGGCGTAAACAATTAATGTACACAAAAAATTTCAATAAATGACTAAACCATAACGTGTATAAAAAGCTACAAACTGTGTCACTAGCATCAAAATCACGACTTTTAGACCAAAGCCATCAATTGAGATATGATGGAACAGCACCACCATAAGCTTCTACGAAAGTTTTATCTGCTTTGGCAGCAGACTTCTTCAAATCAAACAATACAAGTGATGAATGTCGAAAATGGAATTTGAAGCGATCCATGATTAGCGTCTGTACACATTGAGAAACTCATCAATACCAAGTGGAAAATTTTTATTTTATGTACAAAAACCATCATCATTTTCCCGGGTGTTGTAATGATATTCCTTAATTTGTTGATGGTGCGCCATCTCGAAGTGGAAGTTTTCCGTATAGTTTTTAATACAGACAATCTCCCAGTAACAATGACGGTTTTGGGGTGGTCTCTATGGGAAAGATTCGCAGGGCGAAGGTTTTTGGTTATGTAGGTTGGAGCACTTTCGTGAAATATGCGATTGGGAAGAACCTGTCCTGAAGCATCTACCACGGCACAAGCCGATAGCAGACCGGAAGATGTTGAGCCGTTTGTGTATAAGAGATTTCAACCGTTACTCCCCAGTACTTGGGTTTTTTCAGCAATTATATTTCTGAAGACGTAATTTGGCATGTTTTCTTTCTTGTGCATAGGCAGCGAAATGTCAAAAGAGTACTCTTTGAAAATCCATAAAGGTTTAAGATCAAAATTGCGGAAAATTTTAAAGTTATCGAGAATGTATATGTTTAGTGAGAAATATATCCCTTAAACATTGCTAGATATGAAAAAGTGTATGTTTATATTTCAAGAGCTTATTCCGATTGTTACTACGATTAACTTACCAATGTGTCTATATACTTAAGTTGAAGAATCAGTTAGTAGCTCAGCTGAAAGGCGGATACCAAGCATTGTCACACAGTTGCATCATTACCATACAGTTACCATTTTCTTTGTAAGTCCAAGTAAGCGCTGCGGGATTTATCACAAAGGAACATACTATTGTTACTCCAATCTTTTACTTTGACCTAATGGAACGTCAACAAAATTGTGACGCTGTATGGCGTTTTTATTGGATTTATGTAATACATGGCGCGGTATTGATTTGTTATTTTGTAATTTCAGCTCCCTTAGAAATTTTATCCATTTATGCTGAAAATAGTTTGCTAGTTTTTCATCTCATGGTAATTGCAACTGTCATGTTTACTGAATCATAATTTTGGTAGCAACAACAACAGGTCGCAATAGTCCTAGAGCGTCAAATATGCTAGCCACGTCTGAAATTATGGAAATTATCATCTTAGACCTTTCACTAGATATTACATTTATGCATACTGCGTCTTCCCTTGGTAACCATGCTGGTCCCAACATTTTAATAGTATTATGATTGTCTTTATCAAAATCCAAATCATTTTCTTGGTGATTTTTAAGCATGTCTTCCCTAAATTAAAGAATTTTTTTTACTTGCTGCGGAAAGCTGATCTTCACCCGTTACACAATCATCAGCATAAAACTTGTTTAGCACTGCTTCAGCACCTAGTAGATATTTATACAGCAATTGTTGCCCCAATTGCTATAAGCATTTGGTTGCCAAATAGGGCGCTGGCGTATTTCCGTATGGTACTGTGTTTAATTCATAATATATAAGTGAATCAATTGGTTGCTTCAGTCTTCTTCGCTGGTTTATCGTCATGGCTAGCCGCTTTAAATGATTCAAATCGATTTTCGCAAAAAAGTTAGCAAATCGACCGCCTTTGACAGTTTTCAAGGATCGTTCGTACAAGATGTGTGTACAATGGTCAAGTTTTTTTTAAAAAATGTACATCAAGATGGACTGCGTTTCAATTTCTAAACGACGTAAGGCCAAAAGTGCTGGGCGGCCAGCCTTTCAATGATGGGATTTACCAATAGTCGATGCTTATTGTAACGTCCCTAAAGGCGAGAACATAACTCCCCTCTGTAATCCTATTGCCTATAGTAAGGATGACGTCTGCCTATTGGCAGTACCCCCAGACAGACAATATTCGTATCATGGCAGGCGCCTGACAACACTGTGGATAACATAAAAAGTTATCCACCTGCAAAAGTCCCATCCGGCTATTTGAAGCGTGTAAGCATTTTCAAATCGGGTGCATCTCAACCTAGAGCTATCTCGTTTTTCAAAGTATTAGTTCCGACTGAATATATGGAAATTTTGTTAAAGAAACCATTGTGGTCGGTTTGATCCTTAATTAAGGAGTTCATTCCTCGGGATAGGCTCCGTAATACTAATTCGGGGCCTTTCCACCCTCAAAAAATTAAACGTTTCTTCAGGCCCAATAACTTTTATTTACCAAAATATTAGGGTTCTAAACTCAAAAATGCGCTCTTTTTCTTTAATTCAGTGAATATGAAGTTTTCCTGTTAGGCTTTCACTGAAACTTAGTTAAAGCCTCATTTACATTTGTCAGAACGTTTTCACAAATCTTCCCAGGTTTTCAGAAAGGATCGATTGGATCGGTTGCCATATCTGCTGCAGTCCCGTCTTATTTAATTGAATTTCCTACTTCTCCTGAATTCATTGTCATACGGGCGAAAATTGCTAATAAACATTTATTTGTAACTTGCTCCTACATCCCTCTAAATGCAGATATCTCCATTTGTAAGAAGAATCTAAGCCTACTGATATAGTCATAGCGATGGGGAAATTCAAATTGCCACAAGTTACTTTTGATTGAATTATTTGATCGTAATTTACTTCAATACAACCGTACTCCTAATTGTAATGGCAGAATACTAGATCTTTGTTTTGCCAACTTCCCGGATATAACTGTAAATCGCTGTCAACCTTTTAGTTTACCTGAGGATCCGCATCATCCAGTAATTTGTATTTCCTTTTTTTACAGGCATGATGGTCCCATGATCTACTCTAACGTGCCACACTTCTCCAATAAATATTATGATTTTAACAAAACTAACATTTTACTGCTTAAATTTCATCTTCCACACATTATGCTTGATTTCTTAGCTGGAAATATTGAAACCTTACGGTCTTCGTTCTATAATGTATTAAACCTAGCTATTTTTGCATCTGTTGTGGTCAATCTCGCCCTCGCAGCCGATGCCCGCCTCTGTTCAGCAAGACAAATAAATATTATAAAAAGAGGAAAGACAAACTTTTGTCAAGCAATTTATAAAGTACGCTTACGACTCTTTCGCCTATTCTACATCAAAGCATAGATTTAATTACCTCAACCACCAATATTATTGTAGATACCTTCAATTGATAAAATTCTCATTGCTTGTTAACGTTAGATACTTTTTTAAGGTTGTCAACCCCAAAAGAAAAATTTATACATTAATGATCTCCCCGCGGTGATTAAATCCAACCAGATCTTAGCGTGCGCTCGCGACTCTAAACTATTTTCTTCCTTCTCCTTGGAATCGCAATGATATCAGCTTCAAATTGACTTAAATAATTCGGGTACATGGTGCTCGTTAAATGTTATGAAATTAAATCTAAAAAAGTGTAAGAAGTTTTCTTTCTTAACAAGGAAGTCATTCAGTACTGAGTGCTTCATTGACTCGCACAATTTGGAAAAATTGATTCGTTCATCTATTTAGGGGTTCTATTCAACCAAAGATTACATTTTAATTTGCACATTGAGCTCTCTTTAAGTACAGCTAGGTCAGCGCTTGGTTTCATTAAGAGGTTGTCCAAAGAGCTGAAGGATCCTATCATTACAAAAAAGTTACAAATGTGCTTAGTTAAACCAATACTTGAGTATACCTCGGTTGTGTGTTCTCCCTCCTATAGGTGTTATGTAAATTCGATTGAATCAGTTTAAAAGAAATTTTTGCTGTTTGCCCTTAGGAATTTGGTTTGGTATCCGCTTGTCTGTTTGGCTTCTTATGAAAATAGGTTGTTTCTGTTACCCTTACCGTGACTTGACAAACGTATATTTATTCTTGGTCTCTCCTTCTTAATTAAGTTAAGTAATGGTACTATCAATTCGTCCACATTGTAAATATATTTATGAGAGATTTAGCCGGTTTAGAGTTGTTTGCAAAAACCTAAATGATGTCTATCACTTAATGTCAATATCGGATTCTTTACGCTCTATCAAAACAACGTTGCTTTATACGACCGATTTTCCTATGTCATATTTAAACTTACTTTAATCTTAATATGTCATTATGTTTCGAAAATTAATTGGTGTTGTTTATTGTATCGGTTGTGCATGTTTCCGGTGGCTTAGTAGTTCACTAGCGGTTTCACAAGCTTTTTTTTCATATATACTTTATACTTTTTTTTCAACGTTAATTAGTATAAGATTTACTTCTAAGAGTCAATTGAATTCGACTGTTGATTTATTTTAGTTGAGTGTTAGGTTTAAGTAAATAAAAAATGAATAAAATATATAGTAGTTTCAGTTAATAACGCTAGATTTCTTTTACGGTTTACAAAAAAGTGGTGTAAAGAATTCAACGACCCATACGTTACAGTTATAGTTAGATCAACTCTTGACTATTCGTCGGTAGTTTAGCTTCCTATGTATAGATGTCATATTAATATCTTGGCGTCTGTTCAATGGGACTTCTTGATAATTACTTTGCGACGTTTGGGACTACGCTCCTTCTTCCGCTGTACATTAATAGATTGGAGCTCATTGACTTGCTTTCCCTTGAAAAAAGGCCTGAAATGTTGGATGTACCCCCGTCTTTAAGGTGATAAAAAGAGATTTTTTTTCGCCCGACTTTATTAGAACTTATTAATACTCACATCCGCAGTAGGGTCACAAGACACTTTGTGCTCTTGCAGCTACCGCAACATTGAACAAATTATGAGTTGTTCAATCCGTTCCGGATAATGTGTAAAATGTTCAGCGATCATTATCACTTACTTGATCTGTCCGTTTTGTCCGTTAATAAAGTTAAAAGCATTATATTGCATAACTAACTGCTAAACATTACAATACACGTAAATTGAATCAAAATATTCTTCTACATTTGATTGTGTTCTTCATTTGTCACTATTAATAATGTATAAATAAGCACACATTCATTAATCAATATATATTCCTAATTTTAATTTAGTGCTTTGCTGGATGCCGGTGTATATTATATGTTGGTTGTATGTATTTTTATTTATATTTTTTCGTCTCTATACTACATTTTAAGTTATTTTGCAGCTTACATTCGGCTAATGACTTGTTCCGCAGCGGAATTTAATTAATTATAAAAATAAATATGAATATGTTTCTAGTTCTTGAACTTATTTAATTTTCTTGTCCACTGGAATCATGTTTTCCTTGTTTTTTTTTTTTATATATTAATATGTGTTAAAATAATGTTTATTTGCTTATCAGCGTTCTTGGGTTAAACGCACTTTTACATTGACGAAAACAAATTTTCAGTCAGTTATTGGAATACCTCAAAAGCATGTCGACTACGCACCATAGTTACTAAAGTAGAGATGTACATCTTATTGAGGCCATTAAAGTCAAAGGATACGTGCATGCTCTTATATACATTTCCTACCAACAATCGACACTTTAAGCTTAGATCCACATACGTCCACACATTTGTGGGCTATTTCGAGTAATTTTTTCGCTCGGCTTGCTAAACTGGCAAATGGTTTCTGAGTTTTCTTCTTACGTAATTGTCGCAAGAAATATATTATGGTATATAAATAGTAAGTCCCCAACCCAACTGCTTTAGAATTGCTTTAGCCTACCAAAATTGAAAATTAAGAGAATATTCAATTCCTGTCTAAATCTGTCTTTTCTAAATCAATTTTGAGAACTGTTACATGATTCCGTTCGGAAATTGTTTTGCTTGTAAAATAATCAATAAATAAAAGAGCGTCGACGCACACTCTACCCCGCTTGAAACCAACGTGTTGCTTTGTAATGAGGTTCTTGGACTAAAGAAACCAAGATAGTCTAGATGCGATAACCTTTTCTAATATTTTGTTTGTTATGCTTCCACCTAGGTTTCCACAAACGAGTTGCAGTAAATCAATGTTATATCTATGCACTTTCCAGCGTACTTTAACGGTGCATTTATTCAAATTTTAGGCATTTCATTTATAATCTGTCGAACCCGTATGCTTTCACCTAGGTTTCCACAAACGAGTTGCAGTAAAGTAATGTTATATCTATGCACCTTCCAGCGTACTTTAATGGTGCGTTTGTTCATTTTTAGGCAAAAAGGGTTAAAAAGCCTTCCGTCAAATCCCTTTTACATCATTTCATTTGTAATCTAGTCGATCTCGTATCCAAGTCCACCTTCCATATTACATAATGCACCTTCCAGCGTACTTTAATGGTGCGTTTGTTCAAATTAATTGTGAGCGGGTTCCTGACCCCCGTGGAGCTTAAAGTTAAACTACAAAGCCTTTAGCATTACTTTGCGCAATATAGTAGAATATAATCGCTCTTGCCTTTGGATCAACCATACAATCCCGGCTAGCCCGAACCGGACTACTCTTCTTCAAGATATTTAAGCTTTGGGCGTTACATCTGACATGGCGGGCGTAGCCATGCTCTCACTAACTACTATCTCAACGTATTTTACGTGACCAGTTACCAGCTGGTTTGGGCAGTATTTCCTTTATAGCAATTAGCTTTATGAGAAAAGAATTCATCTTCCAGTGAACCCCTCCACCATCTTTCAGAAAACTCGTCGCCGAGTTATAAGTAGACCAAGCCTTAAACTCTTCTTTGCCGGTCAAGACCGTTTTCCAAGGTTCATTACGAGGAGGTGAGAGTTTCAGCACATCTATGACATTGGGCGATAGTCCGATGCGATGGAGATATTTTTTGGCTTTGGAATTGGAACATCTGCTGCCAGTTTTCACATGTAGGATATATGGCCGGTCAAGAACACCGTATTATATAGATTCAGAAACTTCTTTTTACTTGAACTAGATAGAGCACTGATCATTTGGTGTGAGATGCGGTGTAGACCAGGTCTCCTCCCTTTCGATTTGGAGGGACAACTTTCAAATCCTAAGGTAGATATACAATTTTCTACGTGGCAAATTTGTCAATAGCATATGAAAAAGTAATTTGAATCCGCTTATTTTTGATGAAAGCACTGGAGAGGTTGTTGTCAGAGGAGTATTTGCACCACAAGTTTCCAAAATAATTAGAAATATCATCTATGTCAATTAAACTCCCATTGAGTCTGTTTATTTTGTTCCAGACATTTTTCGTTGATGTATTTCTGTGAATTCTTTTCGAAAAGCTTCAAAACTGAGTGGCTTTGATTTTCGTAATTCCTTCCTGAATAGAGCATTGGCCTCTGTATATTATAAGAAATGATCATGATCAGGTAATATTTTAAAATGGTTTGGTAAATCAGAAAGCGTGTTGTTCCACGAAGGGAGCCTAGCTCGTTCAAACAAGTTGTTGAATTGAGGAATAGAGAGATGAGCAGCCGTGCGAATGGCCTCAGACATAATAGCTGCATCATAGTTGCTGTCCCCTTGAAATGGCTTTAAATTCAGAAATTACTCAACTTGTTAAGATCGATTATCATTTGGAAAGTGATCACTAGTACGTAGATCATCAGAAATAGACCAAGAAATCAAAGGGAGAAATGACGAAGAGCAGCATGTTATATCAATACGTGTAAGGGCGTGATGAGTTGAAAAGTTCGTTGGTTTTCCATTATCTAAAATGCAGAGATTGCTTTGAATGAAGGCCTTTTCTAAAACAATACATCGACTGTTGTTCCCTGTTAAGTTCTACATGGTGTTTCAGCTATTAAAGTCGGCGAATATAATTAACGGGACGGAAAGTATGGAGAATAAATTATAGAGTTCTTGCTTAGAAAACAATTGCGAAGGTGGGATATATAGCGAAAGCATTGTAAACTTTGTATTTAAGATTATTGTTATCGCTATGTATGTTTGAGCTTAAATTAATTATTTTGTGAGGTGCATTTGATTTTATAAAAACATCTTGTTTGGAATATGAATTTTGATCGGCATTCGTGAAGTATCCAGTATATGATTTGGGTGGAATAGGCTTAAAATAACCTCTACAGAGTGTACGGAGTTCATCAAAATTATTAGTAAATCCCTTAATATTTCACTGTAGAATTTTAGAAACGGAGTGGTTGGTGGGTTATGTTGACATGTTAGCATCTCCGTCGAAAATGTCGCTATGGGAATTTTGCGTGAATAATTAGTTATTACCACCAGAATAATCTGTACTTAGGTGGTTGCGCACATTTGAAGTGCAACTAGTGGGCGCACGTGAATAATTTGAAACTTGGCGGTTGATTAAGGGATGAAAGATTGGATTCATTACAACTTATAATGTGTTGACTTGAGTTGAGAGCTGGTGATTCTGGTGAATTTAGTTTATTAGAAGGCGACGGTAGCGTAAGTATTACTTTTGTTAATTTTTTGGGTTCAAGTCGGATTTATTTCCCTTTACTTGCGTCGTGCTTCGCCCATGCTACAATAATTGCCCGTTTTGATTTTTAGAATTTCACGTGTTTATAAAGTTAAATAAGTTTTTAAATGTGGTTTGGGTTCTTTATGATTTTATCTTATTGAATCATATTTATTTTATAGTATTTAACCATATTTTATTTTTAGGAACTTAAGTTGTTACACTTATTGATGTCGAGTAATGAACTAACTTTTGCTTAACCGATTAGCTTATAGGAAACCTCTGGGTTATCCAATTTATCGACAGTCAGCACTTATGTTTATAGTAGGGTCCAATTGGAGATTGGTGAGAAAGGTTTATAGTAGGGTGTAATTGGAGGTTGGCGTGAAATGCTTATAGTAGGGTGCAATAGGAGATTGCTGGGAAGTGTTTATAATGAGTTCGTATGACGTTCATTGTTTATGAAACTTTATGTTTGTTTATTTTATTTATTTGGGTGGTTCCTGAATTTGTATTTTTGTTAGGATAGTCCTTAACTTATATAACGTGGGCATTGTTTGTCTAACGCTTAGTGCTGATCATTGCCATCTATGCAGAAACTATGCGTACAGCTTTCAGCATGAGGAGAAAGACCACTGTTAGCACAAGGTGGAGCAGTGCATCTTTTTGCAGTATGACCCAGGCGTTAGAAGTTTTTGCATCTAATGGGATTTGAAATGTAGAATTTCACTTTACACATTTGCCAAGCCACATCAACTATTCGCGGTAACTGGTAACGATCAAAAGTCAAAATAATCCTTGCTTAGTTTGGTGAATTTAGAGACATCAGTCACTCCTTGATTGCCTATTTCGCGAACAATTTCATCTTCAGGCGTTGGCAGTTTTTGCATCTCATGGGATTTAGAATGAAGAGTTCCACTTTACATTTATACCATGCCACATCGACTATTCGCGGTAACCGATAGCGATCAAAGGTCGTAATTATCCTTCCTGCAAGAGAGCGGGTTTTTACGGCCTTATTTAATTTAGTAAATTTATAAACGTCAGTCATGCCTTGATTGCACATTTCGCGAACTACTTCGTCTTCCGGTACATGTTTCAAGCACGGTGCAAAAATTACGCCTTTAACTGAGTTAAGATTGTCATACAATTTAACGGAAACTGGACATAAATTCGCTGGTAATTTTGATTTTACGAGATTTTCCGTCGCGCGAGGGCCACCAGCAACGACAAGTAAGTTACCATTGCATACAATCGAGATTGTATTTATATACGCTGTAATGCGTCTAAGACTTCTTTTATAGCCAAAGGACTGATATGGGAAGTTGTCATTCTAGCATCATCCTAGCGTTGAGGAAATAACCACATATTTTTTGTCGGAACGATTGTAAAACATATTTGAACTTTTATTTGGCTGCACAGGCGCCATTATGCTTTTTTGTAGTCAGTTTATTATTTAGTGTTTTCGGAAAAAACCACTCACTGGAAAAAGATTGGGAACTACTTGATATAGGAAAATGTCAATAGGCAATTGTCTTCTGTTTTTTTTAATTTATTTTTTTTTTAAATACAGAGAAAACAAAGGCACCCACGGTATCCGCGATAAGCAGTTTAGCAAAAACACTGAAAAAACACGATTCAAATACACGAAAAGACCGAAACAATCGAAAAATCGCACACAAAAAGAAAACACGTACTACTCAGAACACAAGTCGACTACGAATGCTAATCAAAGTTTGCCGTTGATTTACGTGTTCGATTATGTTTCCCATTTGGGTTACTACAAAGTCATTGATTATTTTAAGACTCTGTTTATTCCGTAAAATTCTATCTACTTCCCATCTACTTATAGCAACTTATGTAAATTCCACTTCCTACTACTTATCAATACAGTTTTGAAGTTAGGAAATATTTTTGTCATTGTGAAAATTTTGTATAAAGTTATTACTTCGTAACGTCCGCGTGCATTTGAGGTGTAGGGGTTGCGTCGGTCTGCTTCGACCACCGCTCTATCCCAATAGAGTATGTAAAATCATAATAACGGCCTAACGTTATGGAGAACCTCTGTTCATAACTCTTTCTCTCTCTTGTCTTGTCTCTTTCTCGCATGTTTGCTCTTGTTCCTTTTTTTTCCAAAAAAGGAAAAAGGGGAGGGAAATTGGTGTTAGCCGACGAAAAAGCCAACGCTGGGTTTTTAAGTGCGCGTCAGGAAAAAATGCTAAAAGTTTAACGTAAAATATTGGTATTTCATTTTGTAGACATCAAATGTTTTTGATTTTTCTTAAAATGAATTGCTGAAACTTTTATCAAAAAAAACTTTAAATAAACGTGTGACTGTGTGTCTAAATGTAACGGAGGTGTCGTCTAATGAATTTCAACGGACGCAATTGTTAAAACTCGGAAAGCAATAAAAAAAAAAAAAAAAAACAAAAAGAAAAAGAAAAGCAACGCGAAAGTTACACAATAGGCAAAAGGAAAAACATTAAATAAAATATTTATAATGTCTGTAGATACAAAGTTCGTTTTGGATCCAAAAGTGTTTAAAAGCAAAATTTTATTATCATGGCCGAAGAATGTAAAGTGAATTTCAATCAAGATTTTACGCAATGGAAGGGCGTGAAACCAAGACAAGAGCCTGAGACTGAAACTAGTAAACGCTATTAATTTTTTACATGGAACATGTAAGAATGTATTAATGTAATTTATGTTTAGCTTTAACCATGATTTTTAACGCGGCTTATAAATAAATAAATGCATGTAAAATCAAATTGCTTCGGAAAAGAATAAAAAAAAAAAAGTAGAGCGTTATCTAATTTTTTTGCAATAATATTGGCTTCATTATCTGCTTCATTATTGGCACATTTCGACAACTTTCTTTTTAACAATATTTGGTGAGAAACAAATCTTGAATGCTGTCTGCAGAGGTGGGTAATCATCGAACGTATTGATCATCGTGTTGCTTGTTTTCTTTTTGCGGAATGGTATTTGATGGGTTACGATACGATAAGTATTGGTAGTGTGCCAGCATCTTTGGAGTCATCGACTAACTGTACTGTATATTAAGTGTTTGGGTTTGTATTAGATTTTTTGCTATTTAAGTGGCCTTTAGGTTAATGTCAATTATTTGTTGTTTGTTTGCATATATGATACATATAAACATTGTTGAAACAAATTTTATGTGTCAAAAAACCAAGAAGATAAACAAAAAAAAGGAAGTTGAAACACAAATTATATATGAATAGAAATAAAACTTTTTTCTTTATTGAATAATTTAAAAAAAAACGAGGACAAAAATGTCAAACTAAGCATTCTGCAGGTACCGCTGAAACTGGGTATGCGTGGGTGTGTGTTTGGGTGAGACAGGGAAAAAGGGCTAACGGACAAAAAATAAACCGAACAGTACAGATATCGAGCCTTACAGACGGACTTAAAGCATGTTCAGGTTACGTTCTGTGAAGAGTTATTTTATTTTATTTTTATTTTATATGTTTATTCCACTTATACATCAAACTCGACTAAAACAAATGACAATCGAGTTCAATTGACTCTTAAATTTTAAATTAATTAATATTAAAATAAGAAGGAAAAATGAAAAAAAAGCATGTACACAACTAGCACAGAGCCACACACACAACCGGTGCAGGACCAAATTGCAAATGAGCCCCTAAGCAACGAAAACATGCATAAGATTGGCAACCGATAATAGTTAACAACAATTAATTTTCGAATTGTAATGACTTTTTAGGGTTAAAAGCTAGTTTAAGTACGACATTGGTAAATCGTGTGTATTAAGCAATGTGGCTTTAATGGACTTTAAAGAGTTCGATAATGAGAATAAGTGGTAGACGTCATTTAGTCTCTTGCAAACAACTCTGAGCGGGTTAAACAACTCATAATTATATTCACATTGACTAAGCTTAACCAAGATGAAGTGCCTAGAAAAACGGTTAGGGACATTAAAGCTTAACTCACCAAGTAATGCGGGCGAGTCTATAGTACCATTTATTACTCTGATTAAAAAGCAAACGCCAAGAGCAAATTTACGTTTCTCGAGAGACGGTAAGGATAACAGAAGCAACATATTTTCATAAGGGGGAAGAGCGGCAATCGGATCCCAACCCAAATTCCTAAGGGCAAACATCAAGAATAGCTTTTGAACAGATTCAATTGAATCTACAGAGCACCTATATGAATGACTTTGGACCACCTCTTTATAAAACCAAGCGCGGACCTAGCTTTGCTTAACGAGAGCTCAATGTGCAAGTTAAAACGCAACCTATGGTCAAATAGAACGCCTAAATCTGTGAACGAATCGACGTCTTTCAACTTGTGCGAATCTATGAAATACTGGGTAATGAATGGCTTCCTTCTTGAGAAAAAAAACTTTTTACATTTATTTAGATTTAGTGTCATATGATTCAAACAGCACCATGCAACCAAATTATTCAAGTCAATTTGAAGCTGATGTGATTGCGATTCTATGGAAAAGGAAGAAAACATTAATATCTGGCTGGATTTAATCACCGATGTGTTAAATATATACTGTGAGGACGTTTTGTCCCTTTCCTTTGGCTGGAGCAGCTCAGCGGCCCAGGGAAGGAAAACAAAAACAAGGAAATTTATTTTTTCGCAGGCACTTGGTTCTTTATTTAATTCATTTGATTTACCTCTTGTCTTCATAAGGGGGTTAATCTTAACGCAGCTACCCTTAATTACTTCAATTCAATCCAAAGTTCATTTTATTTAATTTAATTAATATTTACTCTCTCTTCACTACTACCGAATGCCTCTCACTCACTGCTTGCCGGCTCGAGAGCCCAGCACTCACTCACTTGCCGACTCGAGAGCCTAAAACTCACTGTCTTGCCGACTCGAAAGCCCAGCATCGACTTCTCGGCTCGACTGCCTAAAACTCACTTATCGGCTCGAGAGCCCAGCCACCACTAACTTGCCGGCTCGAGAGCCCGGCATTGACTAACTAAACGAAAAACTCTAACCTACTCGTAACCTATACTTATTCTATCTTATGCTATCCCTAATCTATTCCTACACTATTTCTTATTCTATTCCTAATCTATTCCTAAACTATTTCTTATTCTATTCCTAAGCTATTCCTAAGCTATTCCTAAGCTATTCCTAATCTATTACTTATTCTACTACTAATCTATTCTTATTTTATCACTCCCTGTTGTGTATCTCTTGTTTGTGCAGAGCAGAGTGCTGTCGTTGTATTATCGCGCAGAGCCTGTTGCCTGTGCAGAGCAGGGTGCCGTTGTTAAAGTGACAATGCAGAGCCTGTGGCCTGTGCAGAGCAGGGTGCTGTTATTTATTAAGGTGACAATGCGGAGCCTGTGGCCTGTGCAGAGCAGGGTGCTGTTATTTATTAAGGTGACAATGCGGAGCCTGTGGCCTG
>KK502706.1:5179-287931 GCA_000688735.1 Glossina austeni | reverse complement strand
CTATTCCTAAACTATTTCTTATTCTATTCCTAAGCTATTCCTAAACTATTTCTTATTCTATTCCTAAGCTATTCCTAAGCTATTCCTAATCTATTACTTATTCTATTACTAATCTCTTCTTATTTTAGCATTTCGAATATTTTTTGAATAGCGTGTTTTTTCTATCCTTGTGATATATAATTGTGTTATTAAACCACGGGGGACACCTGCTTCGAGGTCGGCACTGATTGATCGCAACAGATGCAGCAATAGCTAGATTTAATGTATTGTAGAACGATGACAATAAGCTTTCTACACTTCCACATTGCTGGATGATAAGGATCCTCAGGTAAACTAAAAGGTGGGCAACGATTTCCACTAATCTCAGGAAAATTGGCAAAGCAGTCCGTCATTACAATTAGGGGTACGGTATGACTTGAGGCAAGGTGGAGTCTCCCAACGCAACGACCAAATCGGTGGATCTAGACTGCTTTGCCACTGCACAAATGAGGGCAGCCTGTTTCTTATATATGGAGATATCAGAATTTTGGGGGAATATAGGAGCAAGTTTAAAAAGCTGTTTATTAAGCATTTTCGCTCGAATGGCGATAAATTCAACTTCAAGAGTAGTAGAAAGTTCAATTAAATTGGACGGGGCTGACGCTGACAGAGGGAGAGACAAGCTTAAACAGGACAGGATTCAGAAAATTATTCAAGATCGACCTGTCTAACCGATTGGCCAATTTTCAAAACTAACCCGCGTGCCAAGTTCCAATGTTTCTACCAATTTTGAAGTTGATATCTATATTTTTGGGACACGGGCGTACAAACTTATAGACACAAAGACCTACAGACATGGCTTAATCAGTTCAGAATTGCATGCTAATCAAAAATATATATACTCCGAAACTTATTTTTGGGTGTTGTAAACATACCTCCTTAGATTCCAGTCGTAGGTATAAAAATGTAATTGAAGTAAATTCTATTGCTGTGTGATGAAATTGGGAAAAAGTCTGAATTTGTACAATTAAATTGAGCATTGTTGTGAAAAACGCGATGAAAGTGAGAAAAAGTCTGAATTTGTACAATGAAATTGAGAATTGTTTTGAAAAACACGATGAAATTGAGAAAAAGTCTGAATTTGTACAGTGAAATTGAGAATTGTTTTGAACAACACTATGAAATTGAGAAAAAGTCCCAATTTGCACAATGAAATTGAGAATTGTTGTGAAAAACGCGATGAAATTGAGAAAAAGCCTGAATTTGTACAATGAAATTGAGAGTTGTTTTGAAAAAGTTGTTTCATTGTACAATGGTTTTGACAAACTAGAACAGAATGTTAGTGACGAGGAAAACGAGCTAACTAGCAGTAACAGCGGTTCAATATTGCCAAATGAGTAATTTGCTTATTAATAAAACGCGATAAAAATAAATTACAAACAAAAATTCAAAAATTTTTTTTTTTTTGGTACCTAATTTTCTTATTACAGCACGTTAAAAACGTAATATGTATTATGTTTCATAAAAAAAAATAAATTGCAAAATTTACGATCGCTTATTATTGTTGTTTAAAATACAAACATATTTATAGATTTGATTTCATTAAAGGTCTTAAGTATTTGTGGAATGATGCGTTAACCGCCTCTTTATTTAAAGGGCTCTTTTTAGCTGCAGCGAAAATTTTTTCAATAAACATTGCCAGCGTATGCACCAAGAGCGGAATCTAAAATTCGGTCATGCAAATCAAGTCCATCCACTTGAGTAACAACATTGGGCCGCAAACGTTTCAAACACTCTCGCAAATGTAATTCAAATCCATTAACGTCCTGTTCAGTTAACTTTATAACCTATTGAGAAATGATATAAGGGAAATTGTTTATTTTCATATATTAACATAATATAGCTTAAGATATTAGAAAGAAAATGCCGACTAGCGAGAACAAATTTGAATTCAATATGTGTAAAAGGAAAGTGAAGGAAGAACAAATTGGACAACAATAGAGTACGAAAACGAATGTTGTAAGGTTTCAATTCATTATAATAATAGTCTGTTGTCCAATTCAGGTATGCGTCAACCAATTTAATATTTGATGTTAGCATTTGAGTTAGTTGTGGGGAGACGGAATTTGGTCATGATGCCCATAAATATATTGAAATAACACGATAAATTTGTCTTTTTTTTAATGTAGCAGTGTGTAGACCCTCGGAAGAATAGCGCCAAGGACACTTAACGATTGTTTTTTAACAACTCTAGAAATATGTGGTAGTAGGAAGACAAACGAATATATAATGTTCAATTGTAAATTGGTTGCGGTTTTGTTTTATTTCGAAAAATGGACGGACGGTGTATTAAGTTTACAAGACATGTTTCCAAAGGTGTGAGAACGTATTTGATCGCGAAATGTGCAGTTCCGAGCTAGAGGCTCACATATATTCACAGGAGAGAAATTAGACATTTTAATATTTTTTAGCTTCATTAAAAAAAAATGGAGATTATCCACACAATATTCAGCAATCATCTAAACGACTGAAGAAGGGCAACCGCGTTAGGTTAAACAGTGGAAAGTGTTATCGTTTGTTTCATGAATATTTTCATATGTATCTTTGTTATTAATGTATATATTGTCATAAACGTTTGTTTAAATAGCGGTTGTGTCAGTATGGAAACTTCCAATCGCTACTACGCACTTATGCGTATTTCTGGTCATGCACACATTCCGGTGAAATAGTTTTTCTGTATGTGCAGAAATGACTCCACTTGATGTGAATATGAACAAAAAAGAACGAGAACGTTTGGACGGACACACGACACGACACACGACAAGTTCAGTGTCTTCGTTCCAAATTAAACAAGCCGGGAAGCGCGACCTGGTGGATTACTTTTTTTTTAACCACTTCATCAAATAATAGGCGTAGCAAAATAAGAAAAGGAGAGTAGAAGGCGAACTATAATAGACTAAAAATTATAAAATAAATTACTCCAAAAATTTTCTTTTAACTAAATATTTTTTTTCATAATTTCCATATATGTAGTCGAGCAAAGTGAATTTCCATTTCAAGTGAAATATTTTGAATAAAAGTTGTTTGACCCAAAATATATGTCTAATTCACTTGCAAAGCGCTGGTTTAAATTTTTGGTCTATTCTCTTATGCTTCTTTATTTTTAATATAGATGTATTTTCAAGAGCTCTTCATCTTTTGAGGCTATCCGCGAATCGAACTAATTTTTGGTATCTTCGTGTGATGTCTGCTGCTCAGACAAACGGTGTGCCTATGACCGGAACAAGTGGTAATCGGAAGCCTAATGTCTAACGAATACGATGGAGTAGGATATAGAATATGGATAGAATTGCAAACGTTTGGTGAACGAATTTTTCTACATGAGTTCAAACTTCTTTATACTGAAAACTCACGGTATCATGTGTTTTGACTTATCATTTGCTAATGCTATTCTTGATAGCATTACTTAGGGAAATGAAATGGAAAAATGATGGCGACGTATGTATGATCTCGCCACTCACTCGGTTTGGGATTAAATCACTTCATTTCTTCAGCATTTTGATGACAAACATAAGCCAAACCTTTGCGAATTAAAATAACGGCCCATTCATACAATTGCTGAAAATAATCAGAAGAGTGCGTTATCTTATATGGTTTATAGCCCAACCATTCGACCATATCACGTATGCCTGTAAAAAACTTTTCTTCTTCGTTTTCAAAATTTGTATCATCGTAACGCAGATAACAAATGCCGCCATAAGCAGCAGCGTAACCGAAGTTGATATTTATAGCTTTAGCATAACCAATATGAAGAATACCATTAGGTTCCGGTGGGAAACGAGTTTGAACGCAACCGCCTGTTACAAGTAAACGCTGCTTTAGTAAATTTTCGGTATTATTCGTAACCATATAACCATCGGTTTTTTGGTTTTCACCCGGTGCGTGGAAATGTACCTTAGTTTTCGTTAGTTCGCCTATAGTATGCGCTCCTTCATCATTCGCCATATTGTTTTCCTTTTTTAACGATTTATTACTATCCCCTTTATCGCTTGCTTTTGATTTATCTTTTTTCTTATCGCTTTTAGTAGAAGGTTTTAAATCACCCTCAGTCTACGGGCCAAGTAAATCAAAAATCTCCACATCTATAGCTGCCTTAACACTTTTACCGTCTGCCCATTTCAAATATTCCCTGACTTTTTGCATTATTTTCGATAAATTGAAATGATAACGCTGTTCTAATAAAGTTTTCTTAAATAAGAAATATATGAGAAAAAATGGCAACGTCAGATAAAAAATTCTGGCTAATCTGTTGAAAAAGATAAAAAATTCTGGCTAATCTGTAAAATTCCTGGCTAATCTGTTAAAAAAGATAAAAAATTCTGGCTAATCTGTAAAATTTTTGGCTAATCTGTTAAAAAAGATAAAAAATTCTGGCTAATCTGTAAAAATTCTGGCTAATCTGTAAAAAACTGGCTTCTCTGTTAAAAAGGTGGTTTGTGGACTTGGCTGGATTTTAGCTTGCACTTCGGTGAGTTCTCATTTGTTTAGAGGCGTGCTTTCTCAGCCATTGCTTTCTTTTAAGGATGGAATTTGATTATCTATTATCTACATCCATACCACCAATTGAAATCTTTTAAATACATGTCTCAAATTTTATTGGTACCTTATTATAACTTGCTTTTATCCGCCTCCAAGCACAAAATGAAGAAAAAAGCTATTCCTCAAAAAAGAATTTTACTCCATCTACTATACTTCATCTTAGGGTTAAATAAGAAACTGTCGGCTTTTTAATTAACTTTTGTACTATTTATGGCGTAGTAAACTTACACATATAAACTGTTTTTTTTTTTTTGTTGATAAACTTAAAATCAAAATAATTGTTATTTATGACAAAAATTGCAATAAACTGAATTTTTTTTTGCATTTTATTTCATTAACAAGCACGGACCCGATATTTATTTACAGGCATGGACAGTTTTACTTTCTCTTAATGAACATTTCAAACCGTTTGTTTTACTGATGCTCCTCTCCATGACTATTTCTACTTCGTCGAGAGCCTTTGTTCTTTCTTCTATACTAGCTAACTCAATTGATCTTATTTGTCTTTTGCTGTCTATTTTTCTGTTTGTCGATATCTTAACCAATGTGTGTAGTAACGCAAAAAATCCACTCTCCACTTTTAATGTTGGTGGTAATCCTTTTAAGATGTATTTATTTAAGATGTGTGTAAATAAGTAAGACTATTAGATATCCTACAACACGTCACCGAACACAGTTATTCACTCGTTTTAGTAATGATAGACCAAAATACATTTTTTTACGCAAACCCGCATATTCGATGAATTCGTCGTATCCAAAAAATAGACTTATGTGGTCCAAACTCGGTAAGCTAGATATCTATGTCAATTTACTGTTATGACCTACTTTTGACCGTGGAATATTAAAAGCTATATCTTTTTACTATATAAAGATTTATTTTTCGTAGGAGCGGTTATATAAGAGAGGGTTGAAAAAATTACCACAGCTGAAAACAGATTCCAAATTTTATACTAATTTGGATTCCAAATTTCATACTAATTTGGAATCTGTTGACGACTTTTAAAAATAGGACATTATATAGGGCATAGTAGAAAAAGTGGACCAATTCAAGGTATTTTCAACAGCGTTCATCAATGTACCAAATCTTACCAAAATATGTCAAAAATTGCGACCTGTATCTTGAACACAAAGTTACACGGACAAATATCAGACGGACGGACAGACAGACGCAGATATGGCAATTAATACACCGCCATCAATGCGATTCAATCGTTCATTTCTAAAAACCTGGAAAGAATTATGGAAAAGCTCCTTCAAACGTTGATCAGGTTTTAAGCAAGTTTCAGTGAAGGCCAAACAGAAAAACTCCGTGCTTACTGAATTTAGGAAAGTAGAACGAATTTCTGAATTTAGGCCCCTAAAATTTTGATAACTGAGAGATAATGCGCCTGAAGAAACATTTAGTTTTTTGAAGGCGACAAGACTACTGCTTTGGTATTGCTCGATGAATAAATTCCTTAATTAAGGATCCTACTGGCCACACTGGTTTATTTAACAACATATCACTGTTTTCAGTTGGAACTAGTATTTTAAAAGAAAAGATTGCTCTAGATTGAGAAGGATCCATTTTGAAAATGCTAACGCACTTTAACTTGACTGATGGGACTTTCGCCGCCAGATAGTTTTTTATGTTATCCACCGATGTTTCACGTGCCAGTCTTGACACAAATATTGCCTTTCTGGGAGGAAATGCCATCAGGCAAATGTCACTACTACTAGAAACAGTAGGGTACAGGGCTGGGGCGTTGTGAGAAAGGGAGAATATTGAGTGGGTTCCCACACTTGCACGTGCAGCTTTAGCGACGTGCCCACTTTGGTGACCAGCGTTCACACTCGAACAGCAAGGGGGAGAAGATGATTTATTATTATTTTGCCCTTTATTATTTTTAGGCGATGATTACAATGCGCCTGATTAGAATGAGCGACGGCACTCGGAGGAGAAACCCTTGCCACTTCAGCATAACTTAAAGCAGAAGGACGTGCCGGCTTGTTTGTAACTATTTTGTTACCAACCGACTCAGCAGTATCTGGAACGCTGACTTTCGTTGTAGAGTTAGAGGGAGCGCTAACTTGTACCAGCAAATCAAGTTTAGAAAGAATCAGAGGTGACGTCCCACACGCTACGCTACGAGATGCTATTTTGCTAGCCTGGGAAGAAGATGAGTGGTCAATAAAACGACACTCGTCAAACATAGACTTAATTAGCTCATTCTTCTCCCACAAGGAGCGGAAATTTCTACTCAATTCTCAAAGGAGTTTGTAAGAATCAATATCCCGCTTCGTACACTCAGGACATGACCAACGTAAGCCTTTCGGGGGAATACCTTTTAAAGAAAAATCAATAATACATGGGAATGAGCACAGTCAGACCAAACCATTAAGCTCTACCTGCTCGCATGTGTGACAACGTTTGGAATAAACATTGTAATTTTTTTTTTCATTTCTTCCAAGACCAAGAACAAGAGATCTAAAAAGGAAACATTTTTCAAAGAGTTTCATCAGCCATTATATCAATTTGTGACAAATGTGGCTTGGCTTGCACAACGCACTAAAAAGCATGTGTCAAGTAATAAGTAAGACAATTCGACCTCACCTATGCCAACAAGTGTTTCAGCTAACTTTGATGAAAACTTTCAAATGATATCCGAAATCGCTTTATTCATACCCAAGGCTTATTTACCTGTCAGCTTCGAGATGAAGAAGTCCTTGCATGTTACATATCGGCGACATTTAACGATACCGGCGGATCCTTACCAGATCCTGGCTATTCGTGATTATCCTATGCTGAGATCCATATCTCAATTAGGAGGATTGTGAGGTACTGAATGTCATGAGGTTTTGTCTACAAATTTTTCCGTTCGATTAAAAAATGTGGTAAAGAAACGAAAGAACTTCAAAAGGTAAGAGAAAGCTAAATTCTAGTTTGAATTATGCTCAGTGCCGCTGTTGTATAACCGGAACTTTAGGCGCCCCTTTTCCAGTCAATGTAACGCAAGTTGGCTTGGAGTATATGGTGTGTTAAGGGAATAAAAGTGGAGAAGAAGTTTCAAGGGCTTATAAGTCTCATAAACTCAACAACACCCAAAGGAATTTGTCTGTCACAGAACGAGAATGTTGACTTGTGAACAAGAATACGACTTATAATTTACGTTTCCACGTCGTGTTAAAAAGACATCTTAGTGCAACCCGACTAGTAAGTCATTACAATAGAAAGTTTCTCAATCAGTTTAAAAAATCTAAAGCTACAGTTACGCATGGATCTTATTCTTATGAGCTTGACGATCTTAAAACGGCTAAAGACTAAGACTTTCCAGTTTAGTTCTTTTAGTGCTATGTCCTGTTTGTTAGCTAATCCTCTGTGTCACCACAGAAGGCATATGGAGCATAGTACTACGGTACGCATACCGTCTTTGCTGAATGATCATTTCGCAAATTAACCATTCAGTTCAGGCATCGGTGGTGGTATTATTAGTTTGAAAACCTTGAAGCCAATAGATTCGTTATCTTGCACGCTAAAGATTTGAGAACTTCATTTTATCAATGCTATTATCTATGTTCTAATGATGTTTGCTTTAGACAAGTTCGTAGAAAATATCTTCCCGACTGTCCTGTATACTACGTCTTGACAATTATGTGTTGCTTTTATTATATAACTATCCGCGGATTTTGAAGTCCTCGTTCGAGGTACCTCACAAAGTCTGTGTTAGAACATATGCTCTTTTGTTACAATACGGCGAGTTTTCTTTTTATTATTTTTTTTCCTTTTTCGCTCGTTTCTTTTATCGTTCGCGCCGTTCAGATCTTTGAGTGAAATTTCCTACTTTTCGCTAGTCATAAATGTTTTTGTACTAACCTTTGACAAATATCCCATGCCCGACTTCGCGGTCTCCCATAGACATCATGGGCCGAAAGAATTCATAGATAGGTCACAGTGCAGAATGGAGCCTAGGGTATACCTGTTCGATAAAATAGGTTTCGTACGTTCGTCTATTTGTATAAGAGTAAAGTACACGCATTTCTTTTAGGTATAATCGTCCGTGGAAAAAAATTAAAACTCCCCGCATATCCCGAGCTCGCTCCCTTTGCTACGGTACGTAGGACATCCTTCGATCCTCTTTAAGTGGCACTGAAGAGTGTCTCTCGAAATAATAAAGTCCATAGACAATAATTGCACAGACATAGACAATTTTCCAGACATCAACTATGGTATACATAAGCTACACATAAGTTGTCACATTAACAAATGAGGATCTGCAAACGTATTATTTTATGAACGGACAAATCATAAGCCGTGGGCTATTCTATACCCTACCCTATCTTTGGTCTACTGCGTTCTATGACTTTGAAAGGGAGACACCGAGGTAGATCAAAGGTAGGGTAGATTAATGAAGTGGCCCAGGGATTACCATTTTCCTGTTCGATAAGTAGGTTTCGTCCGTCTGTTCACATGAGGGTGAAGTACGTGCACTTCTTATAGGTGTTACCGTTTGTGGAGTGTCCGTGAGACAAAAATTTGAAACCCTCCCGAAGTAGCTAACTCAGCAATGGCACGTGCGACAGTTTATACTGGTTCCGATCCTCTTTAAATGACGCTTTAAAGTAGTCCCAATCAGGTTTGTAGTTCGACAGTGGAACAGACCTTGAAACATAATGACATCATACGTTACAGTTTATTATTTACCTTTCACTCTCAACAGTATATAATACCACACAGGTAATTTCTTTTTATGTGTGCTTATTCTTTTTCACGTGAAAACAACAAGCGTTTACCTTTGAGAGTAACCTTTGGTTAGTTTGCACGATCACTCTATTGCCTATCCATTACCATGAGACTGACTTAAGTAAGCGAAGTAATTTAAGGCCACACGGTCAGTGTGTAACAGGAAAGATGAAAATAATACTTATTATATATAGCTGTAGAATGTTGCTTGGCTAAGTTTACCATATTACCTAGAGAAACCCAAAGGTTGGCTTAGACTACATAATACGGAGGTTACTTATTAACACGCGTCATTAGAAAGCTGGTTTGTTTCACAGTGATGAGGGATTGGAGCAATTTCGTGTGGCACATCGCAGGTAGTTGCGATTATGAAAAGCATGCCCACGTCATTATTACCCTAAACGAAGGTAAGAACGGACAGACAGAATTGCTGGGTATGATATTATACCCATAGCTGGTCTTTAATCTAATCTGCTTACGTTCTCGATTCGGTTACATTTTCATCTGCTGACTGCGATTTAAAGCCTACCTTCCTCTCGTAAAAAATATTCGAATACATTTTACGTTTATACAGATTATTAAAAACAAAAATTATTTCAAAAGTAACATAAAAAATTAATGTTATTTCAATATTTCAATATCAATGTTCTATATTTCTTTATGCAACATATCTTAAAATATTTAAAAAAAAATATCTCAAATACATTCACTATTATATTTTTCAATAATTTTTCTTTTATTATTCGCATTTTTCTTAAGACAAATAGGTCTTCATATTTTTTCGCTTAATAATGGACAAATCTCCAAAAAAAATGTTCGCAATCTACAAAGGCGATCGCACGAACAGGATGATATACTCGTTGTTTTATTAACAATTCATAAATTGCTTGCGTTGCTTTGTGCCTTTGTCTTTGCTTGTTCTACTAATTATGGCCGAATACCTGAGCGATTTTTGTGTAGTTAATTGTGCTCTATTATAATTACAGTTGTCGTTCCTTTTGGACTTTCCTTTTTTTCTCTCGAAGTTTGTATTCACATATTATAAATTAGGTAACACAAGTTTACACCGTGCCTCGCTTTCTCAACCGTAGTTAGACATAAAAAAACGGGAATTTCTCTCTTCCCTTAAAATGCACGGTTGCTCTGTAATATAATAATGCGAATATAGTCACTTGCTCACAAGGTAATTAAATAACTTTGTTTAACGAGGCAATTAACATGTATTCATAAATAGAAAACCGGAAGCAATTGGAACAAGATTTCTTAAAAAAAATTATTTAGAAGCTTCACTTCATTTGAATAGTTTCCCCTCACTTTACATATATCATTCTCTATATGTATGTTCATGCTTGAGGCTACGTTTTGACATTAATATATTGAAATATCAATCACTTACGTTTATTGACGCAAGGAGGCTTCCTCAAAAAACCACTTTCCCCTGCATCACATTCTTCTTGTATATAAATGTATACATTAATGACCTGCCTTCGGTGATTATATCCAGCCAGATCTTAATGTATGCTGATGATGTGAAACTGTTTTCTTCCTTTTCCTTAGAATCGCAATCACTTCAGCTTCAAACTGACCTGAATAATTTAGTGGCATGGTGCTCGTCGAATCTTATGACGCTAAACCTAAATAAATGTAAGAAGCTTTCTTTCTCAAGAAGGAAGTCGTTCATTACCCATTATTTCATAGATTCACACAAGTTGGAGGATGTCGAGTCGTTCACAGATTTAGGCGTTCTCTTCGACCATAGGATACGTTTTAACTTGCATGTCGAGTGCTCGTTAAGCAAAGCTAGGTCCGCGCTTGGTTTCGTAAAGAGGTGGTCCAAAGAGCTGGATGATCCTTATCTTACTAAAAGGCTGTACACGTGTTTGGTTAGACCTATACTTGAGCATGCTTTTGTGGTGTGGTCTCCCTCATATAGGTGCTATGTAGATTCAATTAAATCTGTTCAAAAGCAATTCTTGATGTTTGCCCTGAGGAATTTGGGTTGGGATCCGATTGCCTCTCTTCCCCCCTATGAAAATAGGTTGCTTCTGCTGTCCTTACCGTCTCTTGAGAAACGTGTCTTGTAGTCTCCTTCGTTATCAAAGTAATAAACGGTGCTACTGAATCGCCGTCATTACTTGGCGAAATAAGTTTCAATGTTCCTAACCCTTCCTCTAGGCACTTTACCTTGGTTAGGCTTAGCCAATGTAAATATAATTATGAGCTGTTTAATCCGCTCAGAGTTGTTTGCAAGAACCTAAATGACGTCTATCATTTATTCTCATTATCGGACTCTCTAAAGTCCATTAAAGCCACATTGCTTAATACACGTGATCTGCCTATGTCGTATTTAAATCAACTTTATCCCTAAAAAGTCATTATGACTCGAAAATGGCTGGAGTTTAGCTTTAATATAATTTTTCCACGTTAATATTTGGCCAACATGTAAGCCAAGATATGTTACACAATTGTGGATAGAAATATTATTGACATTGAAAAATAATGAAGGTAAAAGCCCTTATTTCATGTAAACGTAAAATTCGGTGTTTCATCATTTATTGTGATATTTGTCCAAAACGACATTTTGATGACTTTAGCAGTTCGTTCGAAACATTCATGGGATCACTAGACGAAAATAGGATTATTCAGAAGTCTCAACATTCGTCGCAGTTAAAATATTGACAGCGATAAGAAAATCTGAGATGAAAATTGCGTAAAATATTGGACTTAGAACACTTCCTTGGCAACCTCCATCTTTATTTTTGTATATTGTTACGAAAATCCCAAATCCAGTTAATGCTAACTAATTGATTTTTTCCAAGTAACAAATTCCCTAGTGCATATTTGCGGCGCGTCATGCAGCTGCCAGCCAACGGTAAAAATTAGCAGAAAAACAGACAGGGAAAAACCCACGTCCATGCGCGGCGCGTCATACAGCTGCCGGCCGAGGGAAACGAGTAGCAGAAAAGCAGGTTAACGGATTAAAAATGAAGTCATGAAGTTAGGTGATTGTAACTGTATATAAGTAAAAATGTATATAAGTAGACTATTTGCGGAAGGCAGCTTAGTCGTACGAGAACATTTGAGTCGGACAAGAACATTTGAGTCGAAAAAGAATACTAAAGTTGAGAAGTCGAGAGTATTGCCAAAGTAAAATGAGCATTGTGTTATCTCATGCAAGTTTGCTTCACGTCAACTAACAGTACTGCTGAACTGTTATCGTTTATTTTGTATCGATTCTTCTCTATCGATTCGAGGGCATTGTTCAAGCGCACCACGGTTATGGCGAAAACCGGATCGATGTTGTATTGTTATTATTATTTAATATTGGTTGAAGTCTTCATGGCAGGAGTATTTGAAAGATTTCCGAAAAAGTAGGTAGAAGACATATTGACCTGTCGGACTTGGTGTCATCCCCTGATTTATCAGGTTGTCATCGTTGTTATTTCAGTGCATTTCTGTTGATCTATATAATGATTCAGTCCTAAAATGGAATTGTAATTCAAAGCTAACAACAAAACACCCCTTATCGCTCTAGCACATTTGTCGTATCCTGTAAACATTTTGATTTATAAAAGAGATATATACTTAATATGGAAATCTATTTAGGAAGAAACATTGTAACTTCCCCGCTACCTTCGGGATTATTGAAAAAAAAAAATGAAAGGTAGATCCTAGGCGTTTTTGAAAGTCGACCGCCTTTGTAGCGAAAACACAATGAAGATTCTCTTGAATCGATATTTATTATAATTCTCTTGTTTGATTTATATTTTTACTTTAAATCTGACTTTTATTCTGACTTATTAATTCTTACTTTAATTCTGACCCAACTGAACCGTGGTCAGTAACTTGTACAATAAATTATTACGCTAGCTTAAACAAAATACTAGAATTAAACTAGGTTATTACTAAAGTTACATTTAATGTAGATTATAACTAAAGTAGGTTATCTTAACTAGGTTATAACTAGATTTACATTGTGGAAATATAAAAAAGTGCATACTTAACATAAGTGATTAATAAAGTGAGTAAGTCGAAGTAAGTCGATGAACCAATAATGCTACGCCTTATTAAAATGCATAATGTGCTATTTCAACCTTTTATGTATGTTTCTCTTTGTTGATTTTTTTTAATACTTTTGTAGCATTTCAAACTTATGATTGTCGAATTTAAGTTTCTTAGAAAACCTGACAGCTCTACGAGTTTAAAATGGAATATAGAATAGAATATTAGTATTAATATATAGATATATTATATTATATATAGATATATTATATTATATATAGATATAGATTAGAATATTTTTAGCTCAGTTTAAATTAGTTTTATTAGTTGCGGTTCCGTTTCGTTCCCTAATATTTCTTAACATCCTTTTTGTTCTAATAAGACTTCTAAATTCAATGGACAAGAGAACCTAATTCCTGATTGTGATTCAACCGGGTGGTTAGTTTATGTATTTACTTTGCACGCGCAAGTTTCCTGACTCATTTGGGATCGTAAAATTATTCTTTTCCGTATACACGCCTATTCATTTTGCACATTTACCTTGTATCTATGTACGCTTATTTGCTTCCTTTGCATTACATACGCATTTGGTCACATGCAGAAGCAGTGTTAATAACTTCAAAGAAGAAGCTGGAGAAAGCTACAAGTAAAGCACACGATATACGGTCATATACAAGAGGCATCCAAATAGCGTACAGGCTCAGCGCTGTAAGGGTGTGTGCTACATATTGCGCGGTGTCGGGAGATGCGCCATTCGTTATGCCTGGTTCAATAGCACGCATGGTGAGGTTGACTTTTATTTAACACAATGAACAAGCGGCCGTAGCAGCTTACTTACATGGGTTTATATAGAGCAAGGCCCATTTTGTAGTATTTAGAAGTGCCTTGATGACGCTGAGTATGTGTTCTTTGTCTGTCCGAAAAGACATAAAGAAGAACAAAGACTACAAGCCGAAATCGAAGAGTTTCCTCTCCCCGACAACTTCGTGACATATATATGAAAGTACGTCAAAACGGTCGTGCCGGGTAGGAATAGGCGAGGTGGTTTTTAGTGGGCTAAAGTCTCGCGCTGCCCCTAGTGAGGCTTTCGATGTTTTTTTACCTCAAAAGAAAAAACCTAGTATAGTTCAATATTAAAGAAGCGGTATTAAACGCATATATATTCTATTACGCATATATATGACAAGTATTCCCAATCGTATGGTTTTCATACTGAAATTGTTGATCACGATATGGAAAAACACTAGCATAGGCTAACAATACGAGATCGCCAAAGTGACAATGCGAGTACCCAAACATACAAACAAACCGAATAGTTTCTGCTGCGACGTTGAAAATTACTCCTCTCATCCACAACGTGAATATAAAGAGAGACTACAACAATTAGTTCAGCTCGTGTGATTCATGTCTAGTGCCTCTGGTATTTCCTGATAGGATGCGTACTCCACCAGTCGCAAAATTTTCGTGGACTTTTTCCTTGATTGAGAGGTGCACGTTTGTCATCGAAATTTCCGAAACAGAAATTTTTTTCTTTGTTTTGCAGCGTTTTCACCTTTTCTATAGTTAAAAAGTATTACATAACGTATTTCTTCAGATCTATCACTCATTTTCGAATCAATATAACGTTTTACACGACCAAAGTATTAGAAAACTGTGAAAAAAATGTAAGCTGAAATGTCATCTTTCACGCACAAGTTCGTTTGAGACCCTCTTTGAGTATCGCCCGATATAAAGACATTAATAGCAACAGCCGAAAAAACCACGGATAATTTTCAAAATGACCTATTATTATAAATGAACAGTTTACTCCTATGTTTTTCCCCACAAATGAAAAAATTTTTGTTATTTGTTTATTTAGATAAATTCTCATTTGGAATATCATAACAATTTTTATAACTTTTACATCCTACAGGACTTATTGTAAAAGATTATACTAATTTTTGAGGATGTACGCAAAATCGATCAACACAAAATCATTTTCAGAATCGATCTATGCTTGTCTGTTTGTTTTGTGTTCTTGCGTTCAACCAGTAAGTTGTAATTTTTGAGATAGCTTGATGAAATTTAGTACGCCGACGTGCTTCGCCCCAAAGACGAACCCTATGATATATTTGACCACTTTAAACGTAACACCTTATTCTGAAAATTCGGTGTGTGAATAACTGCATTTAATGAAGTTATCTAGAGGAAGCCTGCCCCGATATAATAGTTTTGTTTGTGCACAATAATTGTTCAGATCATCACGGAGTTTAAGACATTTTTAGTAATGTTATGTGCCCGTCATTTCCGTAGTAATGCTGTATGTAATTCCCACAATATACCTTTTAGCTAGCCGGTTACTCCTGTACCTGAGGTAATGACGGGAGCGCTGCCATTTTATTCGCATGGCCATAGCAGTAAAATTCATTTCTCAATATCTGTCTGTTCTGTCATTCAGCCTCGAAGCACGGTTATTTTAAAGATTGCTAATTCATCATACTTATAGTTTCTGCTTCCAAAGCATCACTTGTTTTCTTTTCCTTTGTCTTTTGCTTTAAAAAATCAGTCAGTGCATTGATAAGCGTGAACATAACCATAAGCGATATGCAAATTACAAGCGATCAATGCAAATATAATTATGAGCTATGTAATTCGTGCAGAGTTGCTAACAGAACCATAAACCGTGTCTTTCACTTAATCTCAATATCAGACTCTTTAAACCCCACCAAAACAATTATGGTTAATAAGCGCGATTTGCATATGCTGTATTTAAACAAACTCTTAGCATCTCACAATGATTGCAAAATTAACATGCGTTGTTCTGCTGCCATGCTTTTTCATATTTGCAGTGGCGTAGAGGTTTACTTGTCACTTGGATCTGTGCTTGTTGTGGGTTTGCCTCCTGGCTTGTTGGATTGTTCTTTTTTTTCATTCTTTTTTATATATAAAAGAATTATTATTTCTACTATTATATTATATATATTATATTATATTATAATATATTCTACTATTTTTGTTTTCTTTACTTCTCCTTATATACTTTGTATGAGATTTTACCATTAGTTACTATACGAGCCGACTGAATTTGGCTGTTAATTTATTTTAGCTAAGTTTGATGTATAATGAAATAAATAAGTAAATAAATGCAGCAATGATGACGGCAGCTTTAATAGACCAACGTGCAGCGCAGAACGGAACAGAAACGGTCCGAGATCTCACTGGTGCCGGTTTTTGAAAAACAACCGTAATCCGTTTAGATAAAAAAAATGTCGCTTAAAATTTAGTTATAAACGACCATGCATAGTCTAATGGGTTGGCAGAAACAATGTTTCAGATAGCTCAACAGTCAAATTTGAAATGTAACAACAACACCAATGTATGTCATACAATGTTAGGGTGCAGATATACATCAACCGAGACACACAGAATTATAATAATAATAAACATAATAAAACAAAAAAAAACTGTCAATGTGGTCATGTCTGAGGGTAGCTTAGGCAGGGGCAACATATTAGGTGCTAGCACTAGTTTTGTGCAGCGACTTCTACCGATAAAAGTGATAAAGTAATGCGAAATACAAATGTACTCGATGATTTCGACCTTCTTCTGCATAAAACAACCGTGCCCCCATTTAGTACTATTGAGTTATTCATAGTATACAGAAGCCAATGATGGAACGCTCAAAACTGCATTTTCACTATCTATTCCTTTCATTTGCTTTCGTCACTTGTCAGGCAAAAGAAGAACAGTTTTTTAGGCATATTGTAACTGGTGATGAAAAGTGAATTTATGATGACAATTTTAAGCACAAAAAGTTAGTCCTTAAGAACCATCGACATCGACACCGAAGCGAAATATTCTTAGCCATAAAGACAAAAAGACTGGAGAAAGCGGTTGAAATGGCTACCACACGAATTTATTGAAAATACTAATTTGATCACTTGTTGCAGGGATTGTGAAGGATACACCATTACAGCTCGAATAGGAAGTGCTCCCCAAAAGTAGCACCTTTTGATTACCACTTGTTTAGATATATGCAGCATTGCATGGCTGGCACGCAGCTCGGCAAAGTTGAAGAAGCGTGAAAATGGGTCGGTGATTGGATCGCTGCTAAACTAATATAGGTTCTTTTAGCACGGCATTGCCACTTTGCCAAAGAGATTGGTAGAAGTTGTAGAAATTGATGGAAAATATTTTGATTAATATATATTGTATTTTTTGTAATTTTTCTCAGTAAATGCTTCGTTTAAGTAAAAAAATTATTAAAAATAAACATAAGTGTCTATTACACATGAAGTAAGGCGACATTTTCTTACAAGTCGCCATTTGTCGACATTGGTGAAAGTGCCCAAGGAACCGAAAAACGAAATTAACTGCGGAGGGTCATTCTGTAGGAACTCCCAAACAAACAATGGCAGATTGAAGAAGAGAATGTGTGAAACTGGCCCCGCCGGCATCAAACCATTGGCGAAGAGTGAAATAAGCTTCGAGGAGGCACGCACACGCGTAGAAGCGACTCGTGCACCGTCTGATGTAGTGCAGGCCATTATTGGCAGTAAACGTGGTAGATCGAGCGACTCGTTGTCCTCTAGGGCAAGTAACCACCAGCCATCAGTAAAACACCAGCCGAAACTTCGGGGGCTCCAAGTGGGAACTGTAGTGTAGAAAAGTTAGATAACTTTTGAAGGTAATTGCACATTGGTACATAACTTGTTCATTGCACTGCTTTTGCATTATTTTCTGCTTTCTTCCTTCTTGCTTGGCTAAGATTTTATAACAACTGTGTTTGTTTGAGTGGTTTGCAATTTTCTTTTTATTTATTGTGTTTTCAATACTGTGAAATTCGTGTGCTAATTTAAGAGAACATTGTGAATAGTTGATACAGTTTTTTATCTCATCACAAATTTTGTTTTCTCTGCCGCATTTTAACGTGAATTTTGTATTTACCACATGTCGAGCCAAAATAGGCCATAAATCGGATCGGTTTATCAGCTGCCGGCTTTGCAAGCGTTGCTGTCACGCGAAATGTACACGTGTTACGTCTTTCACATAGCGAAAACTAAAGGTTGTTCAGAAATAAGCAAAGACCTCATGACATTGTGGGAAAAGGTTGAAGTAATTACACCGATTTTCAGTGAATGTCGCTAATTAAACCATTCATTTTCTTCTCCAATGGATAAAAGACTCATTGTAGCGTAGTTTGCGGTACTTTAGCTCTGGCTTCGAATCCCTCTTTGCTGGTCGATACCAGATTCGGCGGTAGTTATGGGCCTCTTACCTTCAAAACCAGTACAGATATCGAGCGCTCTATGCGTGCCTTCAAATAATATCATTCTTCCCCTTAGAAAACCTAGCTAATAAGACTAATAGGGACGCTGACGCGGCAAAGACATCTCCCCCTGATAGCCACTTTTGGTCCAACCGTTAGAAAAACACAAAAAAAAAATATATAAATTTTCTTCTCCCCCTAGTCTGTACAGTTGCTCCCTCTATTTTTCGTGACCCTTGACTTATAATGTTTCAAAACTAGTGTTGTCTCCTTGCGAGCAGCTCGGTCTCGGCAAACAACATTTGTGCCATAACTAGCAGCTGGAACTTCATTTGATAACATAAAAAATTACCTTATTGTAAAAACCGCAATTGTTAATCTTAGTCATGTTAGCATTTTTAAACTATCTCCATCTCAAACTAGAGCCATCTTTTCCTTCAAGATTTTGGTTCTGATATTTTGTTAAACAAATCCTTGCGACCGCTAGGATCCTTAATAAAGAAATTTAATTTACGGGACAAACCTCAAAAGAACAATTCTGCAATTTCTCCATCTGCAAAAGCTGCATGCTTCCTCAGACCCACGTTCCTAAATTCGATGAGCATTGAGATTTGCGGCTTTTCTTTTCTGAAACCTAACTTTTGCCTGATCTGCATTCGTCGGAACTTTTTTCACTTTGTATGTTTCCAGAAAAGATCGACTAGATCGTACTAGCGATGGTGGTTTAATCTCCATACCAGTTGCCTTTTCGAACTACTCATTTGAATTTTGAACACCTCCCCATGTCGAATCACATAAACATTTATATAACGTGTTCCTACGTTCTTCCAAACTACAATATTCTATTGGTAAGCTGCACTTATTTGTGAAATGGTTGAAAAATCAAAACCTACCGATAGAGTCATAGTGTTGATGGACTTTAATTTACCGCAAGTCACTTGGTCTTATGGTGATAATTCAGGCCGTGGACTTTTCGGTTGCAACCCTGGCACATTGTAGCGTGTAAGATTGTTACATTCAACGACGAGAATGGCAGGCAATAAACATAATTGGCAGGCCTGAAATATTCCTATGCCTGGAAGAAAGATTGAAAACGAAAAGTAAGAAAAAAATGGCGTTCGGTGACTGATGTTAGAGAGCTCGAGATGAAAGTACGTCTTTAAAATTGGTATCAATTTTATTTGCCAGTTACACAAAGAAAATAAAAAAAAGAATTTTAAAGTTCGTGTAAAAAAACTGGTGCGCAAAATTTCTCATATTTCCAAAATAGTATGTGCGAGTAGGAAAGAACAAGAAAATATTAATCAGCACTCTATAAAAACGAAATTCCAGTGAACAAAAGAACGTAAACACGATAATAAAGTTCGCTCTCGTGCGAGTAAAAACGTAAAAAGCTTCCTATTTTTGATATAAAGATTCCTTTTGATGTAAATATTGCCATTTTTTTGTTTCAATGAATTTCGGTTTATGTGAATTAGAAATACATCTATGAATGAGTGAAGAGGAATTATATTAAGAAAGTTGTGCATTTGATATAAGGAACATAACATGACAAAAAAATATTACCAGGAAAAAAGTTACGTAATTCGTCTATTCTCGAGGCGACATAACCAAGTAATGTGGGCGAATCTATAAGCATTTGTTCGTAACACTATAATTGAAGTCTTGGGCCCGGCGTCGGGTTTTAAGTAGTGACATCAAAATTATAATTTGTATTGAACGCACTTAGTTATATTGCAAGCACCATCTTTTAATCAAAAGATTTCTAAGAATAACACATAGTTCACAACAAGAATAAACTTCATGAATAAGCGATAGTTGCCTTCGAATTTGTTTCGCTCCACCACCGTGATTGGAAGATATATTGTGAAGAGAACAATTTAAATTGTAGAATGTAACTACTTCATATGCGTCGTATGCCATCCAATCGTCATGTTTATAAAATTCGACAGCACTTCATAAATTATTGGAAAATTTTCATTGCTTGTGTTTGGGAACTGCCGCGCCCAGTCTAAAAAAATTAAAGATCGTGTGCATGCCAATTATTACTGCACATTTCATCACTAACTTAAACCACAGAACATTCATTAACAAGTTATAGTAAATATAGCAGTAGTTATAGTAATACAACGGTACAATAGAAAACTCAACTACAGCATCCTCGACACTCAAAAAATCATCAATAATTCCTGCCGGTACACCACCATCATCATCTCTTCTCCATCTTTATACTGGGGTTTCTTTTCTTGTTTATTTCTTATGTATTAGCTCATAATATTATTATTAAATACGAAATATATTAGAAATTATTAAAACATTAAAAAATGATATAAAAGAAATATTATAATACATATAAAATTTTAAATTTATATGTCCATAATTTTCCGTCTCTAAACGTTCAGTAGGTTCATCCGGGGTATACTCAATTTGTCATAATCTTTGCAATTGGAAGCTTCAGACCTTATAAAGTTTATATATTCTTCATGAGCATGAAATACTGAATTGATCTGTTTGTCTGTGTGTATGTGTCATGTGTATAGTTGGCAGTCTTCTGGTCGCCAGAACTTTTCAAGGATCTACTTAAGACTATTATGTTTACTCTTCGGTGAGAAATAGATTCAATTACCCCAATCATTGAAGTTATCGCAATTGTTTTGCGTTGTTGGTTCCGAAGTAATTACCGACATCAAATCATGATGGCATTCCATCCTGTATGCTCAAGTTATGCTCCGAGGAAGTATGTGTTGTTATCTCAAAGATTTTTAATCTCTCTTTGAGAGTGGGTGTTTTCCCTTTGTGTTGGAAGAGTAGTGTTGTGTAGTAGAAGCAGACACTTGATCGAAAACTATAGAGGCATTGCCAAATTGAGTATCTCAGCTAAATTTTCTGAACGAATTGTTACTCAGCAAATAGCTCTTGCTATCAAATTCTATATTTATAAATTTCAGCATTAAAAGGAAGATCAACCGTTAAATCGTATACACTGATTTCAGTAAAGCATTTGAGTTAGTTAGCCATAAATTATTGATGTATAAACTCCAGGGCTTTTTCTTCACTTTATACTTATTGAAAAAGATAGTAATAATAGATCGTTTAAGTTCTGCTTAATTCCATCACCTCTGATCTATTCCCCGTGCCTTCCTGATCTCCCTTCGGTGATAAAGTTCTGCCATATCTTAATGTACGCTGATGATGTTAATCACTTTTCTTCTCTTTCCTTCGAATCACCCTCGTACCTCTTTCAATTTGACTTAAACAACCCGGTTGCGTGGTGCTTCCTACATTTTGTGAAATTAAATTTTTAAAATCTAAAAAGAGTTCTTTCTCAAGGAGGGCTCTGTTCACTACTCAATTGATCCACAAATATTGAAAAATGTAGATTCGTTCATGGACACATGGGTTTCATTCGACCATAGGCTTCATTTTAATTATCACATCGCTTTGTCTGTATATAAAGCAAGGTCAGAGCTTTGGTTTATTAAACGTTGGTCTAAACGGCTTAACGACCCTTAAGTTAGCATAAGGCTGTGGGCTTATTGAGACTTATACTTGAATATGTGTCTGTTGTGTGGTCCCCTTCCTATAGTCGCTATGTAAATTCGATAAAATCCGTTCAAAAGCAATTTCTGCTGTTTGCCTTTAGTAATTAGAGAGGGAACCCGCTTGTCTCTTTTCTCATTCTGAGGAAAATAGATTGCTTTTGCTAGCTTTGCCGCCACATGAAAAAAGTAGATTTATGTTTGCTTCTTAGTTGAGTTAATAAGTGGTATTGTCGATTCGCCGACATTACGTGAAGAGATAAATTTCAAAGTCCTGCACCAGGGACTCCAGAAACTGTATTTTGATAAAGCTTACATATAATTACGCAAGTTTCGGTGCTTTAAGATCTATCAAACCAACTGTCTTAAGTTGCCTCCTTTGCCTTTATCGTATCTAGATTAGATTCTACTTTTGATATCTTGTTAGCACCCGTAATTTTAACTACATTTTTTCACCATTATCGGTCGTGAAACTTCTACATGTTTGCAACGGTTTGGAGGCTTACCGCCAACTCGGATTTACGCCGGCTGTGCTAAATGTGTATATGCATTTTTTTTTTTCTGATTATTTCTACATAAATTTTGCCCTTTTTATTGTAGTTATTCGCTTATTTTCGATGCATAAATGTTTTCAGTAAAAATTTTCTTTTTTTGTCATCTTAGTCTTATAAACACACAAATTCAAACTCTTTATAAACACCCTACATTTATCATATTATTTTTTCTTTATTTTTCTTTTGATAATTTTTAATAGTTATTGAGCATAAACATATTTCTAAGAGACAATTAAATTCGGGTGTGAATTTATTTTAGCGAAATTTATGTGTAAATACTATATAAATAAATAAATGGGTAAAGAAGGGCAAACTGCCTGAGGAGTGCGAAAGTTAAGGGAAGCGTTTCGAAAGTTCCATTTATGCGTTCGATATAAAAAAGTTGGCACATTATGTGCATGCATCTGAACAACAGTTGCATCATGGTTCCTTAGAAGGAGGATTACAAAAGAGAATCTAGATGAAGCCCTCTTTCATGAGCTTCGATTAAATTGGAGCAATGTTCAAGGCTTGCATAACAACAATGTGAAGCTGGTTTACAATGCATGACAGCCGCGGCTTAGAGTCGCTTTGCTCGCTGGCGACTATAAGGATTTCTATTGAGCGGCTTATAGCGGGTTATAGCTTCCGGACATCTTCCAAGCGAGACCACACTTTATGTGCGGACCTAGCTTCAATGCCTACGCGCACCAGTTCGGGGCAACTCAAACGATATTTCCGGTCTCTGGTGCTTTCTTGAGTACTTCTGAGAAAATAACGTTATTATCCTTAATCGAAGTTGGGAACCCATTTTCATTAACATAGTTAGAGATGAGCGACTAGACTTTACTGTAGGCAGTACCTTAAGCTCATCAATCTCGGGTTGGCATGTCTCCAGAGTGGCTTCATTGTCGGATCATACACATAGTTTCTTCAGATCGTGGCTGACACCCCCGTGGTGATCCCAGAGGTATAAAATGGGAATCGTTCCGCTTTTATCTCTGCGACGAAAAGATCGCTGCTCTTCATCTTCCCAACATCGTGGAGGATAACGAGAAGCTCTCTTTTTAAAATATAAAAGAGGCCTATAAAGAAAGGCGTTCTCTCAAGACCAAAGAGTCTAAAAGAATGTCTTGGCGAAATCAGGGACTTCAGATCGCAAGCCAAGAAGCAACGATAAAAAGACCTGAGCTGCTTACAAAAAAGCTTCCAGTAGATATAATGCTTATGTGAGGCGGTCAAGTTGAAGTGAAACGCATATGGCTTCCTACTCAGGGACTCAGGCTCGCTAACAAAGTCTTCCGTGTGAAAGTAAGAAGTAAAATTATGTTTACTCCACCAGGGTGCAGCAATTTGACATTACAACAAGCTTGTATTTGCACGGGGTACTTACCCCGAAAGTGGAAAAAGCTAAACTGTTTTTTGTACGAACACGAGGGGGCAAAAATGATTCAATGCCGTACGAGAAGCTTTACACAATACGTCATGCAGGGCAATAGAGAAAGAATCTTCGTAGTGGGCACTAACGCTTGCAGAAAAGTTTGTGCATAAAATGTGGTTCCTTTCTCTAGAAAGAGAAAACTAACATTGAACAAAACGTGCTTAATTTCGGTTGAACCCTAACATGCAACTGTGATACGAAACGGCTGAACGAAAAAGCAACCTTATGCCCGTCAACGACTATATGACAAAATATGAGGTATACACCTCAAAATGGTTTTTCGGTCTCATATCATAATCCTTCCTATATTATGTTATGCAACGCTGGCCTAGTGGCCTAAGATAAAGCAAAAAATGGTGGCGATGACATTAGACAGAATAACGAAGTTTGCTTTCATCAGCATAATCAGGATTATGAAGTCTTGCCCACGGACTGCTTCAGAATCGCTGCTGGTCATAACTCTTCTGCCCGTAGATATAAAAACAAGAGACACTTGCCTAAGCGAAATAAGGTGGGAAATAGATAAAGTGAAAACGGGTAATGTCAAGGCCGAAGAAAGTCTTGGACAAATCCTTTGCCAAGATGTCTTACACCTGCATCACAAGGCTGACCATACTGGCAATATCTGGTTGAGATGGTCAAAATAAAACGACGTTTAAATTATACGATTTAAAAGAAACTTAATAGAAACTCCCTAGTAGCTACCAAAAATAAAAGGTTTAAAACATATCAGGCGAAATATGATATGCTTGAAGGTTTCATTTTATAAATATATTTATATATGGACGAAAGAAATTCTAATTTTTTCTAAACTGAAAATTCTGAAAAACAAGCAGGAAGATAGGCCTCATATATGGCTGTTGTAAACGTTCTCATATATAGACGTGTCTACGATCTGATATCGTACCTTTTGTCCCCTGTTGTGTAATAAAAAAAAAAGTGTATTTTAGACAAATCAAAAGGTCGAAGGCCGTAAACGGATGGACGCGTTTGTCGTTGATAAGCATATAAAATATGGAAATAATGTGGATTTTAGTTTTTATTCTACTAACATTCTTAAACGATTACAGCAAAGGAATATACGTGCTATAATCTTTATGAGGACAAATTCAGCGTCGCAAATCACTTACCGGAAACCCAAGCCGAAGTGTTGATATGGGAGACCCCGATGCTAAGTCCAACGTCCCTTCTAATCTGCTTCTCACCAAAAACAAAAAGAAAATTTAATGCTTTTTTGTTTTTTGCTTTAATAAAAAAAATTCATTATAGAAATGGTTTAATAAAATTAAAATCGTTACACTTCGTTTATATATTTAGTTACAAATAAATATATATTTTTTTAAAATTTCTTTTCAATGTAATTTCTATTCTTTTTATTCTAACTTATTTCGGATTAAATGGGGCCACACTAAATACGTGAATTCGTAATTTGTTTCTTAAATTATATATCAAAGTTTCTTTTTATATATACATATATATAAAAGAAAAAAAATACCTGCAAGCCCTTTTAAGATGAGAATCGGCATCACCTTAACAAAATTCCACCCAAACCGGTATTCCGAACTGCATTCTAGCAATTTTCTCCTTTTTTTTGTATTGTATAAAATATTAATAAAGTTCCAATTGCACGTTTATAAATTTTGAATCTTTTTCTTTTTGTCTTTTATTGTTAGAAAGCACATATTTGAACTTTAGTGAAAGCTTATCACCGATCATCAAATGTTCATTTTTAAGTACACGTTCGTTTGCTTTCATAAGTTTTGTTGTTGTTTGTCTTTTAGATTTCATATTCACTTTTATAATCTTGTAAAAAATGTTTCTGCAATCCACTTAATTTTTAAGAACAATTTTATATCCCGGCTAGCTGTTCCAATATACGGTATAACATGTAAACTTCGTTTTAGCAATAAACAAAATTGGGTGAAAGGATTAACTTTCGTTGACTGACCATTTACAAGAAATGATTACGTTGATTACAGCGGTAAAGGCGACAGAGGCATACTCAAGTATTAGTCTAACTAAACACATGCATAGTAGTGTAAGGACATTTCAGCTTTTTAGAGCACCGCTTAGTAAAATCTAGCGTTACATAAAACCAGCTCTTTGTGTAGTTTAAAACGTATCCTTTGCTCGAATACAATCCCTAAATCGACGAATGAATGTACGTTTTTCAACTTGTGCGAATCGATGAAATACCTAATATTAGATGACTTCCTTCTTAAAAAAGAAAGCTTTCTGGATTTTTTTAGATTTAATTTCATAAAACTTAACTCAATTCGAAGTTGATTCGATTGCGATTCGTGGGAGGAGGAAGAAAACGATTTCACATCGACAGCGTACGTTAAGATCTGGCTGGATTTAATCAACGAGGAGTGATCTTCAATGTGTACAGTAAATAAAAGGGGTCCTAAGTTTTGTGGAACGCGACACGTCACAGGAAATTCATCCGAGATGATGGAGTTAAGCAGAATTCTAAATGAGCAATTATGCAGATAAAAGATTATCCATTTCTCTAAGTACAACGGGAATCCAGAGAGGCGGGTTTTGAAGATGAATCAAGCAAAGTTTAGAGCAAGCAGTCTACCATTACAACTGGCATGCTTTGGTTTTATTCAATGCAACTGGCATGCTTTGTTTCTATACATTGCAACTGGCATGCCTCATCTTTGCCTGAGCCGAACATCCATTTATGAGGGTTGAAATTAAACGATTCAGCTATCTCAATGCCTTTCATCATCTAAAAGTAGGGTTGTATGGAAGTAAATAACGATCAAATAATTCATTGAAACACACCACAGCAAGAATTATATCAAGTGAATTTTGGCAAATCGAATTCCCCCAATGCTATGACTATTTACTCTAACGCGAAGGTGTTTTTCCAAAAATCTGGAAATATTAAAATCTGGTTTTATTGCAGGAACTGAGAATACCGAGGTCCAATTGGCTGATATCGTGCCTAATGCATTATAAAATTTTTGGGGGAAGAAACGAAGTGAATTCTTAGCGTCCGGACATGTTTTCGAATGCTCCATGTATTAATTATTTAAATAATTAAAAATAAGTAAAATTAATTAATAAATAAACGTGATAAACTAAATCTGTGGGAAAAGTGCGTATCGTTTAAGCTTCTCAATAGATTCCTTGCAACACACGAACAAAGAAAGCTAAAAAAAGGAATCTGCGTTTGAAAACACTCTTCAAGCCTCTATAAATCGTTCGGGAGTCGCTTTGATTTTCTTTTCTTTAAAGGCTGGTGACCTTTCCGTGCAAATAAACAACGGATATGGGCTAACCAGTCACCTACAAAAACCACCACAGCGCACACTGGCCGAAACGGTTATTTCGAAGACAATTGAGTCGAAGATATTACAAGAGAAAAGACTTGAACGAAAATGGGGATATAAACACATTAAAGGCAACTGACAAAGCATAAATGGAGAAGATACGATTATGTAACATTAGGGGCGCGTTGGGACGCTTCAAAGAAGCGCTAATCGGGGTCACAACAATACCAGCCGCGCAGCTACTGAAGGCCAACAAAATGAAAAGATGCGCCTGGTGTTTAGACGCCGGCCATCTGGCACGAGATTGTCGCGGGAAGGATCGCAGTGCGTTATACAGAAGGTGCGCAAAAGAGGGACACAAAGGCAACGACAGAATGTAAAATCGAACTGAGATGCATTATTTACGTTGAGGAAGGCTTAACAAATGTTAGCCACTTTATATCAAGTTCATCTTGCAACAAGGTATCACAAAATGTAATTTAAATTCCTTCAAACCAATCTAGGAAGGGGCAAATAATCTCAAATGCTGCAAACACAAATCAATGAAAATATACATGTAACGCTTCCTTGCCAGCCGTGCAAGATATAACAGGCAAAGCAGGTATATACAAGAAACACTAGCATAGAAATCGGAGAACAAACCATGAATGGATTCAATTTAATTCTAATTTAGGATATCTGGAATTGGATACGAAATTAACATTCGGGCAACACGTTAAGAAGCTCTCGGGTAAAGCACTTTCAACCGCAACTACTCTGCGCAAATTTGTGCCAAGTGTGAGCGGGCCGAAGCAAGGGAGATGAAAACTTATAGGCAGCGTAGTCTACGCGCAAATGATTTATGCCACTCCCATTTGGGCAGAGAAAGTATTACAAATCAACATCTTCTGTGAAAGGTGAAAGCGGTTCAAAGGCTGTGCACGTTGAGAATAATATCGCCTGTGTTGTCATTTTTTTACAAATATTGATTACTTAAACCTGTTAAATATATGTTAATTTCTCTCGCCTTATTTAGCATTCGGGTAGTTTTATAAAAGTTGAGTTCAACTAAACAATTGGTAACCAGAAGTTGAAATAACAATTGTGGTAATATTTGGTGTCAATGTGAAGATAAGTGATACTACATTAAACACATATTGCTTCATGCAAAATTGCGAAAAGATTATATCAGACAATTGTAGAAGAAAATGATACAGATATGAGACAAAATTATTTAAAGAAAGTTAACATACTTTTCAGCGTTACTTGCAAAAAACTAACGAATTTTAGTTGGACAACAGGTTTAAAAATACGTTCTCGAGGAATGTTTCTCTTTTTGTTGAGTGGAAATCACTCGCAACAAAAACTTTGTATTCACAAAGTTTTGTTTTTCGCAACCAAAGCCAAAGCTCACATTGTGGCTACACAGTATACAGTACACACTTTTTGTTCGGAAACAAAACAGATATCAAACAACCTGTTGTAAAAGTTTCTAAACATGCTTCTGCAATAAATATTTATTTATAAGATTGAATAAACCAGCGGCATTAGTAGAATTTCAGTATTATTGTGTTGTTCGCATTGAAAAGTTTGTGCGCGGTTAAACTGTGTATGTAAGTCCATTATGAATAATTCTCTCGCGCGTTTATTGCCATAATCAGTAACATAAAAGAAATTAACTTCGATATAAAATAATAATAAACCGAATTCATGTGTTTGCAGTAATTACAAATTAAAGTGCACTTAAAACTAGTTGGCAGCAAAAGTTAAAACACAAATCGCTTCAATAAAATCATTCATCTACAGCACATTTTCGTTGAATTTCATCAATTATTAATAGTGCCAGATATTTAATCACACAACAGCAAACTACTATAAAAACTGAAGCGGTATGTCGAATGATTTTTGTGTAAATTTGTTTATGGGCAATACCAATGCCGTTAAGTTGGAGGTACGATCTCCACAACAACTTCCACGATGATCTTTGAATTTGAGTGCACACGAGGTAGATGTAGTAACCACTTGACCACTAACCAAGTAAACTAAACTTAACTAATGCTCCTTCTATACAACGGTAAACGTATAATATATAAACCTTAACTCTATAGCGGTATTTTGAACAATTTATTCACTTTTGTTTAGCTGTTCAGCAAACGGCAAGGGGATTTTCTTCTAATGCTTTGTTTATATTTTTAGTCACGCTTTCTTGAACTTTTATGTCAGCTAATGTGGAAATATATTATTTCATAATCAAATTTATTTTCAGCTACGAAATTTTTTCAATGTTTCCTTTGCTCAGCAATTTCTCATTAAAAATTGGATCCAAGATAGAAATGAGCTGAAATTCTTAGAGAAACTATGCCCATTTTCTCACTTTTATGATAGGCAAAAGCTGCATTCACGGTAATGCTTACAGTGTAGAATACCAAGATATTTCTATTTTAATTTACCAAAATTGTAATGTAAGTTTGTTTTTACTTACAGACTTATATATAATTATTGTTATTATACTCATTCCTTTACTGTGTACATATTTTGTAAATCAATTTACAAAGTATGGATTTAAAGGCTGCCGGATAACTTAGATCATATGCTTCCCTGTATTAAAAACGCTGCCGGACTTGAGATTATTATTATTATTACGATTATTATTATTACTATAAATAGCGAAATAAAGTCAAAGCTAAAGTTTTAAAGTACTAGAATGTAAGGTTATCGGCTTTGTCAAAAAGTCTACCGCATCGGAGATGTGAACCCACGACCATTTACTTGTTGTTAGTCGGGATTCTTTGTCTAGTCGGCTATTCAGGCGATTATTCATTCAATGCATTGCTAGTTATGACTAAGTCTCATTTAAAATGTCCTCGCAATAATTTCATTAAACTTAGTTGAGCCAACATTTTCAAAATGAATCTAAACTTTTTGTCTTATAAGTTTCATTACATCCTTAAAAGCGTGTCAAGACAATCGACGACTTTCTATTTTCATAAATATCCCAGACCATAAATGTTCCCGATCATATATATTCCCAATATAAGTGTGGGTAGAAATTGTGAAGAAAACATCACCTTTTGTAGGAAAGAACTTAGATGCTTTAGGAAATCATATGAGTATTTCACATCCAGCAATGATTTAGAGGGCAGTTTCTTCAAAAGACGAGTACGTTATTAGAATTGTTTTTAGTTCTAAATTGTAATAGATTGTAAACATTTTTTATAAATATACCTTAAAACTTTTTTAACCGACTTTCTCGTTGTCAATGGTTTTGTGCAGATTTCATTTATCCATATTACGGTGCGAGAGAATTTTTATGGGCCAGAGTATAATATATCCTTATACGTGATCGTTTCTAAATTAAATATATTAAATGTTGTTAGGTATTTTTGCAAAGTGCACATTTAAATGTTTGCTTCTCTTGGCTATTATTGGAGATATAGGCGTTGCTCAATAAAAGCACTTGATTTTGACGTATAACATATTACGTGATCGTATTGTTCATCTATACACTATATTGTCTTATGCATTTTACTTTTTTGAACGCACATACAGAAACTTGTGTGCTTGTGTAATAAAAAATGATCATACGCTGTCAATATAGTTTATCTGTTTTTACATTCTCCACAGCGTTGTGTATGCTAGGCTTGTTAGATGTTTGCACTATTCCGCAGTGAATATCCCACATTTGTTAAAGTAAGTGTATTCCTGGCCCTAGCAAAGTTAGCATCACACATTTTTCTACCGTTTTCATCAGTTTAGGTTGCCTTTTTCTTCCTTTTTTAGTTATTTTTTTCAAACAGAGTTTACTGCTGTACGTACGTTTTACAATTTTTGTAATTAAGACTTTAAAGTTCTCATGAAAATCGTCTAGCGAGACGATTTGCTTTGAAAAACCCATATGCTGTTATAAACAAAGGCTATTAGATGAATATAATGTTCAACATATGCTTTGGTTGTCAAAGACAGCGCAAGCAAAAATGTTAAAAGTTTGCTGAAAACTCGCAACACAAACAAACAGAAACAATCTAGTTGCATTGTTCTTGAACTTGCAATTCTTTGCATCATGGTTTGTCAGTATTGTTAATACGCCGCGTGGTAAACGTTATGTTCCGTTAAACTGTTGGGTGGATGAAGAGACTGAAGCCAATTTACTACGTATGGTTATTAACAATTTTCAAAATCCTTCGAAACGCTATGAGCTGTTGGCAAATTATACGTACACATGGATTCATGTATTTATAATAAATGATTTAAAATAGATCTTCAAGTTTTATATGAACATGTCTACATTAACTACCGACCTGGAAACGTAAGGTGTCGTTGGGTATTTGAAAATTCGCCCAAAGCCAAATTTCTTATTTTAATTGATAGAAATGAACTACTTTTCCCTTTTAAATACATTGTATAATTGCCTGTGTGTCTTTTATTTACTCGCGTTATTTGTACGTATTCAAGAGAGAAGTCTTTAATAACAATCAAATTAAAACTCAATCAGAATAACACTTGCAGTGGATTTACGATATAAGATATATGTTTTATTTCTTGTTCTTTCCCCCACATACGTCATAATTTTTATACGGCATCAAACAGATATGTAAGCATGTGCGTTGATGTACGTAAATAAATTCTCTTTATGAGCTAAAACAAGAATGATTAAAAATACATATGTACTATTGCCTTTGAAAAAGAGTGAGAGAGTTATTTCCTTAGGGCCCTATTTAAATTGTCAAAAATTCTTTCTACCGAATTTTTTAATTCGTGGTTTACATATCGCTAAACATGTTGATGGGGTAAAAATTACGTAGTAATGATAAAGTTTATAGATATTGATAGCAATGAAACCTTTTGATGAGTCTCGGGTGTTTCTAGATTACAGAACACGTGCACGTTATGCCAAAACAACTATGGCTCGTAGAAATTGCCGTATTATTTTCACAAACCATAACCACTTTCTGGACAAATTATTCATTCTAAAGATAAACAGTTTGGAAATTCATGAATTTCTCTTTGGTTTTATTTTCATAATTTCCACCGCAGCTTTCTGTTGAATTTCGGCATAGTATTAACCGTTAATCAAATTGTAATTGAATGTTACTTAACTCGACAGCACTTGCAGAAATTTCACGTTTGACTATACGCGTGTATAGTTACTAAACTATTCTGTTAATGTGTGCGGCTATCAGCAGTAGAAATTTAAGAAGAGAGAAAAAAGAAAAAAACCGACATAAGAAACCGTTGTGGAGCCCGATAAGCCTTAATTAAACAAGTAAAAACATTGTAGTGGGCCTAGGCCGATTATTAAATGCCCTACACCACATTGCACGATTCTTATTTTTGCTACAGAACAAAAATTATAGCCTGTTTTTGTAGGAACTTACTATTACGGGACTGTACATTAAAAATTAAACTTCTTAAACTTCGTACCTGGTAGTCGTCAATGGACCACGAAAAAATCCTGGTTACTTTCGAATGTGACTTGTGAATAGGAAACTTGAGTATTTTAAAAAAATACAAAAACCTACACTACGAATTTTCTTTGCAAATAATGCACGATGATACCTAGACTGACTACATCCGCAATATTTGCAAGTAGTGGTATGCTAATATAATGCTCCTAAATATTAACAAATGGTTTTCGCCAGACCAAAGTGTTTAACACGTCTCATCATTCCCAGTAACATGCAAATAGATAAACCAGCTTTAATTGCCGATCTCGGAGTCCTGTTTGATCGAAAGTTGTCCTCCAATGCACACATTAACTTTGTCGAGAATAAGTCAAAAGCACATTGGGTATTTACGAAGCACGGGGCAAAAGAGTTTTGTGATCCTTACACTATTCGATTGCTTCACATTATGTATCGCTAGTGAGGCCTATACTAGAATATGTTTCTACTATCCGGAATCCCCAATATGCTCTTTACTGTAAACAAACCAGGCCTGTACGAAAACACAGTTTCAACTGTTCTGCTTGCGTGGTCTGTCCTGGAAACTTGATACCCGCCTCACAATGCATAGAAATCGTTTAGCTAATACAAAGTTACTCACACTAGAAAGCAGTCAGTAAACATATCTTTCGTACATAAGCTTCTGAATGGCATATTTGACTAACAATGCTTACTATTTAAAGTAAACTCAAGTGCTCCGCAAGGATTTTTCGAATACTTAATGTAAGTCTCTTCAGAACAAACTATGCTAATAATATTCCTATCTGAAGATTTTAGAGACATTATAATAAGAACTAGGTAGATTACGGCTTCTGTCATAAAGTCCAAGATTATTAAACAGTTTAATATACTGTAATGTAACACTCTACTCGTCCTTGTTGGTGATCAGCTAAACATTGCTGAAAGATTGTGTTTTAGTGTTCTTTCTCATAAATCTAACTAATCTAAAAGATCTAAAGGGTAGCGAGTTAGCTTGCAAGTCACAAAAGGGACAATTTTTCTTTTTGTTTTCTTCCTTATATTATAACCTTAGGACACCCGTTACCAAACTGCCCCGAAGTTGTATTTGAACCTGTTACTCTTGCGCTTGAATATAGTTATATAAGCCCACAAAATTATTAATGGCAATGAATAAATAAATCATAATATGCCAACGTGTCCATAAAGCGCCCTAAAAAGTCACAATCCGTGAAGCCTTAAAACAACATTATCATATCGTAATCTTAGTCTAACGAGACAACTTTGAATTATTGACCATGATTTAAAAATGTCAAAATGCAAAAATCATTTGTAGGCACTTTGCAAGGCCTCTGATGGATAATTCTGTGCTTCTGCAGCATTTCCGCTCTAGTAGGAAAAAAAACGTAAAGTTATACAGCATTTAAAAAAAACACTGCTAAGAACAAATTTTTCCGTATAGCGTTACCGTAGAATTAACCTAACAAGAAAGCTGTACATATCGCCAAGCGAATCAACAAACTTAGTTGAAACGGGATTCAAATCGAGATTTCAAAAATTCATAAGTGAGTTTGTGGGCGAATTTTATCTATGTTATACCCTGCATTCTTCATCCAATTGCTTAAACCTAGTCTACTACCTATGTCTGAGGGATATGAAAAAAATGAATTAAATACTCACCCGTCGATCATTCTTAGCAGTAAAGAGGTTACAAAATTTAAAAAGGATAGTAGTGTTCAATAATTCCATCTACTCATGCTCCATCATGTACCTATTTAAAATTTATTTGGATTCTCGACATCCTAAAGTCTAAGAAATCGAGATATTCGCATAATTGTTGCTTGCATTGCTGCCAAATTTTTAAAAGTTTTTTCAATAAATACCAATTACAAATTGAACATGCATACACAAATTACACAAAGTTTTCATTGAGTATGTTTCGAGTGAATTTGCACATCGGAGTTGTTAAGTAAAAATTGAAAATGCAAATTATTTGTAAATGATATTTGGTCGTAATGAAATTTGCTCGAGTTCATTGTAACATTTTAAAATTCTCATAGGTGCTTGCATGTCCGTTTCCACACGTGAAATATGTATGTAGGAATACGTTTAGACATTAAGCTTAATTACAGTGGGCGACAATCTAATTGGAAAGAATAATAACGTAAAATAAAATAAATGCAATTTTCACAGCATCTGGTTGCTTTATTCAATAACGAAGTGAATATTTTCCGTGTGTGGACGAAAAATATGCGTATATTTTATGCAGGGAAATGGTATTTTAGCAATCAATCTGGCATATTAGTTAGTTCGTGTTATTTCCGTTCTCTTGCCATATGTGTTCTCGTGCTTAAAATCTGTAGAATGGCAAAAGGATAGTATTCTTGTTCAAGAACTTTTTATTATGCAAACTGCATTTTATCAAAGCTTTTTAATGTGGACACAAATTAACTCAGCCTGTCTTTCTTAACGTAATTCATATTGTGTCCGAAAGATGGAAAAAATGTGTTGCTTGCGAAGAACAGCGTTTTGGAAAAAACCCTCTTCACTAGTTTCTTGAAACAATTTTTTTTTTTTTCTTTGCATAAGCGTCGACTTATTCGATGTTCCAATCAGTTATACTTTGTGCATCCGAGCAGGATAATTTACACGTTTCCGTAATTTTATGTGGAATTGTTACAGTTTGGACAATGCTCGCAGACAAACGGATGGCCAGTATTTTAGGAAAGTTTGCAGGCTCATATTTATTTCACAAATATAATCGCTTGATAAATCTGGGCACTGAGTAAAAAACTTGTTTTTTTGCAAAATTCGATTTTATTGATCCAAGTAGTCTCCTGCAAGAATTATACGAACAGTCCAACGCTTCTCTAATTCTCTTTCATGTAACTTTGCTCACATTGCGGATCAATAACACGTTTTGTTCTACTGTGCATAAGTGAGGTACTCATTTGGAGAATAGCTTCCTAATGACGCACTGTTTAAAATCAGCAAACTAGCAAAAATATGTTTTTTATATGGAGAAAAATAGGTATAAAATCTTTCAAGCCAATGCCCTTATGCTCAATATTTTGATAAAAACAAAAGTTTTGTGGCTAACACCACCGTAAATGCTCTCCGCTTGATTCAAAATGACTGTGTATCAGTTCCAGGAATTATTTCCCGGAAATTAAAATGACCAATTCTCCATCACTTGCGCTTATTGTTTGGCTCATGAATTGCTCATCTCTCTATTCTGCTCAGAAATTAAAAGTAAAAATGAATATATCGTTCCTGGCTATTTCTTGAATGTCATGGAAAAATTGTTTCTCATCATTTACGTAGCTGTTGTCATTGTTCTATTATTTTCTTCTTCTTGCAGGCAACATCATAAACCTTTTTTTAATTGTGTCCAAACGCACAAAGTCCTTTTTTTAACGCACCTTTTGCAATGATGGCAACATTTGACAATTTCATTGATAGTTTGGTTAAGTTTATATATCGTGTTGTTTGTTTGATTACATTATACTTTTGCCTTCAAACGTACATTTCAGCAAAATGTAAATAATCCGTCATTTGTGGTTTGAAATGCCCCTACTCTTTTTTTTGCATTTTCCTCGCTAAGGAAAAGTTTTTTTGGTATACTTCGTTTTGATTCGACTTTGCGCTGTCCAACTACAAAGTTTACTTCTGGCGACTCAGTGCCTTATGAAGAGTGCACCAGCTACCTGGAAAAGCTTCACATTCGCATGATAAAACCATCCACTCTCCAATCAATGGGAACAGGGCTTAAATTGTGCTACATTTTCCCAAGATATACCATTACCGGTCACCTTAGTTAATACGCCAATATTTGTCTTATAAAAGATGATATGAGAGAGGTCAGCTAAGCTTATATTTGCGTAGGCCCCGCTGTAATGCGCGCTAACATAAGATAAGGTTACAAGTCGATGTGTTTATTAAGCTATGCAATGTGAATTCTTTCTTTCGCTTCCGAAAAACGGACTGACAGGCAAATGCAAAAGCAGAAGCAGTATGCTGTTGAACGAAAGCATCTATAAATGTAAATACAAAAATGTATGAATCGATTTGAACTGAAAAACTAAGAGCGTTTTAGACAAAGCAGAGTTTAAACAAAGTTTTCAATATGAACAAACCTGAACGATTTGAAGACTCGAATTTGACGCTATATCTCCTTGTACCTCTGCGTGGAAGTACTACTTTCAGTTGGACAGAAATATAGGTACACAAACTATGTGGAAAACTTTTCTCTCGGGCGCCACGCTATACACTACATACTAATAATTCAATGTGGGGATTGACAGATATGATGAAAGTGTGGCAGTTGGCTATTGTTTGTCAACAGTTTAAATAAGGATTGCACCTTTGGAAGTATTACTTTTCTTTTGTGATCTGTTCGTTTCCGATACTATAATATTTCCTACAAACTTTCCACCATCTGCTAAAAACTAATAAAAGAGCCTAAGTTAACGAGAGGACCAATTAAAAAAAAATTGCTGGCAAATTAAGAGATCCAGCAAAAAAGTTTATTATTTTAGTCTATTATTTTGAAATAAAGCATCAATATTGTTCTAGAAATTATAATAAAGCTTATTGCTCATTCTATATCTACAATATGTTTGCATACTTTATACGTAACTTTGTTAATAAAACATTCTCCGTGTTAAGAACCACCACGTAAGCAAAGAAACTTCCCTTCCGCAATAAAGTAATCAAAGTAGTTTCTCCGAATAAACCGGAAAATCGTTTAAAATGTGTAAGAATACATTTAGGCATAAAGATTAATTCCATTCACTTACTGCGACAGGAAAGAAAAATGTTAAAGAAGGTGGTATTCCGTGTGATAACATTTATAAATTTCAAGATGTTCTTCTAGGTGCTACTCCTTCTTGTATGATACATAACTGTTTAGTAGTTTTAGTTTATTTAGGCTACCTTATATTCACTTCTTCAACAATGACTAATCGACCGCCTCTTCTTTAATACACTGGATTAGCCAAAACTACATTCATTGTGAAGCGTAGCTTACCACGCCTATTTTGTGAGTTTTGAGACAAATATATACGTATATATAAGAACAACTTATTTTAATGTTTGATCGAAGTTTTTGTAAATAGAATGCAAGACCATTCCATACACGATAATGCATGCCAGAGGCTTTAGTGTAGCAATTTAGAAAACAGGAATTCAAATTAAAGTGCTTAAAGAAATTATTGCACTCTAGGTAATTCATCTTATCGTATTAACAAATTTCACTTTTAGGGCCTGTGAAAGAAATGTGATGACGATTAGTTTAATACAAGAGGAGGATGCAGAAAACTTTACTTCGTACTTTGCCGTATGGCTTCGAAGTAAGAAAAGGACTTAATATACTTTGATGCAACCAATCAACGGCATAAAAATGCGTTAGTTTTTATGAGTTGTGTTAACCAGTGCTCCATTGCCATAATTTCAGCGTTGCGTCCCTTTGAAATTGTGCGGATCATGGTGAAGGCTTGTCATGTACATTGAAATTACCAGCAAGAACAATCTCGCTCTCAGGGAAAGTGTGTGGTACAGAATAGTGTGGATAGAGTGTCGAAGCAATTTGAGGAAACCATCCCGCGTAGAAAAATAAATTTGGAATCCTGAGAGAACAGTGAAGGCATTAGAATGTAAGAGAAAACTGCATACGAGAGAAAATGTTTATGCAGAAGCTTTCTTATGTTACAAGCAAAATAAAGCACATTAACGGTAGTCGAGCGGCATACAAAAAGGGTTAAAAAGAGTCGTGAATTGAGCTTGCTACCAGACTCAAAATTCAAGTTTAGTTTGAAGAAGGCATTTCCGAAGCATATTTTCCATGACAGGAATTACTTGGAGTAATAAGACAATACCTCTTACATTGCAATAACATTTTAAAAAACAAATATTATATTTTATTTTGTTGAAAAAACAGGTTTAAAAAATAAACGCCATCTGCCCGTTGGCGCACCTTAAAAAATTGAAGCAACTTCGAAAAAAAGGATTTTTTTTGTTTTCGTCTACAGTTTACGATTTCGTAGAGATATTTTTTAAAAATTGTTTTCCTGATATTTTTACCAGTGCCTGTGAAAAGATGTTTACCATCGCGATGCTTACACGCCCACAGCTAACATTTAAAATTTTGATTTCGCATATATTGAAATTAGAAAATATTTATTGTAGACGTAACCCTTTTCATATAAATAAAATTTATCAAAACACTACATGGTTCACAAGCGTGCGCGTGAGCTCGAAAGTGCAAATGCGTAAGATCGACGTACTCGGTAGCTCCAGTATTAAACTAAGTTAAAAAACTCGTATTCCGCTGCAATCAAGTACCCATACGATAGATATTTGTATATACCATTTACGTTCACAGATATTTTAAATTTTAAACTAATGTGTATTGTTTTTTAATTATAGGAAAAAGGGCAAGCAAAAAATGTTTACAACTTCGTGGGTGTATTTTGGTAAGTAATTTAAAGAAATATTTGAGGTTCACACTTGATTCCATTTATTTCATAGTTTCGTCATTCCATCTGCAACAACAAAAATTCGTATTAAAAATGACTCAAATCATAACCGATCAGTTTCACTAAAACTTTTTTATTAATTTAGAAGCTTAAGTGGAGCATTAACCCTGTTGGAAATTTAAAGCCGTCTTTAAAAATAGACATTATAAGAGAATCTTCTTTTCAAAAATGCTGTTAGTCTAAATATGCAAATGACATAGTTATACGTAGTAAACGATCGCAGAACACAGTGCAGTCGATGACATCATCCAGAAAGCTGTCAATCTAGCCCACCATGCTATGCGGAACGCACTTACGCCCTTATTGCTTAACACCATATGTAAATTCCCATAAGTGGTAGGCTAAGAATTTTTTGAGAAATGTTGATCTGCCTTGGGTGCTGACGATTCGAATCTGAGTGATAACAAATCGTATTTACCGCAACCTGCAATTAAAGTGCAACTTTAGATTATTGCACTGTGCGAAATAACACTGAACCAGTTCCCTTAAAATATTATTTAACATTACGAAGTGCCCGTTCATTCACATTGATTGAAATTTTCGAAGAAGGTCTTTTGCTGTTGTGCTTGATTAAAATACATAGCAAAGATACAGCTCACTCTTCCTACCGGTCCTACGTGTTATACCATGTTGTTTGTATCACAGATCCTGTAGTTTTAAAATCAAAGAAGCGTAAGTCTTGTGCGGTTTCGATGAAAACAACACCAATATAACTGTAAAAGAGTTTATGTTTAGAGTTCTTCAAACACAAATTTGTCGATCGCCTTTCGAAATAATGAAGGATCTAACAGACCGACAACAAATGCCTGGAGAGCACGTTAATAGTTTATTTCATAACATGAGTTAGACCAAGGCATGCCTCACGATAACGATCTTTAAGAGATATTTCAAAAAAGCACAGGACGAATAATTTACCCCGTCAATGTGCCATCAATAGAAGATTTGGAAGAATCGCGTAGAAGCTAAGCGCAACTTCCCTAAGCGTGATTTAGAAACACCCCTACAGCGAATGTTATATAAACCACTATTGAAAATAAACGAATTTGCTGAAACTATGCTAAAAAATGAATAAGAATCAGACAATTGTAACGTTTCGTCGAAAGAAATGAACGCTATCAAAACAATTGCCATGAGCAAGAACGTAATAAATGCTGGAATTGTAAGTAACCAGATCATTTATTCGTGAATTGTATGTCGTTGGAAAGATCACTTTTCTGTTGTAAGTGTGGTAAACCAAATGCCCAATCAGCTAGGTAAACCGAATGATGAGCGTTACAGTCCAGGAAACGAAACGTTTGAGAAGAGTTCCCGAAAAAAATAGAGAACTATAAAGAGATGTATTCAATAAATTCAACAGAAATAAAACATAGACGCTCGTTAAATTGGAAAAAAAGAATCGACAGGATAATGCGAAAGAAGTGAAAAACTTTTTATCTAGGAGCAGGTTGACTAGTAAACCGAAAGAAAAATTTCCCCAAAAGAAAAAAAATAGACGTATAGTTGTGGAAACTATCAACAACTAAAAAAATCTCTTAACAACTAAAAAAAGATTTCATATATTTCTTTCATGTAGATGTAGATGGTAATGTTATTAAAGGGCTTCTTGATGTGGGAGCATCCGCGATATTCACTTTTCATATAATACGATAAATATAATGCGGACAACCGTATCGATTGTTAGGAAAAGCAAATTTAAACGTGAAATTCCGCAATATCACAAAAAGAATCACGTTTTATTTCTGTCCGGACTTGGAACATAATTTGGAATGAATTTTTGGTATGAGTTGTACCAAATTCATTCCCGATTGCAGAATTGGACGTAGAAAACACATGCAAACCACGTTAGCGCACATCGTACCAAAGGGAGGCATTAGATAAATTTTACAAGGTACATTTCTCGTCTAACTTTTGGAGAAACTATTGAAGGTTACCGAAACACCATTTCAGAAACTATACATAGACTTTCTCGGAAGATATTCTAGATCAATAGCAATTTGTATGTATCTAAAAAGTTTGAGAATTTGTTAGTAAAACATATGACATGAGTTAATTAAACCGTGTTAAATGGTATACTTGTATATAAAGAAAACAATCCTGGGGGAAATAGAAAAATTAATTCGCAATTTTATGAACACAGCCATTGGAGTTACATCGTTTGCTGCATTATTTTTGTATTAGATATTTACCTGTGCCGATGATTATAAATTGGCTCGAAAACTCCAGTCTTTTGTAGAATATTTATTTATACGCCTTAACATAAAGGAATACCAACACAACTTTACCTTCACTAAAAGATATTGTTAAGAAAAATTAATCTAACACGTTGTGGCTTGTATCATAATTCATTTAGAATTAACGCACTTATCCTATCGCATTTTAATCTCCAAGTCCTCTTATTTCATAACCAGGCCGAGGTGTCACCCTATTTATTTTAAAACACTTTTAGGCACTGCAATCTCCTCATGCGAATGTTAATTTTGTTCGTACAAATTTTCCGATGTATATCGTTTTTATTTTGTTTTTAATTTTTTTTTTTTTTTTTTGTCATGAATGCAAATAAGAAAGATATGACTAAAAGGTTGAGAATCTGCGATCTTATTAGATTTATATAGTCCTGGCATAATAAAAAAAATGGTTAAGGATTCATGCACATTCACGACAGGTAAGCTCATAAACAACGTTTTGTTTTTACAAAACACTTTGGGTGAGTGAAATACTTCGTAATTGAATATAAACTGGCTAAAGAAGTTCAGTGTTGACTCAAAGAGTGATTGAAAGTTATGTCACTTAACACTGCCGGTCACACCAACGGCTTCAACTTTACTGTGAAGGATATACCTATGATAAACTCAAGTGCAGATAAGAGCATGGATAATAAACTATTTCTATACGTTGGCAGCAGAGCAAAATTACCAACTTAAATTCCGTGCCGCAGAAAGCAAGCATTGCTTCCGGACAGATTTTATTCGCAAATAAGATTATCAATCGCAAATAAGATGATAAGATTTATCAAGAGGGAAATATGTAAGGTAAATTTACGTTGATCAAGGAAGTGTGAATTTAAGTGTTAACTGATTTTTGTTAGATAGTAAATGAGCCTGCGGTTCCCAAGGCGGATGAGTTAACGCGAAAAAAGAAATTGTTTCTGAACAGATTAACTTGAGTAATCTATCATACTAACGATAGAGCCAACACTTTACACATTCCAGCATAAGCCGTATTTGGGCTTTTCGCAACGTGCGGGCTGTCAGGGAAAGCTGTTCAATAAAGCTTAGAACGCATCTGGCTTCATTTTAACTTTACTTAATATGTACATCAAAGAATTACACACACATCCTCCAAATTATGTAAATCTATAAGGCACGTGGCAACGAATTAATTTCGTCTGGAAAACGGCAGTCTCTTAAATCAAAGAATTTAATGAGCACCTTTGAACTAAATTATTAAATTAGATTCGAGGATATTTAAGGATATAGAATGATTCTATAGCAGGCAAAATACCAACAACGTTTGCGACCAATAGAGTAGATTATAAGCGACAGTTATTTCGTCAAATTAGAATTGCTTGAAAAGTCTCATAAACGCAGGAGAGACGAAGAGTAAGTGACATAATAAGTGGCTAACTTCGCGAAAGGTCTTGTCAAAATCGGTGAAGATACATTCCTTTGTATGTCCTTAGAGAAGGCCTTAAATGTGTGGAAGATGAATTGAAGGGCAATTATGGAGGTTGGTCTGCCTTTTAGGAACGTCTTGATTAGAAAAAATGACTGCCTTCACAGCGACCTGATGTGAGACGTTAAAATGCACTGAAATAAATTTGGCAGTACAATGAGGTTACTAAGGCGTCTGTGCTTTTCAACAGGATGTGTGTTAGTACTTTTATAAAGCGGAGCAACAAAACAAGCCATTTCAAAAAGTTTGGGGGTTTGCCTGTTTCGAGGTTAAAGACGAACGCAAACTGGGATAAAGTTCTACTTTGTGGTAGTTAAGAATACAAGGCGAAGGCTCGTCCGGACGCAGCAGGCAATGAGAAACGAAAGCAACACATCGCCTTTGACGTTGGTTAACACTTTTTATCTCGAAGGGAATCACAAATAATTGATGAATATGACCAAAAGCAAAAAGGCAAAGAGGGGTAATGACAATGAAAGCAGGAATTAAAATAAAGCTCAAATTACGAATAAATTTAAGAAAACAGGGGACGAGTATAAGTAAGAAGGTAAAAAGGCGCACTATCTAGGACAAAACAATGTTGTTGATACGCCATTCCTTCAATAAGTGTACTTGTACTCATTAAAGTATGTGAGAACGTATTGGTTTAGCATCGGTACTTGCCATTATTCAATATTGTAAACATTCCCATGGCCGGAAAAGTCAACCTATCCACTTTAAATTTAACACAAACATTGAAAGTTCTTGCAAGCAGGTTGGCTTTGAAAACGGGTCAAATCAGTCGAAGGATACGCCCACAGCACCACATAAACTGAGACAATCTGTGTTTTTAAAAAAAAAATAAAGAAAGGATTTTTTGCTCATTAATCATAAACTATAGCAGAAAGATGTGCGAAAACTTGAACGTCTATTTTATAGGCGATGCTGTACTGTCTATACAAAAGTGGAAAAGTTTACCACGTCTATCCACTATAATAATGTGTCAAAATGGAATTTCTTTCAAATTCTTTTATAGCGCAGAAAAAAGCTTGAAACACTCCATAAGGTATATAAGTTCTTAGACAATTTCAAATCTGAAATGCCTTGAAGAATGTTCGTCTATCCACCTGTCCGCCTGCGAAATAGCGTGTTTGTACACATTTTCCCATTCAAAAAAATAAAAATATCGCCTACAAATATGCGAAAGAATTTGAAAGTAAACTTTTCAAAGCGTACGCCTCGAATGCCTACGCACCTACGCGAAAAACTTTTATTTCCCTCCATATTATAGAGCATGAAAACATAATTCTTTTCCTTTTTTTGTCTCTTTTATGCCAACAGTGATGGGTGAAAAGATTCGGTCACGACCAAAAATAATTTTCTTGCTTGTCTTAAAACTTCATTATATAAAAACCAAATTGCAATTTTAAAAGCTTCTTGACAAAAATCGCTGAGTAATAGTAATTTGGTATTCTAAATTGTTGCAAACATTTTTTTGAACACCTTTCCATATCGTCGTTCTTCCGAAAATTGAATAATTATGCAAAGAAAAGATGTAATGTTCAATATTTCATGCTGAAAATTACTTCTTAATAGTAATAGAAATCAATCTTACCTAGTTTGTATCACATATTTTACGTTTGTTAATGTTTTACGATGAAAATTTTTTTATAGTAGTAATTTGACGTAAAAATTAAAAGGACGAAATTTGAACCACCGAAAATTGAGGCCATTCAGGAAAAGGTTCAACATTTACTATTCTATGATGAAAATTATTGTAGAAATTTATCGAAAAGTTAAGCGTGCGGGATTTGGATCACTTACATCTACTTTTTAGACTCCACCATATGTGAAAGGAAATTTCTTCCATGACTTCAAAGTCTAGTTGGTATTTTTTTATGACGAAAGAAATTAGAAAACGATAAAATTTTGTTTACTTACTTAGACACATTTCATTGTGAATGAGGTTAGCCCTTAACGGATTTAGAATTTGTTCAAAATAATTAAAAATCGATACTTCATCTCACAAAATGACTTGAGATTCTCCTAAGAATGCCTAAAGGTTCTAATAAACCCGCCAAACAGATTTCAACATTTATCAATTTACGTAAATCCTTAAACGTAACATTTCACCTCTTTTGTCTAGGATAGATAAATCAATGAAGTTTCCATAACCTGAAAAAGCAAAAGCAGGATCCCATCCGAAAAGCAAACAATTTGAAGCCGCCGTGAACAGATTCAAGAAGATTGGCATGCTTTGTACAATAAAAAAGTTTAAATAAAGCAAGCTCTTGCTACTAGAGGCTTCATTAAACTCTTTGAAGCACTCAGAAAGGTCAGTCACGAATAATATGAATAAGAGTGAGCCGAGATTGCTGGTCTGGAGAACACCAGAAGTAGCAAAAATTTCTCTGGATTAGAAAGAACTAAACACTACCCCTTTAGTGCAACCAGATAGATAGCTACTAGACCATGCCACCATGAAATTTAACTTGTGACTTAACGAACCATGATGCAGTCTTTTGAACGCTTTGCAAAAGTTGGCAAAGTTTACATCCTCTTGTTTGTGTTCGGAAAACGCTTCAAAAATTTGATTACAAAACGCTACTTAGGGGAAGTTGCTTTGGCTCATAAGAAACCATCGATATAACTGCCCATGTGGGTCTCTTTTTAGTACTAGTGCTACAAATAGCTTGGGTGGTACGGTAAGTCTGGTAATACTTCTGCCATTCTCAATGCATTTTCTACGCCCACTTTCCAAAGTAGTTAAATAAACGAAGTCTTCCAAATCAATCGAACGTAATTTTTCTATATCCAAAAATGATTAAAAACATGCGTAAGGAGAAAGCATGTAAATCACCAAAAGATCAGAGAAAAAGAGGAGGAACTCTATCACTACCAGGTAAGTTGGAAGGCTTCAATGTCGAAAAGTCTACAAACATTCATCTTTATAAATGGATTATCTTCGAGTGAAACGAAGGGATCACTCCGAGATATAAATCAATTAGTATTCCAATAAAGTGAAAAAAGGACTAACTTAATATTTACATTGAAAATGTGACTAAGTTGGAAAAGGTTCAACCCGTGCGCAACATCAAACAACGAATTATGTATCAATGAATACGAAAGAGGATATAATATCCAGAGTCATCGTTAACAGTCCACGAAACATTAAGCAGACTGAAATCGCCCAGCACGATCAACTTATCACTGGCTTTGATCAGTACGTGGTATAAATTACAGTGATTTGTGTGGGGACAAGTTATGTATGAATGAAAAATGTTCATCTTCATGTCAATGCAGAAAAAAAATAGATCGTTGTGCGTACAATAGGGCAGAACGTAAGCAATGGTTTAGCGCACTTAATACCAGTTTTCTGGACTTTGTCGCATATAACAGTCGGCACATCAGAACAGAAAATTTCACTGGCAATAATCCCCGCTTCAGCGAATGCTACAACAAGATAGTCACAATTAAAGAAAGACATAAGTATTGAATGATTTCGTATTAAGACAATGGGCGTTTTGGTAGGGTATTGATAACAATGACAAATTATTATTTTGTTTTATGAATACAGAGCCGACTCTAATATTTTCGATATTTCCACATTTATTAAATTATATATATAAAAATAAGAAGTAAGGCATGGCCGACTGTTAGATAATATGAACCATTTCGCTTAATACAGTTATTCCATGATAGGCTTACATATCCACTGAATAGCTTGACAATACTAAATAAAAAACTGTTATTTTATTTATCAAAATCATCGAACTTGACCGTAGTGTACATTGATAGTTTGCATTACTTTATCATTTTTACCAATAGATATCACTGATGAAAAAACATGCCAGCACTTACTATATCTATTTGATAATTTCGAACAAGTTTAATTCCATTTGTTCGAATTATTTTTAATATTTCCAACTGAGGCAGGCTTCAATGGTAAGCAAATGGACACGAAGGCTAATCCGGTGAAAGGGGTTCGCTGATCTTGTCTCCAATGTAGAGGACTGGATATTGACTTCTACAAATTATTTGTATAGCTGAGAAATGGATGCCACCGGAAAGATCTGGATCTCCTACTCAAAAAATTTGATATGTATACAACTCTTCTTAATGACTGTGGCTGCTTTGACAAACTGAGCTCTGCAGTGGAGACGTTGAAGCTCAAAAAGCTATCGAACAGCTTAGAAGTTCATGAATTGACTGTTTCTAAATATTTACGTGCGATGTTAAAGACCCAACAAGAGAAGAAATTGCTACCGTACGAATTGACATAAAACGCCATTTCGAGCCGTTTCAACATCAACTTTTTCATTGCTGCCAGTCAATATAAAAGGAGTTTTCTTTGGCATATTGTGACTGATGGCCTACCGACGTCAATCGAACAAGTTGAAGGATGTATTGTTGTAAAAATGACTAGCAACAGCAGTTAGCAGACACAAAGTCATTCTCTTAAATAACAACGTTCGGCCACAGGTTGCAGGAGTTGTCAAGGATATGCTGTTGCAGCTTACCAAAAGTAGCGCTTTCTAATTACCACTTGTTCAAATCGATCTAGCATTGCTTAGCTGGAACGTGGTTTCGACGAAGAAATTCAAAAAGGGGTCACTGATTATATTGCTGTCAACCCAACATTGTTTTTTCGTTACGGTATCGTTATGTTGCCAGAAATATTGGAAAAAGTTGTAGCATATGATGGAAAATATTTTGATTTATATATATTGGGCCAATTTTTCTCAATACATGCCTTTTTCAAGTCAAAAAATAATCAAAATACATGCAAGTACCCATAAGACAAAGAATGGATGCAGAAGTTTTTAAATTTCATGAAAATAACCGTTTTGTCCAATACATGATGTTGTAGGTGCCGCTTTTTATGAGAACGTAACTTAAAGTCTTAGCATCTTGGAAGGTCTAAATTCTAAACTCTAAAAATTAATTATTTAGTTATATTCGCAGGAACAGCACTCTTATATTTAATACATAGCCAAACACAGAGTCAGCGTATTTCGTTTATAATGTTATAAATAGCAGCTAATACCTCAAAGGAACTGTCAAAATAGTTTCAAGTTTTTAAACCATCTTAAATGTCAAATCTCTCTGAACTTCAGTTCTGTGCCTTTTTGCACCTATTTTTTTTCCTGTTAGTAATGAAACGAATTGAGAAAAGTCTACCAAGTAAATACGTTAAGACCAAATCTACCTGAGGCTTCAACAGTGACGACTGTGTTGCGTCAAAAGTAGTATGTGACAATACAACTTTTTGGTCGTCAAATGTAGAGCGTCATGGCGTGGGTGCCAAGGTTTTATTTTAAAGAAAACATGAAATCTTACAAAACATAAATAATGTTAAATTACTGATACACTATTGTAGTGTCATTTGCACCGATTTTTAAATTAAAATTTAATAAAACATATTATTGTTGACTATTTATGATATTTTACAAATATGACGCTCACAAAAAATGCTGTGCATCTGTGCATGCTGTGATCAACGACGTGAAGTATGCCGAACGTGAATATCCGCAAAGCATTCTCTATAGATTAAATGGTTAAATGATTAAATGGTACACTGATAATCTATATTAATTCACCTAATTTGAACCATATACGTATTTGTTGATGATTTTCCAAATTTAGTCGCTACCTAGGAACGTCTATCTTGAACTTGAATTTTTCGGAACATGGGAGGATAGATGAGCAGAGGCAGAGAGATGTACTTTCTTACATTACCATATTGGCAGACCATGATTGGCACTTCAAAGATAAGATTTTCCCACATCTATTCCATATTTAAATACAGACTAAATTGACTTCTTCCTTTTATTTATTTGTCTATGCGTCAACTTATTTGCCTATTGGTTAGAGTTCTTTATTTGTGTGCATTTGCACATACCTGTATAAGTATGTGCACATTGCACTGCTCCTTGTAAACCACTTTCATTTAGTTTAATTAATTGAAATACATTTGAATAGCTTTCAGACGTTTGTTGGGATGTTTCATAGATTCTTATCCATATAAAAAGGCAAACACGCCGATGTACTTGTTCCTATGTACGTTAAGGAATGTAATATATAAAGAGGAATATACAATACACATGCATGCACATATAAACATACAAAAGCCATTACATGTGCACAAACTGCAATTCATTTTGTTAACACCTCGTCGTTTCATAAGTAACTTCCTTTGCCACTCGTTTCGTATACCAAAAAACCAAAGACAAATCATACGCGTTTATAAGCAAACAAAACATCCTAGAACAGTCCGTGTGTAATGCAAACTTAAGTGCACGTTTTCGTTCAGCGAACATATTCAAAAAAATATTACAGGGTGCACCGAGAGTAGGCCAGAAGATTCAAAATTTTTCAACATGATACCGCGCACACAACATTTAATCATATTTATTTACTGCCGCACACGTAAACCTTTGAAAGATTGGGAATTTGCGAAAAACCAGAATCCCGAATACCACCACAATAGATGCACAGCACATAACTAGTTATAACAATAATTCTTTTATATATAGGATTTTAATAGTGACGGAAAAGTCCGGTGCTTAGCTACTAAATAATTACAATTTGTTGATAATACTTTCAAAGCAAACAATCACAAATTCCTAGCTTAGCAACATCAAATCTTTACAACCTCTTATCATTTCACTCACCTATTTGCAGCTCAGTTTGTACTTTCAATGGTTTTCACTTCTTTACATGCGAGTAAGCAGACTAACCATTGTTGCACATCGTCATGGGCAAGTTTACAAGTTTATGTGCATGTGAAACAAAGATTCGCCTAAGAGCGCATATCCATCGTACCTAGCCATGCATATATGTCTGTACTTCTATTCATGTGTGGACGTGCATATACGTACAACCAAAAAAAAAAAATATGCTGCACTGTAATCCTATGAATACATGTATGGTTTTCGGTAGGCCATTGCATTTAGTCTTTCTTTTTATCACAATAATTTCGGTATAAATAAGTAAGAGAACGAGTGAATTATAATTATGCGCCATTTGCTTTGCGTTTACAAGATAGGTGTTACTTTTAGTAGGCGTATTAGCCTTTTATTTATTTATTTACTTACACATGAAACTCAACTAAAATAAATTAACAGCCGAATTTAATTGACTCTTAGAAGTAAATTTTCTTCTTCTTCCTCCAGAAGAAAATCCTTAATAGAACTCAAAGTTAACGTGAGCAACCAATCCCTGCTATGATTTGTCAACATATAAATGTGTATGCTGAGTTTGAGCCTTTTATACCCTTTCACTGCATTGCTCTTTTAAAGGTCGGGTTTTCAATAAATACCAAAAACCCTTCTTTGAGGTTTGAGAAAAGACAGAGATTACACAAGCGCGCAGCTGTGGATGTGTGATCAGACGCGCTGGATAATCGCGGATCATATTGAGATGAATTTCATTTGGAAAAGCTTTGAAGGTCCAACGTGGTAAGATGTATTATCGCAATGAGTTGCCTGACTTTAATAAAAAATAAATGTTCTGTCGAATTGTCAGTCGACGATTTTCATTACCAAGTCCTTGTCTTCTTTGATGTGGTCTTCATCAGAGAGTTAAGGCAGACCCACCTTTTATTATACTGGATAAGTCAGAATCACTTTCCGAATTAATCTAAGCTTGTCTGTGCCTCTGTCCGTCTGAGTTCTGCTCATTTAGTTTTTCGTTCAACCTATTATTAGACATTTTGATAAAATTTGACACACTGACGTGAATCAAGGTCGAACATTCGGAAAATAATTCGAAACGCACAGTTTTTTCGCCAATTTTTGAAAATTTTGCGTGTTAGACGTCGGGTACGGCACTCCACTTTTCACGAAAGTAACCCGTTAACCATTGAATATGTTGACATGAAATTCCACATACCCGTTGAAAATATCTTATAAAAAAACTACATATTTGATTTAGCCATGTCTGTCCGTCTGTGTGTCTGGGTGCTTGTCTGGTGTGCGTTGTTGACACTCTCCTGGTCGCAAAAATAAAGATATCGACTTCAAACTTGGAGAAACATTGGAAGATTCGGCATGCAGGTTGGTATTGAAAATGGGTGAAATGGGAGAAGCGCAAACTGAATGCAATCCAAGTTTTTTTAACAAAAATTTTTGAATTTTTGCACCTTACTCGGAAATTATTTAAGTTAGAATACTGAAGTTTTCCAAATTTACTTTACAAAATACTTTACTCTTTAGGTCAAAAAATGGAACCAATCGGCCATGTCCACACAAAGAACGAGTAGTTATATTTTATTTTTTTGCATTTTTTTGAGGTTTTATGCGAATTTTAAAACTAACCGAATGTTTAAAATTATTTTGTACAATCCTTAAATGAAGATATATTGTCTGCTTAAAAATGGGTTAATTTTAAAATGAATGTGGTAGACACCGCGATATCATCTATGTGGGTACCAAATCAAAGACCTTAGAGAGTAGAATGCGAAAACGTAGTGATGGGTATACGGTATTCGGCCGACAAATATAACTTTCTTACTTGTTTTATATTGTCTGTTTTCGGGACTATAATCTCTGTTATTTTTCTCATCTTTTAATAACATTAACTCGTTCCCTTTTTGTATAGATCGTCGGCAGCGGAATCCAATTTGACGTTAAAGACACTTTTCTCGTCGATGACACATATTCTCATCGAGCAGAATAACGATTTTCCATTATAAAAATAAAAATTTATTGGCACGATTAATAAAATTCTTTGTGATTGTATGTACTTGGCGAAAAATGCTACAAATGCATCGTCTCAAAACAAGAAAGGCTTGCAATCTGATAAGCATCGAATTCTAAGGAGGTCAATCTAAGCAATAGTAATTGACGCGAAAACTATTATAAATTTGTGAACCTACAAAATGGTTCCGACATTTCCGATGTAAGTTTCAATTTGCCAATCCAAAGAATAGTACTGGTTAAAAAACAATTAACAATATTTTGAATGCAAATATAGAGAAATTTAAGCCATTAAAACGCGTAATCTACCCTAATTACAGACCTTTGTTTCGTAAATGAGACATTAAATCATATTCGAATCGTATGTATTACTAAAGTAAAGAAAATGCAATTCGAACACAATTTAGCGTTATCACGGATTTGCAAACCCTAAAATCATTCCCAAAGTCTTAATCCATATCTTTGTCACTGGAACTTGTGATTTAAGAAAGCTAACGCGGGTAAAGCCTAATAAAAATAAAAAAAATAAAAATGAAAATCTGGATAGCACTTTCCTCCTTCTTTTAGCCATAATCGATCAGCGTGGTTACAAGAGAGCAATGCTGCGTTAAGAGAATTCCAGAAATGAAATTATGTCCTAAAAATGATCGCGCTCATAAGCAAAGCACAAAAAAAGCAAAGTCTAACCAAGCGGGCCTTGAAAACCAGCTACCAGAAACCAAGATGGAACAAATAAAGTTCATAACTCATAATATGGGCTGATATTTATCTTCCAACTTCTTAATTCACTAAAAGGTGGTCTTAAGAAAAATCAATCCGCCACGTCATGACGTTCGCCATAATTAGCTTGGAATTAACACGCTTAGCTTGTTTCATTCTATTCTCCAAGTCCTCTTATTTGATACCCATAACGTACTTTTGGAAAACGTTATTCCCCATGTCGTGACGTACACTAGTGTTGCTTAGAGAAATGGATCTGCGCTTTACGCTTTGCTGCGCGCATATGCTCTGACCAATTTGGTGCGCTTTCAATACCAACTCATGTGTTTCTACCAAGTATGAAATCGATATCTTAATTTTTACGAGCAGAAGTGTCAACAGCACACATCCGCAGACAGCCGGACATGACTTAATCGATTCCGAATTTCACACTGATGTAGAACATGTACATTTTATAGAATCCTTTTGGGTGTTGCATTTTTTATGACGGGTACAAAAACTGGACAAGACATGAAATATTTAAATGCATAGTTAGCTGGTCCATGTAATTTAATGAAGAAAGACTATGAAAAAATTTAGAAAGCGATGAAAACTTTTACAAATATTCAAACAGATTGAAAAGCCCTGATAATTAATATGATATGCAAATACATGGAAGAAGCTGAAAAGTTACCAGAACCAGAAGTATTTGCTATAAATGTGTCGAAGCGCACATATTTAATTAGCTTAATTTTGCAAAATCCTTAATTTTAACTGCAAGAACAGGAAGTAGACTACATTGCTTTTCTCGACGCTCTAATTTTTGTTGTTATCTGAACGGGACCCTCAGAAGTATGGCAAGATGCATTGGTCAAATAAGAAGTTCGGGGAAACTGATGTTATTGCGTGACAGCTTCTGTAAAAGTTGCACAATGTGAAACGTCATAGTGGCACACTGCCCACTATAACATATCCTGCACTTCCACCGCACTACTAATCATTCACATAAAAACTGTGGACGAAAAAGTGGTTCGATCCGAACCATTTCCATTGGATTTATCCTGGGATCAAAACACGTCACTATATCAAATTTAATAGTAACTCAAAAATTGAGGCCTTGCAAATTAAACACCCTTAAACCAAACCAGAACACGATACTGATTTGAGCGGTATAATAAAAACATGTCGTTTTGGATGTTGTACCACAAGTGGTGTAGGGTATAAGAATGCTGTGAAATAAACTGCTTGAATCTTCATTATTTTAATTTTAGAAAGCCTTTTTGGGTAGATGAGATATCCATCTTTTCTCAAGTGGAGAAGTTGCCTTTGATATTGTATCATCATTGTTATTCTTGCTTACAAAGTGATGAATGTGCTCCATTCAAATCTATCATCTGTTAATTTGATATTTTCCAGGTTTTAATTCAAAACAAATAACGATTCTATAGTCAGGCAAGGCTGATCATTAGATACTCTACGTCACTACGCTTAATTAATAATACACCAAAAATTATACATTATCCATGGAAGCCCACGTATTGCAGGATAATCCAACGTGAACATGGTGTAAATTTGGCAGATTAATTTAGTTGGCGAATAGTTTATGATTTTCTAGTTGCTTCCGTCATGACAAACCGCAAATTAGCCTTTGTCGCCACGAATATTTTTCTTTTATAGAGTCCCTATACATGGCGTGGTCTAAAAAATGGATTTATGTAATGCAAATTTCATGTAGTTTATCTACTTAATATCATAAAGTATTAAACATAAATAAGAACATTCTAGTCGGGAAAAGCCGTTCATTAGATATACTGCTAGTAGAGTTATTCACACGGTTTGATAATAATAAAAAATTCCACACGTTCATGCAAAGGCATATGCGGGCTTCTCATCAAAGCTTTTCATTAAAGCCCGCATATTGGAGGAGATCCAAACCATCCCTTAGTGTGATCCAAATTTAGCAAACTAAGTTTACTTCCTGAAAATTTTATTATTTTGCAGTTTCCGTCATAAAAAACTAAAAATTAGACTTTCCCTACGTATAGTGGCTTAATTTTCATGATAACTACCGTTCATTTTTTTGGTAGCAGCTACCCTATCTACCCCTATATGCTATGATATCTAAATGTAGATCTTTTAAATCCAAATTCGTTAATATTATGAACGAATTTTTACCATGAAATATTGAAAATTATGTTTTTATCATATAAAGATTCAGTTTTCATAGCAACAATTGTATGAAAGCGGGTTCACAAAATTGCCCTAGCCGAACCAAATTTTTCGTACGAATTTAGAATGTTAAACTTTTGTTATTGAACGAGTTTAATACCTTTTCAAATGAAAGCGTTATATGGGAAGACGTAGAAAAAGTGGGCTGATCCGAACCCTTTTCAACAACGTTTGTGTTTGGGCCAACACCAGTGCACAAAATTTCATCAAAATACCTTGAAAATTGAGAATTATAGGTTGAACATAAAAATATATCAGCAGAACCCAGGCGGAGACACCGCCAGGCACGCTTACACCTGCATAATAAAAAGTGGATCTATTGTAAGTCTTTTTGGCTGTTCCATACGTTCACACAAACTTAATATGCACCTGTATCCCAATTGGCGTACCGAAAAAATATTAGAAGCTATTTGCATACGCCACGATACAAAAAAAAATTTCGACATTTGAGTAACAGGCGAATTAATCGTGAAAACTTAAATGGATTGGATTCTCGTCGTAATGTAAATTATTATTACAGATTATATAGGAAATACTATTAAATTATATAAAAAGATTATCTCACATATTCCCGATTACGATATCAAATGTATGCAACATGATTTATTCGGTTAGAGGAAGTTGGAAAAATTTTTTTGCATCTTCTTTTATATAATATAAAAAATATATGTTTTAAAAATTTTATGTGGAATGTTATTACTTATGTATGCTAGTATGTCCCTCTTGTCAAGGTTACAAGTTTGATGTTCTATCTTTTAACTTTGCGATAGTACCAACTTGACTAAACCATTTAACCTCAACTCAATATCAAACGCAACGTTATTCTATCGCATTATCTTAGTAGAAGGACAGCCGAGACATCAAGTAACCACATTCAACCTGCCACAAAATATCCTTAATTTTTAATGAACAAATAAATGAATGCATAAATAATTAGCAAATGTAAGTCTCACGAAAGCATAATTCAAGCAGCGGAACATATTAAACAAGATAAGTTATTAATGCTACAAATATGTGTGCAACTTATCGTAACGTTTTGTTGTAACGGGCAACATTGTAACTGCTGATTACATAACGTAAAACAAAAGATAAAAAAGATTTTTCATCAAATTTTAAGTGCAGAGAAATTTTAGTGAAAGAGATCCATTATTAAGCGTCGTCGTTGCATTGTAATGAATTTTTGGATTTCGACAACGTTTTAGATAACGAAGGGCAATTCTTTAAGATTCTCTTACCAGTAAATCTTTAGAACATCTACGTCTCTGCAAAGCGTTCTATTGCAAGTACACACGTAATTGGAAAAAGTCTAGTAGCTTTCTACAGTACTGTAAAATCTACTAAATATTTTGGCTGCTTGCAAAAAAAATAATGAGTTCTCGATAAAATCATTCAGTGATGTTGATGAAGGTTTATAATTTTAAAATTTCATTTCGCGAATTTTCATACGTACTTCTGCAATTTACGTTGATAAACTTGTCAAAACTTGCGCTTGTAATTCAACAGAAGTGGTGTCAACTACACCATAGCTCATGGTACCTTTAATATAAATTGGCTAATTAACGCACACAACATAAAGGAAGACAATCAACGACGTCCTGTAGAGAAGAATATCATTTACGCATCCAGCCGCCTTCTCGTCTTGATACATAGGCACAAGTATGTATGAAGTGTTTTCGAGTAATGAATTATTAAAAGCGCTTGTACATTCTCGTTTTGTAAAAGCTGCAATTGTGTATTTAGTACTACTGCTATTTTAAAATTAACATATATTGTAAATGACTATAAATATACAATTATATTTTATTATTCATAAAAGTTATATATAATATTGTAAAATAGAATCTAAGTGAACTTGATTAATACCAAGTCCCATGCAAGAAAACACAGAAGGAATGCAAGAGCAAATTAAGAACGATTGTTTCAGAATTAAATCAAACAAAAAGTTTGCTGTGTTTATTTTTCAAGAAAATATTTAGAACTTTCATTACTTATTTTTAAAATTTTTTCCATTTGGTAGTTATTTTGGTTTTTCTACTTTATATTATATTCACCTTTTTTGAGTTGAAACCTTCCGGCTTTCATTTCACTGCTTTTGAGTTGACGTTGATCTAATTTTAATGAACGTGTCTAATATTTACCAGACAATTTATGAATGGCTATTTGAAATCTAACAATTGCTACTACTTACGATATTGCACTTGTTTTCTTCATTCTTTTATCAAATTTCAAAGATTTATTTTTTAAAATCTCAAATATTTTTAGGTTCCATCGCAGAGATCAATTGCGGTCGAATGGAAATTTTCAGTTTTTATGAAAATATATAGGTATAAATATAAAATACATTGACTATTTGTAGGCTGAAACGAGAAAGTATATAGTATCTTAGATGACTTTCTCCTTCAGAAATATTTGTTTACGTTTAATAATACGTTTTGTTTTTCTTTTTTGTATTCGGACTGTACGTTTCTATTCGCGCAGCTTTGGGCTTGTTTATGGAGACTGTTTTAGATTCATTAATAGCAAGCATCTTCAAATATTTTTTAGTTTAAGCCCACATTGTTCACAACTTGTAGTTGTTGAACTTTAAGTTCTTTTGGTATATTCCTGAGTTGTTATCTAGGTGGTAACTCGAAAATTTGTATTTGTAGATTACTCCAGTAGACCAACTATAAATTCAGTAAAATGTGCTTCTGGGCTCTTGTCAGATCCAAAATATTCGCCTGACAAACGGACATCTCTGATGTAAGTTGCGTGTCGTTGTCAATGCGTATTTTCAGAGAGGCAAAAAAACGCATAATTCTGTAAGAAAATCTGACCAACAGTTTGCGCTAGAATGTCCCTTGCTATGCACACTTCGGTCCACCGTGCAACGAGCTCCACAATAGTTAAAATAAATTTGTAGTACGTCAAAGGCGAAATAGATCAACACTATCTATGACAATATGTTAACATTTTCGTTTGCAATAGATGTGTCAGCAATAGATAGTTTAACAATGAACGTAGTTGGACTATTTGCGTTTCTGATTTTATCAGCCATTAATCTCTTCATTTACGCTACACTTAAAATATCTTCTTGCTATTAACTTACATGTGGCTCTTGAGCCGGAGTGCCGGACTCCGCCGAACATTTACACCAAATTTCAAAGTTGAACAGCAAAATTCGAGCCTCAAATTTCGATGTCCTACTATTGTTTTTACACTACCTGCGCTATTGCTCACTTGCACTGTGCAGTACTTTAAGGCTTAGTTTTAGACATAGTTAACTAGTAGTTAATTAGTAGCTTTTAGTTTTAGGGTATTTGTAACGTATTTGTAACCGTATTTTATTTGTCAGTGATATAATTAATGTCGTTGGCACTTTAGGTGTCTAGAGGTGTCTGGTGTTTTAGGCTACCCTCTGTTGTAGATTTTAATGCAAAGACCGGTGGCTTAAGGCCAGTGAATACAAGAAAACTTCATCGAACACTTCGGTGAGTAATTGTCTAAACTTTTTGATATTAAAATAAACTACGATATTATCATAAGCGAAGGCATTTCTTTTAGAAAAAGCGAATGATTCTAATTCGCCACGCATAATTGGTTTAAATCTCCGTCAATTGCAATGTTTGATACTCCAGCCGTGAATGTTAATTCAGGTTTGTCGTTAAAATGGTTCACCAATAGGTTTGATTTGTTTCAAGTCTTTGAATGCTTCTTCGTGTCTTGTTAGCGCCTTACTTTTAGTTTTTAATGTTGCACCGATTACATAGATCTGATATATTCAGCCCTTTACGGCATATCTCCATAGCATTAGCAAGCATGCTAATCTTTGTACTCGCTTAATTATGCCTAGATTTTTAAAATTTCGAAGCCCTACAACTTTTCCTTCGAGCGAGCATACACTTGTACCCTGAATTCTTGTGACTAAGAAATTCAACGTCTATCAAACGAAATCCGCACTTAGTTTAAATCTTGTTTTTACGAACTATTAAATATGTTTCATATGTTTATTTTCCTTTTAAATTAGAAGTAAAAATATCAAATAAAAGAATTCGGAGAGTAGAAGGCGACAAGGCAAATGGGTTACTCCCAATATAGTCGATATGGGTATCATATAAAAGGGCTTGGAGAGTAGAATGTGAAAAATTAAGTCTGTTAATTCTAAAATAATGATGATGGACGTCACGGCGTGGCAGAATAATTTTTCTTAACAGTACCTTTTAATAAAATAAAAGATGAAAAATAAATTTTATCTCGTTCAGTTTTTTATGACAATAAATAAAGCCATGGGGCGCCAAAGATTTTAATGGTTGTTGATATGCGGGATTCGGCCCCAACCGAATGTAACTTTTTTACTTGCTTTTTATCCATTTTCCTCGTAAAGTACTGAAACTTGGGCTTTCTTGCAATACAAAGGTTTACTTTTCATGAAAGCCCTTATGTGGAATGGAGTTCAAAAGATGAACTCCAAATTTTGTGCAGTTAATTCACATGTACAACTGCTGTTATTGACCAGTTTTCATCATAAATTTTTAAAAATTAGATCTCTTTGCCACATTAAGTTTTAATTCGAGTAGAAAGGGTTAGATGCAAGTAGGTTGAAAAAACTGGCCCATCGCACTCAAATTTTTGACATCGATTTATTATGTCAATTATATTTGCCAAGAAATTTTAAATAATGAAAATTTCTGTCATATGATGACTTTCGCAGCGAGTTGTTATATAAGGAGTGGTTTTAAAAATGGTCCGATGGAATCCATTTTGAACAGAATTCTTTAATTGGTCATTGTACCAGATATTTTCAAAAGGTTCGACAAACTTAATTCGATTTAAAAATTGAATCTGAATCGAACCTTAATATAGCCTGCTGCTTGGGGTGTAGAGTGTAATGAAGGTTATTTTCGGCTGAAAAATTCGTATTAGATTATAAATATGGATAAGCAATGGATATTTGATTGCAATGGATAGAAACTGTGAAAGCGGGATATTGACTTAACATGGCCAGGCGGATAATTCTATCATCACGGCGCAACATTTGTTAAAAACGGCTTCCACAAAGGCGAAATTAGCCCGGGTGGGTCCCATTATGATTTACATTGTCCAAGGCAACGATGGAAAACGATTATGGTTTCATCACATGGTCAGACGTTAGCGGTCGGACTTGTCATGGTTTTAATCGACATTGATTTTATTTCCGACTAATAAAATAAGTGAACATAATGATCGAAAGAATTTTCATTTATTCGTTGTCCAGAATTGAAATGAAGTCAAATAAAATGAAGAAAATATATGTAAATAAAAATATATGACGTCAGTGATAAGCACTGCTATTGCAGAATATCAGATAATAACCAAAGTATAAAATGTATCAAATCGCCAGAGCCGATATTTTGCAAAGAATTTTCTAAAACATTGTTGATTTTTGGTGAAAAACGTTAATTACTTCAAAGAAAGGTACGTGTTTTCGTTCGAAACAATTCATAAGGAACTATATTCAGGTGATATCCGTAAATGCGAAGCCACATTGCGGTTTCGCATATACGTTAAAAGAAAACATGAGTGGATACATAACGCATTACATACATATGGAGACGGCTAAATTAGCCCAAGATGTTTTGCACGGAACGAAAACGAAGAGATAGCATTCTGAAGTTTCAACTTTAAGCAGGGAAAGAGATGAGTTAAACAACGGAAGTTTTTGTCTTGTTTTCGGCCAAAGAACCGCGGAGAAGGAGGAAACAGGAGGAGGGGGAGAGAATAGAAGAAGAAAAAGGAAATCAAAAAATAAAATAGATATGTATAGCGGATTTTTGAGAGGCTGACATAATAAATACATCTATTCATGTACAACTGGTGCTAAAGGCCTTATATGAAAGAAAAGAGGGTAAAATGCTAGTGAGTACGACGATTTAATTTGCTTTAAATAAAAAATGGCTATAGCATTACCGAACAATATCATCGACCGGGTGCCAAAATATTACAGAGATAAACCGCGTGCATGAGTTTTAATAAATTGTAAAGTAAAGGAGATGGGAAAAGGCCATGAATGTTATTTTGTTCTACCTCACAACCAGTCAGTAAATACCCACACACAGAGAGAAAAACGTATTTACAATCGCATCTTAACAGAATCGTTCATATAAACAAGCAAATGCGTCCTACGCTGCAAACAAGATGCGAATTTCGTTTCGGACGGCACTTTTTAAAATATTCATAAACAAATGTTCATGGAAGCACATAATTGGATTTATATTGTTTGCGTATATGAATGAATGTTTGCGTGAATGTAAGAGTACAGGATGGCTGCCTTTTTCGGCAATTTATTTTCGTCGTTTTTACTCTTTGCTGGTATCAGCTAACATCAAACAGTCGAATATTTAATAAAAGCGTAACAAATTTGCGTTCTATCGGACACGATGTACTTTTCACTAAAAACTAACAGCTGTGTCGTAAAACAATAGCAATTCAAAGATTATATTTGGGTTCATTCCCGAAAAGGAAACCAACCCCCTACTGACAAACGTACAACACAACTGGAAAATATTAGACCGGGTTCATTTGGTACCTAAAATTTTTAACGTAAAAATTCGCGAAAGTTTCCATAATTAATTTAAAGTGAATAATTTTTTATAGCAATTACAGCAATTAACTATTGATTATAGCGCTCGATAGATATACCACATCTCTATACTTTTGTTTGGATTACTTCCTACTTGCTATGCAACCTCAGCTTTAGAACCACAGCTTTAGAATACACCTAAGAGATTCCATTAATTTCCATGAATATTATTAAGAACCGTTTTGTACAAACTTTTAATCACATATGAAAGCAACATTTAAACAATATCCTACAAAACTCCTGGAGCGTGGTTTTTGAAGACAATTTGTAAAAGTGCTCTTCGTAATAACTTGATCTGAAATCAAAACATCGCATACATTGTGTGAATAGGGAGCATAGATCGTGGTTAAACGAAGGTTTTAAAAAAAGTTTTAAATTTGAAGTTGCTGAAGTAGGGATAGAAAAGTATTAGGAATTTTCAGACGTTCTCTTTTCAAATGAACTTTATTCCGATTGACTTGACGTTTTGCAAAATGTTTTCGATATGCTGGACTTTTAGATAAAAATGGTATATTAGAAATGGTTTTTTGGAAACCAGTGTAGCCCGTCAAATAGCTAGGTCTTCTCAGTTGATTTCAAACAAGGACCTTATAAGATTCTCGAAGATAGACCAAAATTTTCCAGAATAGATGCCAACTACATAAAAAGCGCTCTCGAAAAGCCTTAAGCTTTTATCTTTATGGAAGACAGAAAGTCGTGATAAATAATCAGTATATTTCAAAAGGATTGCATAAATTCTTCAAACTCTTAGTAAAATTTATCACAATTAATCCTTAAATAATCTCAAAATAACCTTCTATTTTCGTGGATCTGTCCACCTCAAGCTTTATACAGAAATGTATACTCAAAGAGCTGTTCTATTTCTACGACTGTAAGCATTAAATTTATATATAGTTTTTTCCTATATGTCCCAGCATAGTCCACGTTATTTTATTCGCAAAATAAATTTAATTAATACAAATGAGCTTATCTAAGGAGTGATACGCGACTACATTATGCATCAAAACCTCCCAGCAACGATTTCTCAATTTTGAACAAGTCCTTTAGGTACGTGGTAGACGATACCACCTTCGTCTTGACCAATTTTGCATTCCTAAACCGCGTAACTTTTTGACAGCAAAGAAAAAGAATCAGTTGTCGAACTAATATGGATTAATTCATGAAGTTTTTTAGTTCTTTTCATAGTTATTTTTATATTGCTGTCCCATAAAATCTGCTTTTCTGGGCCCTTATCAGTGTCGCCACAAATTTTTACATTTCTTTTTGTGTCAACATTTTTTCTCGTGTCAAGTGAAAATTTAGTCTTTCAAATTTTTTAATATGAAAATGATTCAAATCTCTATTTAGTTAATGTTTAACTCTGCACTAATTGACATGTGCCAGTCTCCGTCAATGTCCCGAAGAATTTTATCAACTTTATTAAAACTGCAAAGAGGAACAGGCATATAATTTTGATGTTGCTAATTTCTTCCAAACCTGCTAAGCGCTATAAAATATAAAGAATTTTTTTTAATTTATGAGGGATTTTTCAAATTCGATTGAATCAAAAAAGAACACTTTTTTAATTGTCCTGAGTTGAGTCTCTAAGTATCTAATGCAACAAACGACGCGAGCTTTGCAGTGGTAAAGTCAGTGGGCATATTTGTACCGGCAACTAATAAGAGAAAGCTGTCATAGTTCTTGCAACTTTTCTGCAAAAATTGTTCTCCGGAACAGTAGTCATAGTAAAACAGTGTAATGTAAAGTTTGTTAAAAAAACAAGGTCATTAAAAAAGGCATAAACAAAAAAGTATCTTACGGCTTGTGACGTCTATGTGATGTTGCTTAAAATACGGTTTTTTATGTAGTTATGTCATACGGATACAAATACAGGATACAGGTGCACATCGTACACAACACACTCCAAAGAATTTAAATAATGATCTGTGAAAAATGCAGTCCCGTTGTTTACGTACAATTACACAGCTTATACACGTGTTGTACGCAGAATTGCAATTGTGACAATTTAAAATGCAAAGATTTAGGTAAACGTATCGCGGTAAATATTTGATGAGAAGAACCAAGCCAAATGAATCGTAAATAATCAATTTTGAATTTTACAAATGGCGCGAACAACTTGTGTACATATTTGGTGATTGGCCATCTAGAAAAATAAAATAAAACTTTGCCTTTAGAAAACACCAAATGCATGCATTACACGATAACAAACAGTACTTCTACTTTAATAGTTTACTAAAGTGCCGTGATAAGTAAAACAGTATAATGCCCGAGATTGTAAAGACATATGGAGCATATAGCCTTGAATAATCAGAAAGTACAAAAAATGTTGCCTTAAAAAGAAACCGATATCTTGTCTTGTCTTGTTGCCTTATAAAAGAAACCGATATCTTGTCTAACTAAGGATCGAACTGTTAGATGTCAACTGAAAATACGAAAATGCAATCTGTCAATAGTGTTAAATAAAGATAGGCTTCTTAGCATACGTGGTGATCGTTCAGTTAAAAAAGGTACTTTATTATAAGAAGAATTGGATCGTATAAATTGATTTGTTTCTTATGTCACCTACTTAAAGTTAAGCCTACTAAAGCCGTTACCAAAAGAATACTTACAAAATAAAAATCCAAAAATATGTTTAGATAAAAAAATAAGATTCAGCAACATTTGCAGATTAAAAATAATTTTCTTTTTTAACAGAGGCGCTAAATGTAACATGGTATTTAAACTGTGCAATGGATTGGTGCTCCTTGGTATTTTATATATAAAATTTGTGTGGAATCCATTGAAAGAAAGGAAAGAAAGGTATTCTAGATTTGTCACTCCGTTTGTAAAATCCAAAAACATGCCTTAAATTTAGACCTGTCCGTATTTCTGTTTTCGGTGCGGTGTTTTAACGGTGGATATATTAGTTGACGGCTTTGAAGTAGATCTGCTGTATGCAAACATTTCGATTAGAAAAACATCCAAAGCATAAATGAAAAGTGTTTCAGAACAAATATACCTACAAAATACGAAATTTTATTGCTTGAAGCTTATTGAAAAATATAAGGAGAAGAAAACTACAAATATTTTCTAGAGTCAGCTAAAAGGCGCTAAACAATTTTTAGGCCTACACTTCACAATCTATTCTGCTAGGCTTTAATAAATATATATTTGATGGTGTAATTGTATAGTGAAACCAATTGAAAAAAACAATTGTAAAACCAAGAAGAGTTGCGAGAAATCAAGTAAAGATTCACTTAATTTTAGCTTCTTCCGTGTACCAAAATGACGATTGTGATTTGAACTGAGCCAATTAGACTTTACATATCCGTCAACGGATATTTCAAAATTAGCAAAACTCTGAAAATAATAAATTTACGCTGGTCTGTGAATTACCATTTTCTTCGTCTTCATTTTAGATAGGTTGTGCTAAGCGCGTTACTTCGGTCAGCGATTAGGAAAAATATCTTCAAATGCGATGAAAGAATAACATTAACCGTTTGTTATAGCTAACTTTGTATTGGGTTTTTAGTTACACTTAAAGAAATTCGAGTACATTTGTTTCCGGTTTCGTAAACGTAAAATCAACGGAACGTACACAGATGATGATGTGTAGCATTTTCCCTTTAAGATCAGTCCTCACTATACATCTCTTCTTGCACGTATCGTTCTGACAGATTACTCGTAGTTAACAATCAAATTTTTTAATCACTAAGTAAAACGCCTCGTTAAGAGCAGTGAACAAGAAAGTGAAATGTTCATCTTTCCGTCATAAATAATATATACAATGCGAAGACATCGGTAATTTTTTTATTGTTTTTGCAGAGTAACTTGGTGAAACAACATATGTACTACTTTTCTTAAAGATTGTATCTCACTTTTCTGATAGTAACACAACCATAGACTCATAACCACAAGCCAGCTTATAGGAACATATTGTGACAAGTTTTTACATTGACTTCACAAAGACAACAAGAGTTGTGGCTTAAACTAAGGCGAAAATTGTGGGCTACTTGGAGAGAAGTTAAGCCAGTTTCGGACTCGTTGATTTCGTTTCCTTTGCATATTTATTAAATTTAACACAAAGTATCGTAAGCGGCAGGATTTTTAGAGGTCGAACCCGATTTCTTTCAATATGTTCACTATCAAGCGTGGTGCTTTATTGACATTCGGATTTTGTGTGAGTCCGGTCGCGCAAAATTTTTCCTATAGTTTTCATCTATGCTGTAGGCTCCAACTTTCTATTTGAAAATTCGAGAAAGAAGATAAACGATATGTATACGGATGGACGGATGGTATTTATAGAGTTTTTGACAAGTGGTGATCCAACTACCTGCAGCCGCCGAATGGAGAGCACTGAGAACTACATGCAAATATGCGCATACGTATACAATTTTAGATTGTGGTTACACTATTTATGTACACAAATTCATTCCGATGCACAGCTTATAAATTCGTAAAGTTTTTTAACTGTTGTGCTGCGTTATGGTTCCAGCTCGTTTCATTTTATATCGTCCATTTGTTGTTGTTAACAAATAATTTTTGCTTGCCATGCTGTGATTGTATTGAACGCAATTGTATGAATATGAAAATTTTATTGTTTTCAAAAAATTCATTGTGGCGTTCCGTATGAATAACGATATCTAACAGAATAATGCGGTGAGTAACCGATAAAAAATACAATTTTACGCAATAAATTCTGGATCAAAATGGTCGTTTGTTCAGCAGAATTTTCTGGCAGTAAAATGTGCAAAGACCCCCAAAATGAGTGCCATCTATTTGTTAAAACTGCAAACAATAGCTGTCCGCCTGTATAAACGCAAACGCACATTTGCATATGCAAGTATATATTTACGTAGAGTAGCAAAGCAAGCAATCAATTTGTAAGCAAAACAAGAAAGGATTTCAGTAAAGGGGATCTTCCGCAAATATTTACGATAGAAAGCATGTTTGCTTAAATACAACACTTGCCAAGCAAAACTTACGACGGCACCATCACATCTGAGCAACGAAAAATAATCCATCGCCTTTTGTTCTTTCGGATTAATGCAAAAATATATTTTTTAATTTCACGTCTTACCCTAATTCATGAGGAGGAGAAAATGTGAAATGAAAAAATATATATATTCCTCATTAAACTTTCTTGAAACTGCAAGAATTTACCAATTACATGAAACGTAGTGTGTAATACTAAATTAAAAACAATCTCCTTCTCTAGTGATTAACTGTTCGCGAACTTCAGAAATGTTTTTTTTATCCATTATTCAGATCTTTAGACAATTTGACGAATAAAGTGCCTGCCAGTTTATTCAGATTCTATACCCGAAAGTGCTGAATAGTTCGAACCAAGGAACGGCTTAAAAATGTTTAATTGATTTGATTGAACCGATTTCTAATTGAAGTATAGATGTAATACATGTACCTACTGTGTGCATACAATGAAATATTTTTCATAAATGGTTTTTAAATAAGCAAAATATAGAAAACTCTTATATCAATTTTCAATTTAAGTTTGTCAAAATTTCGTAGCCATTAGATTTAAACAGGCAGCGCGTAACAATCATTCCCGATCATACCAGTCATACTTTAGTCGCGTTTCTTTCGGAATGAATTGAAGGCACATATCTCAGCGTACCACATCTAAGGGCAAGTGCTAATTCAAAACAAGACCATCCTGTTCACAAATGGATTTTTGTACATTTTCTGATAAAGCATATAAGGGAATACCTTGATCCCTTGTCATTGTAACAAGATATTGGCACACTATATAGAGGAATGTCCTTAATTTATGAAATAGAAAACATGAGTTAGGAATTGTGCACAAGTATTTGCTACGAAAATATAAAAAGAATTTCGTACGGCGCATACTTAAATTATTACTAAATAAATGGTAAAATGCGTTCATACTTAGGGCCTTCCAACACGAGACATACGTTCTGAAGTTTAACTAACCGCAATAGTGTAGATCGCTGGCAGTTGTCTACTTCTTTTTGAAAAAAGAATATATAATAATATCTGATTGCTTTTGACGGCTACTTGGAAATTGAATGTTATGTTACACTTTAACATAGCATGTGAAATGAAAATTCATCGATTGTGTGGACTCCTCGAAGTATGAGGAGTCACTGAGCGGAACGCAAAGCACGTCGTCCTCTATCCCGCACCGACGTGGACAGCCTCCTTCCCTTACCAATATAATACTTCTGTCAGTGATTGCATGGGTCAATGACGGATTGCAGTCTCCTACAATACCTACTAACTTTTTTTTTTTTTATTAATTAAAATTTTAAATCCTCGAAATCTCGCATAATAAAACAATTTTGAACAACGAATTGAAATCAATTCATACCCTTCCAAGTTTTTTTTCGTTATGTATACGTTTGTTTAACAAGACTTTTGTTATCTAAAATATGAAGTTTTAAGCGAGAAAATGTATAATGTTGTTTTTAACTGTTTTTGCAAAAGTTTAATACACGGCTTAGTAGCTATTATTAATTTAGATAAGAATTGGACAGAACTGAAACAACTAGATGATAATATTAATTAAAAATTCGATTAATGAAAGTCAAAAATTCGATTAATGATAGTAAACATAGAGTTGAATCGAATGAGTTAACAGTGACATGGGGACGCGTTCCGCCATGCTTTAGAACTTATCTCATTTCTCTTTGACCATGTAAAGAAAGATTTGATTAAAAAGCGAATTCAGATAACAACGAAGCAGAAACGCTTAATGAAGTGTAAAAAGAAGCAAATAAAAGCTTTGCAGTCGAGCGAGGCCAATTATTAAACGTCGTATAGGACTTTGCTTCATATCCAGTAAAATTTGTGACAAAATACCAATACCCTTCACACGGGATCAGCGGAATCAACTTGCACTAAATTAATCTTTTATTGTTTTGTTTTTTCTATTGTTATCAATATATCATTTTCCCGAACTTGTCTTAAAAAATTGTTCATCAACAAATAAAGAAATGATATCTGGCTTTGAGCATTATGTGACACCCATAAGGGTCTCATTAATTTTAAGTGTTTCCACATATTTTTGTCGGATTTCAAATTCCGATGACAAATATCTGTATAAATTGTTGCATCAACATCTACTATTTACTACAAGTTGGTTTTCTTAATTGATGAGATGTGCTATGATAAGCGGTAGACGGCTTCTTATGAGCATTACTTACGGTTTTATATAATATCAAATCAAATAACGGAATATGAAGCAAGAATGGAACCTTGGTTGTTTAAATAATAAAGAATAGTAGCGCCGAATCGTCGGTCTCTTATCATATGCATAGTTTGGCTTATTTCATAGGTTTCGCTAAGCAAATAGACAATATACATATTGTTACGCAGGTGGTCATTGGTAAAGAAAGAATCTCAACAGGAGAAAACAGGGCGTGTTTAAGAACTAGTTTTTGAATATACAGCGCTTAGTTTCACGGTATAAATAAAGTGTAATTATAGGTATATATATTTCTTATATATGCATTTCGGTTGGGATGCGATGACGTTGGCACATCTGGCAATCAAAGCATTGTATTTCAAAAACACCGTAAATAAACCATTTGGAATTTTACTTTCGCCCATTTATCAGTGTTATTGGCCAAGAAAGTGCAATAAAAGTGCAATATATCTATTTAGCCGCTTTTTATCCACTAACAAACTAATCGATTTGGGACTCGTACAAACTGAAAACAAATGCAATGTATCCATATATACAAAATGACATCTATAGAAATATATATTAATACATACGGTTAAACAACAAGATGCAAGCGAGTGTGTGTTCATGATTGTACGTACATCTTTGTAATTGTATCAACACACAACAACTTAGAAAGCAAGGAGAATATATGTATATAGAATAGCCTGGCAACACATTTTCCCCAGCCAATGCTTTGTAAAGCCAATTTAAGTTACAAAAATTTTATTATCCATGGCACACATTTTCAACTTTTTTAAGCTGATCCTGAATCTGAATGTTTATATGCAATTTCTTACTTCGTATTGAAGCACACAGAGCGTTGTCACTGTTTGTCTCTCTCGATGTCTCAACGTTCTTTCATTTTATTTCTATTTTATTGTTTTATTTACTTTTATACATTTTATGTGGATTTTCTTTTTTCACTGTTGTTGTTATTTATTTTGTTTTATTTTTTTTTTTAATCTATCGAAAACTTTGGCTTTGCTTTATTGCAGTTGCAATTATAGTCGCCCTCGCCTCAATGACGACTGTCGACGCAGAGGAATGCGGCCACGAAGAATTTGCTAAATGTGCGGAACCGCTAGAAATGCTTCACTTAACGTCGGAGTTCTCAATTGGGGCTGCCAAGAAAGAAGAGTTGGATAAACTTTGTCAGTAAGTCGCAATGAAGTTTTTCATTTGTTTAATTCGTTAAACTTTAACTCCAACACACATTTCACCGATAAGCGTAGAGGTAGAAGTAAAACCAAGAGTTGGCAGCGAGGTTGACAAAATGACAAGGGGCATAACTGTAACTGTAAATTAGTGAACAAAACTAATTGCGGATAGCAGCATTTTTCTTTCGGTTAGATGCTCAGTTTCTTCCTCTCCGTGGGGTTTTAATCTTGCTGGTGCAATATACATTCATTTTTCAGATTTCTCTAGAAAATTGTTTAGTCATTTTATTCTGTTAACGACACTAGTAAGCGAAAAAATGGATAATTGTTACGAAGGTTGGCATTGCTCTGGGGGGTGCTAGTTATGTAACACAGGGGATTCACAAAATGGTTAATGAAAAAAGTTTTACATTTTTTTTTCATTTAATCATTCTATTTTAAGTTCGATACATTCTAATAATATATTAAACCGTTCCGTATAAAATGTTCGATTAAGTTAAAGGATACATTTAGCTGTGTATGAGCATCTCACACGAATGTATTCAAACTGTAAGCGATTAAGGTGTGCGTTCGTTCGAATCTTGAATTTATTCCCCCCTTTTGTATTACTGCTTGTGTAAAGTAGCAAACGTATGTATGATGCGTCATTTGTGACTACGCTACTATTAATTATTGTATATGATTAACATCGGCGATCAACTAAAGTTTTCCCTGTGATATAGCCTTGAATTGAAACTTAAGAAAACCATTTATGTAATAGATCTTGCTCTCATTCAAGATCTCATTTATATTCATTCCTTTTACTTCAAAATTCCCTTAAGCACAATTAATCGCTTATGTTCCAACCTTTGGAAATAAATGTTTTTAAAATTTCTTTGCGTGTTTATACGTTTAATAATTGTAGCTCTTACAAACATACGATTGTCATAGCTTGATATCTACTATAACTAACAGGTAAAATTTCCTGCCATATTTTACTTATCTTATGCACCAACCATTTGACAGTTTTTGCTGTTTTGAAGACAATTTTCTCTAACACCTTCAACAATTTCTTTATAATTCATATATCGCATAAAACATCTACATTCCTAAAATCAAATATTCTTAAAAATCGAACATTATTAACATCGCACATATTGTTAAAAAATATAAGCATGCAAATTGCAACATGTTAGTTTTCTTTGTGTTTCTTGGATTGTGATATTCAGCTGGAAGCACTGGTGAATATCACTTAGTGGTTCCTTCCATCAAAGATTGGTAGATTGAAAAGGGCGTACTGGAATCTATGCTTGCGTTAGTTCTTGCTTTCATTTATTGCGAGCTTACTGTGTCAGTATATTCTAAAAATATATTGCTGATAACAATTTTATGCAACCGAACGAACGTTCTGTCAAGATATACCCGTAACGCAAAACTTGAAAAAACCAAATTTAAGTAATAATAAATTAACACGTTGTAATCAAGCAAAATTGGCCGTTAAATATCCTACACTACTTTACATAGCAGAGTGCGGCCTCGCTTTGCTGTCAAAAAATATGCGTTGTTGCGTTTTTTAGAAGCGCTAAGAAGCGGATAAGATCCGTCAAATTGACATTCTTAGTCGGAACTTATCGCGGTAAATTTATGTGTCAAAAAGCTGTTTTGTGAAATCATCATTTAGTTTGGCCTTGGAATATAATTATATTAATGCTTAGTTAGCCATGAAAGAAATTTTCCACAATTGTTAGAGCAGAGTTTCTACAGCACTTTTCTCTATAAAATTAATTTTAGAATTTATTAAAGAAGCTATCCAGGCGTGGAGTGTAGAGGGATTGTCCATTGAGTTAACTTAGACAGTGTTATTAGTGCTATCTAGCATTGTGCGATAAGGAGAGTCAGAGGTAGTATTATTTATTTATTAAGTTAGTCTACCGTTTTAAGCAGGAAACCCCCTATATTCCTTTTATTTGCACCTTTTGTCATAGTATATTTATTGTTTCCTTCTAAAAATTACACAAAGCTTTATATGTCTGAAATTTGCTTTAAAATCATCACAAGATAAATAATGAAAAGTTTTTTGATTTAACATCTTTAACTCAAATCTCTCTAAGTATGCAGTGCCAACCCTTGTCCTATGTTTACTATTACTTGCTTCTTTGTACATGCAAACTATGTATGTCTGTGTGCACGAGGATTTATTTAAATTAGCACTTTAACCCATCTTAATTCACTTCAAACACACTGCGTTTGACTTCCGTTTGAGTCATTTAAACTGTTATTTTAAAGCCCCTCGTCAATATAGTCCATGTCAAACGCTGACAGATTGTTACAAAGCATAAATAATTCATTCATAACCATCAGTCAGGTGGATTTGTGCTACAGAATTTGCAATGCAACCTTGCTCTTAATGTTGTCTGGCTCTTGCCAAAGCCTTGTAAGTTAAACACCCACCGTTAACGTACAAAACAAAGGTGTTGAACTTGTTACAAGTAGAACGCACTTCTTCACAAATCAACTGCATCTTTGAAGTTCATGTTGACGTACGTGCATATAATTTTACACGTTTGTGGGAATTCCTCAGGGTTATCGTCCAGCACATTTATACCTCTTGCAGTATTTCAATAAAGTCAAGTGGGTTATGTACCAAAAGCTACATCTGCTATTTGTCAACTCTAAATTTACATTTTACTTCATTCTCTATTGTTCTTGGCAGTGAGCTACGAAAGGGAGTGCGATGCATACAAAGTTATACACGTCGTTGCATGGACTTGCAGCAACGCAATCAATTTAATAAATTGTACCATGGCACCAACCAATTCATTCGAGATCTTTGCAATAAAGGCGAATTCCAAGATGGTAAGTTTTGTAGATCTGTCGCAAGACTATAGTTCTTTTTTGTTGTACATGTTATTCGTCCAAAAAGTCAAAGCAAACTCTAAGCGTAATAAGTTATATGAAATGAGCTCGGACGTAGTATTATATGTGTGTTACTACGCTGTTTTTAAATGGATATGAATGTCAATTTCTTACATGAATAGGAGGATGTAAACGATGTGTATGTAATTCGGTTTCGTTTACAAGTTTAGATCTGGTTTTTGACCTAAACAATAAATCTATTTAAGGCCACGTCTCACCACCTCAAATGATTATTTATTCAATATCTAAATGATAGCGTCACCGTTAGGCACACAAATAATGTAAATGAAAATGTGATCAATAATTACAATTGAGAATAGCTTTCGATTTTAGCTTTCGGTTTCTCTCTTCTTGGGATGCTAACTGGTGACATTGCTTCTTTCTTTCTCCAAGAAAGAAGAAGAGAGCTTTTGAGGTATAACTATCGCGCTACTTGGTCGCTGCATTTACCTGAGTAAATATCGATAAACACAGTATTAATTAAATCTTCAATCAATTTCGTCTATTAACTAAGCAAATAAGAATTTGTATTGCATGTGAATTTCATTGTTACATTTTCTTAATGTAATTTTGTTTTGTGTCAAAACAAAAAGAAACAGCTTATTGATAAAAATAACGCGGTTTTTCCAATTTGCACAAATATATAGAAAACACCAAAATGAAAACAGGGATAAAAAAGAGATTTTTCCATTTGATAAAGTTGAAAGGAGAAGTGTTTTCAGCTAAAACAAAATGGATAAACTACTTTTTCATCATTGTATAAAACAACATAAAAAAGACAAATCTTTTAATGTGCAATTGTATTTGAGCCTGCGGTTACGTTTATTCTGCTGCGTATAGTTCATCGTGAAATTAAGAACAAGGATTACCTTAACGTTGTTGTAGTTGGTAATTGCATGCAAATCTAAGTCAACGTCCTGCTTGCAGAAAAAGCACATAATTTTATACGCTTAGTCCGCGAAAGGAAAGATAAATGTTTCTGTGCAGACCAGAGGGTGCTTAAGGAAGTATTTATTGCACCGGAGTGGTATATTTGTCGTGCTTTATAAAATTTAGATAGAGTTCGCAAAATCGATGTGCACACGTTTATATACTTTTAGTTTTGTGCGGTTGGCTTAACTGCTTTTAAAGAAAAAATGTAGGATGATCTACACAATTAAATAGAATTGAACCTAAGCTATATAATATTAAAGTGATCCTGTACATTATTTACATGCACATGCAATGACCTAAAGAATTGCATGTGCACAGGGATTCCTATATAGAACGCGACAAAAACACCGCTAGCACTGTCTTACTTACGCCCTCGGATGCTTATAAATAACTAAAACAACGATCTTTTCTTGCATGTTGCGTCTATAGCTGTCGGCGGCTATACCCGTCATGCCGTTACAAACCTTTTAATTAACGAATACATGAAAATCTTAGCGCGTAAGATAATAATAACAATAACTCAATGAGCGGAGATAGCACTACACTTGCATTATAACTTAGAGGGTAGCACGTAGCACGTAGAAGGTAGCGAGTAATTTACTCGCTTGTTCGGAGCACAATCATTGATAGATTACTAATCATAAGTTTCTGCCAAACAACAGCAAAATCGTCCTTACTATCTTTTTGTGTGTTTTTTTCGGTACTCTAACGTTTGATCACGTAAATGTGTGCAATTCAAAAACATGATATCTACTCTTTAGCAGATCGCTGAGGATTTTTATAATAGTGACAAAATATAGTGCAACTTTGTAAAGGGAAAATTTTTAAAAATGGAAAAAAGATATCAAAAAAAAGTGTACCAAATCTAAAGGAGAAAATACTTGTAATTTTTATGTGCAATTTTAGCAAGCAGAGGCCTTTAAAAACTTTAGTTTGTACATTGATTTGTTTTTTAATCAATTTCCTTAGTTTGCAGGGTAATAGCTCTTATAGAATTAGAATAATAATAATAATATATTAAAAATTTATCTTTAATATGCTCCTTTTTTTAACGTTACGGCGTTTTTTTTTTTATATTTCATTTTGTGCTTTTCATAAGTTAATAACCATGTTTCAGCGCAAAATTGATATTGGAGAGTTTCATTGTAATTTTTGCTTCCGAATACGAAGATTGACATAAAGGTAAGATTTAGCAAAAGTGAGAGATAGCACAAATTTTATGACCGCTGAACGGTAGCAATGCCAGAATAAGGTTATTAGAGAGCTTATAAAGGATCACAGAATTATATATATGTACATATTATCGCTTAAAGTGACTTGCAGCATAAAATTAATTCTATATAGAATTGTTGGAGTTTGTTTATCGAAAAGATGTTGGTGATATAATTTTTAGAAAAAGAAGAGCACGTCAGTGATATAGTAAAAACAGTTACAAATTTGCTTCAGAGATTCGTACCTCCCCCATTTCTCTATTTGGATTTTTTTTTAATTTTTTTTAATTTGTTCTCCTCGTGTGATTTTGCAAAGTTAATTTGTTTAACACACATTAACGCATCATCGACGTAAATGGCAATGACATGCATTTTGCCACCCATAACAAAATAATAAACATCATGGTCTACTTCGATCCCATGGAATCCCATTTTAAGAAAATTCCAATTCAGCGTCTCATTGGCTCCTTTAATATCATTTCATCAGTTTACATATTTTCTTTGACCCGTCATTAAGTCCTAAGATACATATATGTTCTTCTTCAACTCCGCTTTAAGATAGACTGAAACAGCATCTACTTGATGTACAGACATCAGTTGTACATCATACACCCAGCTAAGGAGACAACAAAACGAAGGACCGCGTACCTAGCAACGGGCACAAAAGTCTTGAAATAATTAACCCGCTTTTGTTGTCACAAGTCTTTGGCTGCGTATCTAGCCTTCCTTCACAGCTTTATCATATGTATTTTCTTTTAAATAATCATTTGGATTGGACTAGAGCTAGCTTTCTTAATATCCACTATTTATTTATTTCTGATTAGTTTTTTCACTCTACGTGTCAACGGAACGAGCTAAATAGCACTGTAATTGTAACTACTTGACAATGCATTGCACTTCAATGTCAAAGTGTCAATTTCTTTTTATATCGGTTTTTCCCAGAATTGAGACTTGACGATTTATTTCAAGTTTTTGATTATCACAATGATGCTTTGGTTTGCCTTCAGCTTGCGGATTTTTGGAAAACATTACACGGCGATAATGGTCTCTTTGTTTTTGTTTACTTTGTTTATTTGTCTATTTATTTATTGTCACCTACGTAGCAAGGGTCAAGTTTAACAAATTAAAGTGTAGGTACCAACGTATACGTGAACAAATAACATATCAGTCGGGGATAACAAATAGTATTATTGTTATTAGCTAAAGCATGATGCACATGTGAGGATTTCAGTAAAAAGTTGAAATTCTTGAAGTAGTTCGTGGTGTTTACTGTGTGCTACTATATAACCCAACGCACATGTTTATTTGATTACTAGAGCCCCAAAGGTGTAGCTGTAACAAAACGCTCAATAAATCGCCGATGTGGCACATATACGACAACTTTGTCGACGGTACTGGCCTTCAGAATTTTATGATATTGTGGCAATTACTTTACAGGTTGTAGTGGTGTTAGCGATCCTTGTTTGGAAAACATTTTTGTTGTGATGGGCAAAATGCGAAACAAAGCGTCTGATCCGGTAACTCATCTATTATTGACCGGCGTGTTGAATTTAAACACGGTCGTACAATTACTAACGATTCTGAACGTTCTGGTCACCTGAGATCCCAAGTTGTTTAAGAAAACATAAAAAAATAATACAAAAATCCGTTTGGAAAATCGGAAACTGAAATTGCGTGAGATAGCTGACACCTTGAAGATGTCAGTGTAACTACCGTGCATGAATCCCAATGCAAAGGCTCTTGCCTCGCTTGCCACAACGGACCAAAAGCAACTACGCGTCGCCGATTCAGAACGTTGCTGCTCAAGCGATGTAAAAAACATTTCTTGCATCGATATGTGCGAATGAATGAAATATGGACCCATACCATAAATTGAAATCGAAATGATTGTCACCTGAGTGGGCAACAGTCTGCAAAAGTTGTCCAAAGCAATCAAAAAGTTAGCTGGCAAGCTTATGGCATCGGTATCGGGACGAATATAATGTTGTGTTGATTGACTATCCTAAGAAGGGCCGAAGGATCAGCACCATATACCACGTGGCATTATTGGATCGATTGAGTGTAGAAACCAAACAAAAAAACCCGTCTCACATAGGAAAGAAGAAAGTGTTGTGTCCCCCTTTCGCTTCATTGACTTGTGGTTTTTTGTAGACATCGAAAATGCGTTAGAGAGAAAGAAATTAGACTCAGATGATCAAAGTGATTACCGAGACTGAGGCTCATAGACAAGCGGTGGAATGAATGTACTTTGCTGAATAAAATTTAATTAAAAAAGAAAAGCTTTTCTTAGTTAGACTTATTGGGTGATGTAATACATTATCAGTATATATGTGAGCTTTGTCTACATATCCTGGTAGGTCGTTTGTCTTAGACTACATAAGAATGAAGCCAATATCAATCTTCTCGATGTGTGATACCATATTGATAGAAGCGTAACTGTCGACGGTTTGTGTACTAAGTATGACCGAGTAAGATCCACCGCGATGTACGAGAAGTTGGACATCCAAGCTTACTACAAAGAGTATCGCGATTAACTAAATTCACCGTCTTTGAAAACTCTAATACGACAATCAACAGTATGTTTCTAACGTCAACGTCGGATCTGATGGTATCCGCAACTTTGGTTGAGACGGTGAAACAGCTAGGCTGACATGAAATATTGTATGTTACGCAGTAAATTCGCAACAATTTTTGGAACGTAGAAGATGATCCCTTTATGCCGGTAACCATTTACTCCTCTCGGCAGAGTCAGAATTTCTTCTCTCTGCGAGCTTCTAGAAAAACAACTTATTTGTGATATATGGCATCAATTTCAGCAACAAAAATTTGATAAACTTCGGGTATAATTGGTCGAGACGCCAAGCAGTGTATTTTACTTAAACGTCGCCCTTTACTTCCTTGTGTAAAACAGCAAGCTTTGAGCACATAACGATAACTCTAATACAGTCACCGGGAGATTGGCAAAGTTTTCATTTAGCTGATCTATGTCTACATTTGACAAATCACAGAATCGTCCCGACCCGTCCTGTTTTTATCGTCTGCATTATTTCCCAGACAAGTTTGCTCCTGCATCTAGTTCTTGTATATAGCATGCGTATAGTTCTTGTATTTTGTTAGTTTTAGTTTTGTGTTAAGAAACTTTCTTCATTATTTATATTGTTCGCAGGAAATTCTTAGCATGCAGCATCCTCAATGGCTACATATCCTATCTTGTCTTTTATTAGATTTTTAATGTAATTTTTGAATCATAGCTTCTCTTCGCTTAAAGGATTTTTTTTACAGATATATTAAATTTTAAAAAAAACCTTAGCTTACTTTAAAAAAATCGAGTTTATCAACAACATTTCGTGCACGACGAGTTACATCACGTTACATCACATCAGTTACATTACTTAATCTACGTCAAGTTACGTTATGTAACATTAGTGCGTAGGCTATTCGCAGCGAATAAGGAACTTAGCAAGATAAGATCATGCTCAGAAAACATGACAGGACATAATTGAGCATACGTTTCCAAATTAGTTTTATGGGGAGCTTAACTATTCATAGTCGAGCAAGGAGAAATGATACACTTGCTTTTTAACTGGATATTCGCAAAAATTATGAATTCGGTTCCTTCCTATTCAATATTCCTTCTGCGCAACATGCATTTTGGTGGAATGGAACTATATGAGTAAAGCCGGTGTTGTCATTGCGGGTTACCCTAGGGTCGTGATGTATGTGTACTTATCAATTAGCATATTGCGTATTTGTTCCAGCAGCGATTCATTCTCTCCGCAACACCGGTTTGTTCCGGAACACAGAATGCAGTTTTCTGATCAACAATACCGTATACATTCAAAAACAACCTGAAATTTACGTATTCTTTGCTGCTGCTTATAAAGGTCATAAATGTTTTAAAAACATCCGTTGGCATTCTAATATAAAAACAAGCGCCTTGCATGAAAACTTACCCATGAATATTATCAAGTAATACGCGGATAAAAACAATTTTTGCCTATTAGTCCAAGAACATCCGAATGCACCAATTCTACTTTTTTACCAGCGCGTGTACCTTACTCTTTTTCGTTTAAGCGCACATAACGCAATCGTTCACATAAAATATTCGTCGAAACTACAACACAAAATCAATTACTAAAACAGCCGCGTTTTTGTCATATATGTTGCGCGGGCTAATCAATGTAAGTCATTTTGAATAATTGGCTTAGTCGTGAATTGTGAACTATTTTAGACGATTTTTTTCCATACTTTGGTTCATTTTGGATTTCCCCGGATTTTTTAAAAAGTGTGGCTATTTTTTATATGGTTACTATCGCCTACATCACTAACCTAATCAGTACAACTAATATTACTGCTTATCCTCCCCTCTTTGTTTCACCCCTAAAAACTATTTCCATTTATTGAAAAAAATACACCGCTTTTGTTAATTTGTTTGCTGTTAATTTTCTTAATATGCTGTTTTTATTCGCTTAATGTCTGGAAAAATGGTCGATCCCTTCACGCGCCTAATGCTTAAGTTTACTTGAGAGCTTTTTTTGTTCTTACCCCCTCGCCAGTTGCTTGCTCTTTTAAAATATATATATGGCTTAAACGCCGCTATTTAGAGATGTTTCGTTACAATTCACTTATTACGCATTCACATATGTAACATACATATGTAATTCCCTTCACACGTTTGTGTTAAAATACGCCTTCAGGAACACGTTTGCTTATAATTTTATGTCTATATGTGGATGTTTTAATTGTAACTTCTTTTTCTTTTTTACCTGAAAATTAAGTCTTTTTAAATGTTTGTGTAAAATTTACCCTTTGAAATTATTTTCCTTATAATTTTATTTTTGTGTTCATGTTCCAAAAGAAAAACGCCTTTTTTGTAAATTCCTTTGGTGTGCCATTTAAATTTTATTTATATTTATATTGTTATATTGTTATGAAAATATTTGAATGGCATAAGGATAGCCATGTCTGAACATTACGGGGTTACCATGTAATTCAAAGGATAAAATCATGCCAAGGATAGATAAAGAAATACATTTTTAACTATTATGAAATTATTATTTTAAATCCAACCATTCGCCCTACGCGCAAACTATATTCCGCGAATTCTCGCGATGTACTTTGTTTTGTGGTTAGTAAATAATAATTACTTCAAATCTCTATATTCAATTGAATTCAAATCGCATCTATATTCCTATCATAATAATGACAATTAATTAATTCGTTTTTATTTATATAATGTATACCTTATGTACTAAAATATAATTAAAAATAATGCTTTCGCTACTAAATATATAATTAGGTTAAATACAAATATATGGTTATGCTAATAATAAAATACGTAGATGCCGATACTAAAATTGTTTATAAATCAGATCAAAATAATTTTGCTTGGCAAGATTAACTATATTAAAATCAAATCGGTATGTCGAATACATTACAATATATATACTCTCTTGAATATATGTATTAAATATCTTTATACATATTAAATAATACGTATTAAATATCGAATAAATATTAAATATCTTAAACATGTATATGTTATGTGTTTGGTAAATTGATTATGCATATGTGGATACACGTTTCGTAATGCGCGCCCTATTCTGATAATTGAGGTTGATACTGCTGTTGTTCATCAAAGAATGACTGACAAAACTAAATTTGCACAAAGCAAACCTTTGCTTGCAATAAACAGACGGACCTTGGCCTCTCATTTTGTTTGTTCTTGTAGCGTTTACTCCCCCTTGTTATAATTATTTACTTTTTCGATTTCATCTTAGCAAAAAACGTCCTTACGTAACAACAATTTCAAAAGTAAACCTGTAGATCTCCTACACCAAATATGCGCAAATAATTTTTACAATTGGTCTGCAATCTTCAGCGTCTTCAAATATTGTTTCTTGTTTTGTTCTCCCGGTGCTATTTTGTTAGGAACTGCTCCTTTTATTTCATTTGTAAAATCGCAAGTGGAACACAGGCTGTTTCACGAAAATGACGGGAAAATGGTGGACAAAATATATAATTTTACAGCCGAATCTATAACTAGCATCTAAATCTTGCCAATTATTTAACCTTTTTATAGAAGGATTGACTTCTTTCGAATCGCCTCACACTCATTCAACGACCGCCTTTACAAAGCTACACTAATTATTAAATCGAAATTCTCTTCTTGCTACGGTTCGTAGATTCTCTTCTAGTACGGTTCGTGGATTTTATTTAGAATCAATTTCCTTAAGGATAGAATTATTTACAGTTTACTTAGTTTGACAGCGTTTCTTAAGCTTTCTTTTCGACTCAAATTTTCTTTTCCGACTAACTGTGCCTTCGACAAATATTTTGTTTATATACATTTTTACTATTACATTATTACTAAAACCTAAGTTCATGGCTTCATTTCTAAATCTGTTTGTCCGCTTTTCCATTTATCCTTTTCGTCGGCCCGCAGCTGTACGACGCGCCTCGAATTTGCACTTGCTTTTTCCCTCTCTCGGAAGTTTATTTTCTAGGAAAATCAACTAGTTGGAATAAATACTGGATTTCGGATTTCCGTAACAGTATTTTCGTTTGAAGGCCCCTTGACATCTTTAACAGATTAGAGAAGATAGAAATTCGACGAGCGAGATAATAGCTTGTAACCTCCCAGGATAATCTTATTTAGCACAGTCGCTCTTTTTGGAGGGGTTAGCTCGAAAATTCAACGAAAAAATTTCCTCAAGCTAATAGATGTGCTTCCCCATAATCTAAAACTAATCAATAAAATTCCCTGGCGTCTTCCCTTTAGTGACGCTATTTTTTTTTATTTTCAAAACAATGGAAAGATCGGAATATTGTATGTTGATTAAACATTGCCTTTTGCTTGAAAATATTTATGGCAACCCTTGTCTCCCAAAAACAACTGTTCATAGATTGCTTGTTGATTTTAAACAAGGACATCGATGATGGAGTTTTTTGAGCAAGAGATTGCAGTTAACACTTGTAATAGAATTTGTTCTCTGTGGAAAAGTAAATAATTAAAAAAAATTAAATTTTAAGAAGAATTAATTTTTTTCTCGCATCAGAAAGAAGAATCCTTATTTGCTGATTGACGATTATTTTAAATTTTATACTGAAGTGTTATAAAAAACCGTGCGGAAGTGTGCAAAAGTAACACCTTAATAACTCATCGATAATTGAAATATAAAATTCAATACGAAATCATTTCAAAAGGGAAAGCAAAAACAAAACAAATAACTGTTGTACAACGTAGCTCATACAAAAAGTGCATTATATCCAAGCAAAAAAAAAACAACAACTAAAACATCTGAAAAAGTGAAACATCGCATTCATCTCAGTCATAAAACATCACTAAACAGTCCGACTTTATTCCATTTCATAACTTGGCTGTTTATCATCTCTAAATCTACAAAACTCAATTTGCAAAATGTGGTATGGCCACAAGGCCGCATCATCTCTATCGAAAGTGGGGACATTAAAATCCCGAGGGCCAGAGTTTATGCCCAAATCAGAAGTGAGTATGGTGTATTTATCCAGTCGAGAAAAAATTTTTCCAGGAATGTTTTGCCTTCCCACATCTGTTTGGAAAACATTAACTTCCTAATTAAACCATATGTCGAGCCGACATTACAATGCCGCAAACGTTGGTGTTTCGGGCACACTGATAAGGTGTGCTCGCGCCGAAAGCCACTTTGCCCTTCTTGTGGCAAACGCCATGATTGCTTCACAAACTTTCCTCATAATGCTAAAAAATGCATTAATTGGAAGGGTGATCACATTCCTAATGCCAACATTTGTTCAACACACAAAAAAACACCCAAATCGAAAAAAGACGCAGAAGAACGGCTTAAATCACAAATCTACTCTTTTGTCAAAGTATTTACGCACACCCAAATAATCGAAATTTTTCAATTTCTTTTGAGAACCCTGAGCTGCCGCCTCGAACTTCTCAACCAACAATCAAACGACCAAACACTGAGACTAGTGTCTCAGTTCCAACCAAAAAGATGATAACTCCTGAAACCACCATTTCTTCTTCCAATATAAAATTCACCACAGACAAAATTCAGATCACGATATAATCACTGATTCTAACACTTCCTCTAACTTATTTCAAATCTCTGATCGTAATAATGAACATTGCTCAACTTAATTGCACTAGTATTCGTAACAAATTAAAGCAGCTTAACCAATGCCTTCATTGTAATGACATATCCATAGCCTATCTTTCTGGAACTTTTTTTAATCTTCAAGTTTCTTTTTCTATTTCGAATTATAACGTAGTTAGATTTGATCGTATTTCCAACTCCTCTTTCAAATCTGACATATCCGAATTAATATGTGGTGATTTCAATGCTCACAATGTTTGTTGGGGTAGTCGCTTCTCCAAATTAAGAGGCAGACAAATTCAAGATTTTCTTGAAGGCAGCAATTTAGTCTTACTAAATAATGGTAATCCTACACATTTTGGTTCCTTCTTTTCTTGCATAGAACTTTCGATCTGTACACCTTTTTAGGTTCTCTGAGTACCTGGAGGACCCTTAACGACACGTTAGGTAGTTCTCAATGTAGTGCAAGTTAGTCTTCATTTGCATCCTATACCCGCTATTACTCACATACTCATGCTTCAAAGTATATCAGACCTTCTTTACTTAACAATAATAACCGTAACATCTCAATTTGCAATCTGGCCTCCACATTACTTTCTCTCGCCTTGAATTACTTAAACTCACACTTTCAGTCAATAACGCCAAATGCTTGGTTTTTTTAAAAAAATGTAGAGGCTATTCCGGTTCTTCTATTCCATTTGTTAAAACTTTCGACGTTTTAGGCTTTGCCCTGCACTGGATACTTTGCCCAGAAGTTCACATTGACAAAACTGCCAAAGAATGTTTTCAACTCATTAATGTATTGAAGTCCATTTGTGGTATTTCTTGCGGGTCTGATGCATGGTTAAACTGTATCTTGGCTTAATCAGATCACAATTAGAATACGCGTGTTCACTCTTATTGGACTCTTATTGGAAAGTGTGCAGAATCCAATGGAAATGCCTTTGTCTGGCTCTTGGTGGCATGAATTCTACCCACAAACTAAGCTTGGAACAGATGGCAAACGTAATGCCAACAAGAAACTTTTCGTTTGTTCGCCAATTTTTCATCTAATGAAATTCTATTTTTAGAGAATCATCCGGCCTTACTTTTTATTTGCAACTTTATATCTCTCAATTCCTTTCCTTCCTTCTTTAAAATTTTTCTGACAAAGTTAACACATACACAATCTAACAACTGATGTACATAGCTTATTCTAAATTCCTCTTGGTTTTTTTAGTATTTTCAATCAGTAATTACGGTCTCACCAGTGAAAAAATCCATAGGTACTCCAGCAGAGGTATACCATATGGAAACATTTTTCACTCATCTTTACTTATGGGTCTAAGGCCGATGTTGTAGGCAGCGGCATTTGGTTTCTAGATATTCATATGCAAGTCCACTTCTCAAACAACCTATATAGCACTACATTTTCGGCTGAATGTCTTGCGACCGTAGAGCGTAGAACTTCAAAAGAAATTCCTTATAGTGTCGGGCAGTACTTCTGCCTTATCCGCTTTACAATCATTTCTCTCGGTTAAAGGTCATCCCTACATGTTAAAAATCAGATACTTACTTTATAGCCTCAAGTCTGATACATTTTGTTTTCGCTTTCTCTGGCTGCCCAGTCACATTCATTTCATATTAATGATCGTACCGTGATTCCTGCAGATCTGAAGGCAATCGGCAAAAAGCATTTAGTTCTTTCTTGGTAACACCAAAGGGATTATTCACCTTATGATCGTCATTTATACTCTTTATTTACGCAAGTAAATAAAGCCCTTGATTTACCAATTGCGAACTCCGGTGTGGCACTATTTGTCTTATTAACAGGCTGGTGTTCACTCACACGAGATGCAATGATCATTTATTCAAAACTAACATAGTAAACAACCCTTTATGCACAACTGGACTCTTACAATCCCTGGACCATATCCTATTTGTCTGTCCGAATGATACCACTTCTAATGGCCATTCCACACTTCGCAAATTGAATATATGTGGTCTTTGTGACCACAGCATTCTTGACATTTTGCGTTCTCGCCAATTAACAGCTTACGTCGCAATCTTTTCTTTTTTAAATCATGTCATCAAGACATATAAGCGCTAATAGTCGATTTATGAACCTAGTCTGTTCTACACTTTTTGGCTTTCACACCCATCAATTCCTTCATATGACTTTTTATACTCATATACTCCTCGCTCTTCTATTCTATCCTACGTGGCGGACGAGCAATATGCATACTTTAATAAAAACTATAAAATAAATAATGTGGTGGACGTATAACACGCAAAATTAAAAAATAAAGACAAAATCGTTCATCAAATAATCACTAAAATAAATAAATACTAATGTCATATACCAAATCTAACACCAAATTTACTAAGGCCCAAACAAGGAACTCTGTGTTCATATTAGACCTTTTTTTAGGCATTCCAGCGAATTTTCGGTTGTTAATTTTGCGTAATAAGAGAAGAAAAAGGATAAGGATACCAATGATATTGAAACAAGCGAGCGACAAAAGGAGGTGAATACAACATCAACGAAATTCGAAAAATTTTTATCGACAATCGGAAAGTGATTTCTCAAGAGATAGCTAACATCTGGAAAATATGAAAAATCAGTGTGTTCACTCTCCGGCGTTAAAAGTCGCGAATAAGTGAATACAGAAACTAATCATAATGGAACAGAAAAGCCGATTCATAAAGCGATGACTCAGCGTTTGGATAAAGTTAGCGGTGATTACGGGCACTGAAGCGTATTTAAAGCGTCCTCGACAAATCCCTTTTTTAAATTTTAATGCTTCTAAGCGTTTCTCCAAGACCTCCATTTATTTTAACAAAATGTTATATATATATAAATATATAATAATAAATTTATAAAGATAAATAAGCAAGTAAGTAAATAAATAAAGTATTGTAGTCGGGCAGTGCCTGTACCATTTCGCTAAATAATATTATTTATTCATTTCCGTGATAATAGACCATAAATTATATTTTGTTTTCATAGGTATATTGTTCATGAGGTGTTCCTAGAATTTCAAGAGTTGGATAAAATGTATCAGATTTAACTTATACGTTTTTGCTAGGTCTGAAGGCTTAGTTTAATGAAAACGCTTATACACGGTGTTATTTAAAAAATGGACCTTTGCGATCGAAATTCGCTAGCCTAAATTTTTATGTCAAGTTGCTTTTGTGGGCCGAGTTTTATCATGAAACACTCGCCACTCTCCTTTGCCATGTCAAAAGGTGGAGTTGTCTAGTTTTTACTTTTTCCTAGCTTGCCCAGCGGGCATGTTACAAAACCAAAAATATATATAAATAAATTAATAAAAAGATGCCAGTTACGAACAGATATATATAACTATATATCAATGTTGCTGCATTCGTTGTTCGTCCGTACATTTGTCATTTCCTATGTCCATTAGTCAGCATGTATACTATTATAGTTTGTATTATTATCCATGCAGAAAGATTTCTTTCTTTATGTAATTTATTTAATTTTTAAATTTTTATTATAATTTTTTTTCCAGATATGATGCCGTTTTAAGTAATAAGAATTATTATTAAATTGTTATTTTATCTACTTTTAAGTAGTAATAATTATCAATGTTTTTAGTTATTGTATTGTATGTATTTTAATGTAAAATTTTAAAGATGTGTTTTCTTAAATAGTTTTGCATATGCGTGATTTTCATCGATTTCAATTTTTAACTGATTAATTTCTTAAATATATATATTTCTAATTTCTGTATATTTTCAATTTTTTTATATTCGTAATTCATGTTTTTTTTATATGTTTTTTTATTCGTATAAAAAAAAGTAAAATTAAGTCATTATTTTTTCCTTCTTTTGACTGTCAGCCCAATAAAATTTTATTAAATCAGAAACTATTGATCATCAGCTAATTTTTGCTGATTTTTGTTCGTTTTCAAATTGGTCGAATGATCTAATTCTGTTGTTCAAGCCAACCTGTCTCTTCTTTTGTTAAGAGTAGTGACGCTGTACCATATCCGATTCTGTCAATGCCTTGGTGTTTTGCAGAGAGAACGAATAACCTAAAGCTACTTATTATACAGACGGACCTAAAATTTTTTTTTTCTTTTTATAATTCTTCCCCTTTGCTTTAGTTATTATGGTAAGGAATTATGTTCAGATAAGTATACTGCCAGTACTCCGTTATTTTTCAATTTATTGCTCTTTTTCGTAATGCACAAATGTAAAAAGAGACCGATTCAAAAAATGATTATGAATCGTTTAATAAAGTGATCTATCTTACGCCCTTCCAGGTGCTTCGATGTTATTAATTAGTTAGTTGTTAAACTTTTTACTCGCAATTTCTCTTTTTTCTGAATTGTTGCATATATTATGAAAAAATGGAGGCAATATTTGAATAGGCGGATGAACGAAAACGCCTTTATTGATTTGAAAGCTAATTTATCGTACCAGAAAAGATATTATATGCTTGGTAAATAAGGGAGACGAAAGGGTCGACAGAGATTATAATATCGAAGATTGTCGGTTCTTTAGAAACTTTGAAGACTTTCTGCACTTGGGTCGTTCTCTCAAAAGCGGCAAACGAAACGCACATATTTTAGTTAATTTAGATTCTGTTAGTGATTATTATAAAAGCGAAAGGATTTGGGGCGGTTGTAAGGGCAGAGTTCTTGAACTACCTTACTTTTACCTTTACTCTTGTTCAACTGACTTTACAGAAAAAAGTTATAACCGGAAAGAACGGAATAATATCTATCAGCATATACATCGACTTGTGTTCTGAGTAGTGCGTGTTTTCTTTTCGTCTGCCATTTTTGAATTGTTTGGATGTTTTTGTGTTGTGTATTTAGCTCGTGTCTTTTCAGTGTTTTTTTGTTAAAACTGATTGTCGCGGACACCGTAAACATAACTCTCTACACATAATCAAATCAAAAAAATCAAAAAAAAAAAAAAAACAGAAAAGAAAAACAAATATTAAAAATTTAAAATATTTAATATTATCCTCAGTAGTTCCCAAACCTTTTCAAGTGAGTGGTTATTTCACAAATAACTAAATAATAGACAACCGTAAGGCATAATGACCCCGGGGCTGAGAAATGAAAACTCGAATAAATTTCATCTATTAGCCGACACATCCCCCCAAAGGTAAAAAATTAAAAATTCTGACTTCCCGGTGTGTGACTTCCCGATAGGATTGACAAAAAGTATATCGTTATTTCTGATGCTAGCGTAACAATTTCTCAAATCAGCCCTTTTGCTATAAAAAAAGCCCTAGATAGCATTACAACATCCATAGACTCTATCCCACGCGCAACCGAAAAACTCATAAAGTCGAAATCATTAGCTAATTTATGTACTATTTCCGCTAAAGTGTATGAAAACCTGAACTCAATTAGAGGGGTAATTTATGCCCTGTGCTTAAAACATGTGCCGGAAGATGAAATTGTTCGCGAAATAGGCAATCAAGGAGTGACTGATGTCTCTAAATTCACCAAACTAAGGACGGATTATTTCGACTTTTGATTGTTACCGGTTACCGTGAATAGTTGATGTGGCGTGGTATAAATGTAAAGTGGAACTATTCATTCCAAATCTCATGAGATGCAAAAACTGCCAACGCCTGGGTCATACCGCAAAAAGATGCACCAGTTCTCCATCATGTGCTAACTGTGGTCTTCCTCCACATACTGAAAGCTGTATGCGTAGTTTCTGCATAAATTGCAATGATCAGCACTTGACGGTAGGAAAACAGTGCCCACGTTATATACAGATGCGTAAAAATTACTGCAGCATGGGTGAAGCGCGACGCATATACCGGGAAATAAATCCAGCTGGGACCCAAGGAATTAACAAAAGTAATACCTACGCTGCTGTCCCCTTGCACACCGAGCCTAATAAGCCTTTAACTCCAACTCCTTCCTATGAAAAACCTGTTCTACCATCAATCAAAAATCATATTGCGAAACCACTTCCATCACCAGCCAAAGATAATATTGAAAAAATCAAAGCATCAGCAAATATCGAAAATATTAAAACAACAACACGTATCCTAAAATCTAATAAATTCCCTAGAATCACCACCTCTCAACTCTAGTCAACAAATTACGAGTTATAATGAATCCAATCTTTCATCCCTTAATCAACCTTCAATTTCCAATTATTCACGTGTGTCCACTCGTTGCACTTCAAACGTACGCAACCACCTAAGTATAGATCATTCTGCTGGTAAGAACAAATTACTCACGCAAAATTCCTATAGCGACCTTCCCGACGGAGACGATGACATGGAAATTTAACCCTCCTACCACTCCGTTTCCATGTCACTACAAGTAAATAAAGTTTTCAAAATTCTACAATGGAAAATTAAAGGACTTAGTATTAATTTTGATGAACTCCGTTCACACATAAATGATTTTAATCCAACCCTTATATACTTTCAAGAGACTCATTGTAGAAGCTCTTTTAATCCTATTCCACCCAAATCATATACTGGATACTTCACGAATGCTGATCAAAATTCATATTCCAAACAAGGTGTTTTTATAAAATCAAATACACCTCACAAAATAATTAATTTAAGCTCAAGCATACATAGCGATATAAATAATCTTAAACATAAAATTTACAGTGCTTTCGCTCTTTATCCCACCTTCGCAATCGTTTTCTCAGCAAGAACTCTACAATTTATTCTCCCCTCCCCGCCCACCATAAATTATATACGCCGAGTTTAATAGCTGGAATACCATCTGGGGCTCAACAGTGAACAACACTCGTGGCACTGTTTTAGAAAAGGCCTTCAACAACACGCTTTCGTTGTTGAGGAAAAATAAAATGGATCTATGGCACCGTTTTAAGAGATGTCTTGATCATGATCATTTGTTATTATACAAAAAGGCCAATGCTCTGTTCAGAGAGGAATTACGAATATCAAAGGCACTTAGTTTCCAACTTTTTTTGAAAAGAATTCACAGAAATATATCAATGAAAGTTGTCTGGAACAAAATCAACAGACTCAATGAGACTTCAAATTTGAACGAAATTTCTGCCATCTGCCCTCACAATGGAACTTTAACTGACGCAGATGAGATTTCTAATTACTTTGGAAAAGTGTGGTCCGAATACTCCTCTGACAGCAACTTCTCCAGTGCTTTCATCGAAAATAAAAGGGCTCCAGCTTCTCTTTCAAATAATATTGACAGATGTGCTATGTCCCTGGAAAATTGCATATCTACCTTAGAACTTGCAAGTTGTCTCTCCAATTTGAAGAGGAAGACACCTGGGCTAGACCGCATCTCATACCAAATGGTCAGTGCTATGACTAATTCAAGTAAAAAGAAATTAGTGGACCTATATAATACGGTACTTTTCATTGGCCATATACCCTACACGTGGAAACTGGCAGCAGTTGTTCTAAATTCCAAGGTCAAGAAGAAATGTCTCCAACGCATCGGATTATCGCCCAATCTCTCTTTTATGTTGGCTCTCAAAAGTATTAGAGAAGATTATGGTATCTAGATTATCCTAGTTTCTTGAGTCCAAGAACCTGATTACAAAGCAACAAGTTGGTTTCCAGCGGTGTAGAGGGTGCATCGAAGCTCTTTCAAATATTCATTATTCTACGAGCAAAGCAATTTCCAAACGGAATCATGTAATAATTCTCCCAACTGATTTTGAAAAAGCATTTGACAGAGTTGGTCCTCATGTTATTTTAAGACTCTTTAAATTATGCAATGTTGGACTCAAGTTCTTACCTACATCAAATCATTCATGTCACACGAGCGGTTTAAAGCTAGAATTAACATTCACCTCTCAGATTCCTTTCCGCTAATCGATGGCATTCCGCAAGGATCTCCTCTGTCCGTCACGCTGGTCCAGATCGCTTTGAACGAACGCTTTGTACCGAGAATCAAGCATTGTCTCTTCGCGGACGATGTGTACATTTTAACAAAAGAAAAAGTTAGCACGAAGGCAATCAACATCCTCGAATCTATTGGACGAGAGATCTCCACATGGGCAAAGTCGTCAGGCGCTAAAATTTCTATACAAAAATCAAAAAAATGCACATTTGTCGAAAACAGATGTGCGATGCAGGAAATCTACCGATTCATATTAACGACTTACCAATACTAAACATGCAGATGCTCCATATTCTCGGGCTCACGTTTTCGTTGGAAAACCCACTGTCTTTGGTTAAAAAATTCTATTTTAACAAGGGTGAATTTCATACAGTACGTTGCTTGGGAAAGTCACGCGCACATTAACACTGTTGCCGATCTTACCAAAAGATTGACTACGCTTCGAAAATTTGTGGAAATAGCTGCAAATCTAATGCCAACATTCTCAAACCGCTTTGTCACCAAACCCTCAGAGCAAGTTGTTATGTTTTTCGGACGACGCCCATAAATAATATTATAGTTGAAACTGGTCTCCCAACTTTAGAAAATAGACTTTGTAAATTAAAAGCTAAAGTAGTCCATAAGCTTCTTAATTCAAACAAATCTATTCTCGGTGATGATGTGAGAAAGATTATTATTCCGAAGAAAATTCCAAAGTCACCGTCTGCAATTGGCTACTGTTTGTACGTCGCAAAGGAATTTCACATTCCCTTAAAAATTTTCTGCTATTTTAATAGTAAACCTCCATGGATTTTGAAAGACTGCTCTTTTGACATCTCGCTGTCTACGCATAAGAAAGAAGATACTTCAAATTACGCCTTCACAAACCTATTAGTTGAAAAAACCCAAGTACTGGATAGTACTGGTTAGAATCTTTTATGCGCAGACGGCTCAAAATCTTCTGGTCTGCCTCCTGCTTGTGCCAAGGTAGATGCTTCAGGACAGTTTCTTCTCAATCACATATTTCACGAAAGTATTTCAACTTTGACAGCCGAACCCAGAGCTATCCTTCACGCCGCGAACCTTGCCCATAAAAACAAACTCAAAACCGCCATTGTTACTGACAGTTTGTTCATATTACGAACTATTCGGAATACTTCGACTTCGAGATGGAGCACCATCAACAAATTAAGGAATATAATTACATCACCCGGCGGAAAAATTAAAATGTTATGCGTTCCTAGTCATATCGGTTCACTGGGAAATGAGCAGACTGATCGAGCGGCAACGTATGCTGCTTCTGCATACCTAATTGTGGATGATGTCATAGAAAAGTTGGATCTTCAAAGATGCATTGGAGGTAAAGTTAAAGAGAAAATTACAGAAGGAAATCTACGATACCATCATCAACACTACTCTTCTATTAACCCTCAATTATTTCCATCTTCACATCCAGCAAATTTTGAGAAAATCAGGATCCAAACATTTTCGAGAATTCGTCTTGGTCATACAATTTCATCTCTCCAATGAATCTTGAAGAAGCCTTCCTCCACAATCTGCAGTTGTGGACAAATTCCTACTATAAAGCACATTCTCTGCGACTGCCTCATCTTGTCCTTGGCTAGAAGTATTGCGTTTGGAACGATTAACCCGATGGACATTCTAAAATCAGCTTCAGAACAGAATATCAATTCAATATATTACTTTATTAAAACTACTAGGCTCAATATCTAATGTACATTTTATAAATTAGAGCCGATAGCCTGTGTTGCTGGTGCTGAATGTTTTTTTTTTTAGTCTAAGAATTTATTTCGTTAGTCTAAAATTTTAATAATAATAATAACAATAATAATAATAATAATATCTGTCAGGCATTCGTACTTATCCGATGCCCGTTTACTAATCGTAGGCTCTAATATGTTCGTCCGATATTGAGTATGTATGACCGTCCTTTTACTCAGAGTCCGTTTTCCCATTGTGCTGTTACCTCTATGTTTTTAACCTTCATCTTTCACTACATTAGCAAAACGATTACAATTTTACTGGTCCGTGTTTTAAAAATATTAAAACAAATTATTTTTCTAGCTATAAAAAAATTAAAAATTTAATAAAAAAATACACATTAAGTTGCAAGCATGAAATTCTTAACGCTGCATTGCAAAATGCTGCATTCTTTTCTTCAACGCGCGACAATCAAGCAATGGTACTTACCTCACCGCTCCTCACATTAGAGCGCCCAATTTTTGCATCTATGTTGTATTGAGCAAACGTTTGCATAAGTTTATCAAAAATGATATTATTGCCAAACACAACAAAGGATAGCTATTGCTAACACGCCAATCTATCATCCGGGGATAGAAATTCACCAAACTCTACATACTAAACTATTCATGATAACAATACCAAAATTATGAAGGTTTGCTGCTGTAATAATTATTTAATCAACACTGTATCAGTACAGTAGCGGTCCTAAAGTCATTATTATGGTAGGAAAAAAAAGTAACACAAGAACGAAGGAACATCATAAAAAAAAAAATTATTGCTTTAGAATGCTTTCGATTTAGATTTTTTTTATGTAGTAACTTTAAACAATAGCTTTCTCCATTATTTTTATCAAATTCATACAAGAAAAAGTATCGAATCAGTAAATGTGATTCGTTTCGATGATTATTTATAATCAATAATTTCCTTTTCTTTTTGTTCTTCTATTCTATATATTTTATGTTTACGGCAGATTGCATTTTGTATTTTTGCTCCTGTTGTATCAATACTTAATTAAAATTAATAATCTGCAACACTTTAAATCACGACCACTGTCCGACGATGAGTAACATAGACATCGCTGTAAATTTTTCGCGACGACGTCTACTTGAGCGTGGCTATGTGCATTGTCACGAACACAAACTCCGTGCAGCAACTCCTCTCCGTTTTCTTTGCCGATCTCATGTAATAAGTTCGGTCTTTCGTGTATTCTTTTATTTTTTATATTCTTTTTTGTTGTGCGAAAAGAATGCAACGAATATGGTACATTTCGGTTGTCCGATATTTCGGCCACTAGCTTGTTTATTTTCCTCACCGTTTAAATTAGACAAGGACAAAAAAACTACACGCATGCTGCGTGATTCCAAAAGAAACGGTGGTTCTACCAAGTAATTACATAATCGGGACGAAGTTTTCGATATTAATTATAGATCCGGATAAAGAATTATATATTTTTTCCCTCTGCCTCATTATTTTGTGCCAGGAAATGTGTCCGTCGAACACTTCTGTATTTGGCAGGCAACAAAACAAAAGGGAAATTTTCTAGGAAACAAACTTCACGGACATCGAAAAGAGAAGGATAGTCAAACATGGAAGCCCATTTTGATGATTTTGAGGTTGAAGATTAATTGCAAGAATTAATTAAAAATTCATTTTGGTTTTTTAAAGCACTTTTCCCGAAACGATCTTTCACACACAACAGAACTGTAACAGCTTGGACTGTTTTCTTAAAAAAACACGTTACAATAACTCTAGTGACGTATAGTCAGAATGTTTGATAGGATAATCTTATTTATTAAAAAAAAAAAATTACCTTGTCGACAGCTGTTCTCTAAATTATGACGAGCTGGTTTCCACGTAGACATGTTTAAATCGTTTGCTTTTGAATTATAATGTCTTATGCCCCAAGTAAAATGTACTTTCGCATTAATAAATGTGTTGGAGAGGTTCTAAGTATGCATACAGACGTCAAGATTGTCTCTAGCTTCAAATTTATATCGGCTTGCATAAAGCTCCACTCCGTTACATATTTTTATATCTTGCCCAAATCTCCATCAATTACATACACAGAGCGCCTATTGGCGTCAAAGGCATAATTGAGTCAAATATTTGTTTCCCGTCTTAACAATTCAATTTATTAATAATTTATATTAAATCTAACTTTGCATTTAAAATTTACCAATTAGAAAGAGGCTATTAATAAGATAAACCCAAATTATAATATTATACGAATAGTATATTTTTGCCCAATTTTTTCTAGCCTAAGTATCTAGTGGCTATTGACTTTCGTCGGCTGATAGTTACGACAAAAAATTTCGAAAAATTTTTAATTGTCGATAACGCCGCCTACTTCCTCAAGGTATTCGTATCGATCCCCTTTTATAAAGCATTGTCGCATGTTATGCTAGTGGCAATAAACATACACAAATAAACGGAATAACAGTCAATCCTATGTCTACATTTAGGATGATCTCGACAATTTTTACAAATGGTGCTGCAAGTTTGTTGCTCCCAAATATTAACAAATGCAAGCATAAAATTTTCTTTCGGCCAAGCACGTCCAATAGGTTCCGTAAAATAAATAGCATGTGATTAGGTAAGCCTAGTTCAATTACTGATCTCAAGGTACTCTTTAATTCAAAACTGCCCTTCAATGAACATACAAACATTACCTTGAATAAGACAAAGTGCAATTAGGGCTTTATCAAAAGAATTTCATGATTCTTATACTGTTATATTGCACTCTCCATCACCAGAGAGAGACCTATTCTTTAATATGACCCTATTATTTCGGAATTACAAAGTGGTCGTTGCTGTAAGCAAATTGGATCCAGCCAAAAAAATTTTTGTTAATTTGCTTCCGCTTGCCTTAGAATCCCAACGTTCGGCTCGCGGCAAACACAAATCAAGCAATGCTAATAATGCTCTAGAAAGGAGCCGATAATACTAAATGCATCTTTCGTTCATAAATTTCTGAACGAGCGAACACATTACGAATTTTTACCATCAAAAACAAATACAAATGTTGGACCACGATTATCAAGGTAGTTTTGAGTACATAACAAGCATCACCAAAGTACAAATTGCGGCAACAATAAATGACGGTACTGAAAATCTATAATATTTAGACAATTGAATACTCTATAGCGTGATGGTTACATTATGGTGTGTAGTTGTTAAGGAGAGCCAATTTCGGTTCAGGCTCAAGGACAGAAGGGCCGCTCTTCGGTTGGGTTGCCAAAGAATGCGTGTCCGCATGAACGAAACGCAACGAAGAGAAACATTTATTAATTTGCACATTAAAGTAGACTAACAGCCGATTTAAGAAAATTCTTAAAAAATCTTAATGACAAAAAGAAAAACTACTACTCAAGTTAAATAGCGCCGGTATTTCAAATATCATATATGTTCTTTTTTTTCTAAGTTGGTGGCATTGTGACTCACATCTGTGTCAAATTTCACAACATAAATATCATCAGTGTTCCAACTGAGCTCGGTTTTGTACGACGTAAAAAGTGTTCTTTTTTCAATCTATGCACCGTGTGATTTTGTTGAGCAAAGAAGTTGCATTAAATTTTATTTATGAAATGAAATGAGATAAAACTTGCATCTCTGAATATGACCGAAAACATTCATCCAATCAAGTAAATATCGTGCAGAAGTTGAGCCAAGACTAAAAAACCACGCCAAAGTCGCTTCAACATCAAGTAAATGTTAATAACTTTCTTCGATTATCGTTGTTGTGCACTGTGAATTTTTTCTGCCAGGCCAAAAAGTTAATAAGGAATATGATATGAGTTTAACGATTAATTTGAAGGCGACGTAGTTCTTCAGATATTGCCCCCACACTCAAATCAATACAACTTTTTACACGAGCAAAGAATTAGAAAACTATCTTCACAAAAAATGTAAGCCGAAATGTCGCCTTTTAAGCACATTTTCGTTTGAGACAATCAGGGGAGTGTTTCCCAACATATAGGCATCAACATCTTCCCGCGAAAAAAATCGCGAAGAATTTTCAATGTGACCTAACACTGCAAGCACTTATTATTAGTACTTCTTTATGCTGCCCGTACATCTTCATCTCAACCCATTATATCGTTATTGAAATAGGAGAAGGAATAAAATTAAGAAATAAAGGTAAGCTAAAGTAAAATGCACTCGTTTACTTCGGGGTCAAGATTTAAAATAGAGAGGCTTATGTTCAGATTAAATACTATATTTGATTTAAATTCTTGAAAAGGATCTTAAATGGGGTAAAAGCCTCATAATTATATTTTGGCTGGTTACGCTTTTCGAAGGTAAAATTTCTACAAAAACGATTAGGAAAGCAGACGTTTACCTCTATTAATTCAATCGTCTAGTCAATAATATCATTTATTATCTTAACTGTACGGAATTTTGGTATAAACAGGTTAAGTAGGAACCAATTTTTATGGTAAATGGTAAAAAAACCAAACACGAATTGCTTCTGAATTGATTTTACTCAGTCAATATAGCACCTGCAGGAGCGACTGTTGATCTTAACATGCTCATGTAACAATCCACCTACGTTGGTTTTCTCCGTTTTAGGGTAAAAATATCGTCATTTCTAAATGAATTGTCTATCGTATACATGAAAGGGGAACTCACTAAATATACGATCAGATTTGTGTGCTGCAACAATGCCAGCGTACCATTTCGAAGACAATTCTTACATACAGAATACTTCTTATCCCAATTGACTTGGGATTTCTTTCCAACACCAAGAGAGGAGATCATAAAATAACAAGAAATACAAAAGAGGGTAAATGTGAACACCTACAGAAATTGTGGTTATCTCGTCTTGCAAAAATGCATTACTCCTTCCATTTGATACTATTAAAAAGGAATTTTTTTTCGTTTTCGTTATTTGCTGGTAAAAATTTTGCCGTTTGTTTGAATGCCTTTGGACAATGTCATTGCATCTGCACATACCAAGACATTACGTAAAGACACAGATGCATGGACGTGCATTTTATACAAGAATTCGAGAGCTTGTGTTTCTTTTAATGAAAAAATGTATATATGCCACGAAGTCTTACTAGTATATAAACGCATACGTATACACGAGTAATCATGCCTATATTGAAACCCAATAGCAAACAATACACGTTACACTGCAACTTTCCAAGTCTGTTACTTTAATATGGATCTTCAAAATTAAGTTTGCAAATCTACCAAACAATTTCCAAGTGAATAACTGTAATAAACAAAAAATTTGTGTTGAAAAGTTAAAAGGTTATGCCGATTCATTGAAAATGAACAGAAAGTGCTGTATCGATGAAATAATAGCACAATAAAAACTTTACAAGTAGCATAAGATGGCAGAGTGGGAATTGCAGACGAACTTAAACCGACTTGAGGGTTGTCAACCTCAAGCACTGCTTTGCAAAATCAGGGATCTTGTCCTCAGAAATTGTCATAAAATGTTTGAGTTCTTGAAGAAATGAAGTTGGCGGCAACTGAAAAAATTCAATATCGCTTAAGACTTGTTCATAGCACTTTTATAGCCTCCCATAGTTCGAAAGCAAAGTAATGTTTTTTCAAAAACCACAAGGTAAGTAAAAGGCATAATTGGTATTAAGTACACCATTAATAACTAGACACGCATATTGCTCGTAAAGACAACAACCAAGGAAGCCAATTAATATTTGCAAAACGGAGTACTCAAACCGATACAGCTATGCTAAACCAAGCTAAGAATTAAAGTTGTGTCGGCTACTTTCTCCTCGTAATGTTGGTCAGAAGGTAAGAAGTGTGGTCATGTGGAATTAATAAGAAGTTAATAAGGAATATTATCTACGTTAAATAATTAATATTTGTCAATGAGCGTCTAGCTAGTTTCTTTTTCCATGCTTAAAGAAACTAATCAAGGATGATCCCTTAAATCAATAGAAGCTATTAAAGAAATTTCGCTGACTGGGCGCAAGAAAGTCACTGCAATTTGTAGACTAGCGTCTGTTTTCAACATACCTTTGAGTACAACGAAATTTTAAAATTGAACGCTGGCATTTTTTAGTTAAAACGTCATTGAAAACGCGGCTTACCTAGTTTCGAGCTACGCTAGTGCTGCAAGTCTGTCACGAAGTGAATACATTTATACCCTACACTACTTGTGGTACAGGATATAATAAGTTAGTGCGGACGTATGTAACACGCAGAAGGGATTCTGAAAAGTCATTGTATGGAAAAAATTGCAATTTTAAAAATTTCACAACAAAAATAGCTAAACAGTATTATTGCACCATTTCCTATATATAACTGTTCCTACGGAAACTGAATGGTAAAACGGTCGAATTTTCAATATTTCATGGCGAAAACTGGCCTTAATAGTAAAATGGCAAAGAAATCAACACTACCGAAATTGAATCAAGTAGGTATATTTTTTTGATATCACCACCTATGAGGATTCTCACGAAACCTAAACCTTTATATGCCAAGGAGGGCTAATTGTTATATTTTTTTTTGTGATGAAAGTTTGGTCATGTAATTTACGAAAAAAAAGAAGTGGACCTAATTTTAACCACGTGGGTCTATTTCGTGCCCCATTCTATATAAGATATCTCATGTGTAGTAAGTCTTTCGGAAGAAGGCTGAATTTTTAATATTTTATGATGAAAATTTATATATAGTAGCTTCTGCGCAAAAAAATTAGAGGTGGGGAAATTGAATGACGTAGATCTATTTTTTTTGGACCCTAATACATATAGACGCTATCACGATCCGTAACCTCGTATATGGAGAAAAAGTCTAACCTTCCAATACGCGGGCTTTCATGAAAATTATGGATTTGAAAACAAGGAAGACTAGGCAGGTATTTCGTAATATTTAAAATAAGGACTGAAGAATTTAATGAAGATGAAATATTGTAAAAAAATAAGTCTTTGAAATGTTCCCGCAACGCTATTAGCGTTACAAACGTTAGGAATAAAACATAATCAAATAGATTTTACATAAAAACATCTGGGTGTAATAGTAAAGCTCGATAAACATGCAGTCGAACAGTTTAAACGTGACACCATCAACACTAAGCATGAACGCGCATCGTCTCATAAAGTTATTACAAAAAGGTGGTGCAAAGCTGATGCTAGAAAACTCTTAAAAGCGACGATTCAAACATGTTGGAAGCGCAGCGAAGAAAACCTGCAGATGAGACAGAAATGTAGCTTGGCAAAAAAGTCAAAAGACCGCGCAACAACAAATAGCGACAAAACTCTGTCAAAGCAACACATAATTACATTGGGGAGTAGAAACAAGAACAAACGGTTGTACAAAGCAGCGAAAAACTTTAGGAAAACCATGACGTTTATATTTAAGCAACACATACCTAGAACATTTCGGCAATTGAAAGCTAAGATAGAATTGCTGGTAAAGAACCTTAATCAGACAGTTCGTCAGTAAGCAAGTAGGTTTGATGCCAGAGCAAAAGTCATAAAAAAACACATTTATCTTACGAGAAGAAACATAGTTGTAAGGCAGGCTTAAGATGACAATATTTTAACGAGAGGTATAATATTACCTGCTTGAAGGTATTTTGATCAGCGAAAGCTATTGGAGAAAAGTATCAATGTACACAACGATGAAATTCGATGATTTTAACCTTTCTCTAAAATAACAGTTTTCCTTTTAGTATTATTGAGTTATTCAGTGTATAGAGACGTTAATCAAGGAACGCTCGAAATTGCATTTTCGACATTCATTACTTTTGCTTTTTTGTTTGAAAAAATCCGCTGCCGAAGACCATCAAACATTTTTTGTGGCGATCATATTCCAATTGCGGGCTTTGGTTTCTACTGTTTAAAAGTGGTGATTTTGGTGTCAATGATAAAAATCGGACACAAAATGAATGGAAAGCCAGCTCAAACCCTCAAAGAACTTTCAAACGCTTTAGCAGTTGATATATCAAGAGTTTCTAGACGTTTAGGTGCATTGGGAAATATCCAAAACAAGGGAAAATGGTTACCACCGGAAATGTCTGCAATTGCCATTTCAACCGTTCCAACATCAACGGTTCCATTGCTTCCCAAAAAACAAGTGTTTTCTAACATTAGGCATTATGACAGATGGTGACAAATGGCTCCACTATGCCACTGCCATGCGCAAAATGTCATGCGATAATCCATAATAAGAAGACCGACATAGACAACGAAACAGTTCTGCAGATGTGGATTGAACAAACTAAACGATGTATCATTGCAAAAAAGACCAGCAACAGCGGTTAAAAGACGCAAAGTCATCCTCTTGAATGACAACGTTCGGCCACACGCTGCAATAGTCGTCAAGGATACCTTGTTGCAGCTCGAATGGGGACTTTTGCCGCACCTAGCATACTCACCACACATAGCGCCTTCTGATTAAATTTACTCAGGTCGACGCAGCATGACTTCATTTAAATTAATTATTTATTATTTAATAAGAGGACAGACAAGAGTGTACACAAACTACTCAATTTTTAAAATACTGTATCTTTCGGGCTTATATATTCCACACTGTCTGATTGATGAAAATAAACTATAGTTACGGGATCTGGTGTTTTGCAATCTGTAGTGGAACATGCCAACACACACCAAAGCTCAATGGCAACTCGTTCATATTGCCCCTGATATTGTCCAGCATTCTCTGTTATGCGACCCATACTCCATTTCGGTAAAGAAATTTTTGTTCGAATGATGGTTTTAATCAAATTTCAATCGCTGCTGATTGTCGGTTCGATCTTCTGCAGTTCTGAACCCGCTTTTTCCTGCCCTGTTGTTAATAACCGTTACCTTTCCGATATTTTTTTTCCTTTTATTATTATTTGTAACTATAAAGGCATATACCAATTTACGTAGTTTTAAGTAAGCAAGTATCACATACAGCAGAGATTATAAGTTAAATATAAATAATTGTAAGCCGACTGATAAGCTACTAAACTAATCACATTGCTCCATAATATCCATAGTAATTATTTCTTGCCAGCAGCAAGAGAAACTCACGGAGTTAGATATATATGTGGTGTTAATATAAAATAAAGAAACTATTTTTAAAATATAAAAAGGTTTATACTAAATATTGAACATTCTTTGAAAAGGTTGAGCGATTGCGGCCGAATGATTTTGTAAGGCTAGACTAGCAATTTAAACTGTAACTAACGAAGACAGGGGCACTTTGAAAAGGTCTGAATAATAGAAGAAATGTTGCTGGAAGATGTGTTATCTTCCAGCAAAACCGATTCCACAGCAGAAAATGATGCAGACTTGTTAATAGGCAGAAGCTCTTCCCATTGAGCTCGCGATTGTGCATCAAACTTCGAATTAATTGAATGTAGCAAGAATCGATCGGCCATTAGCTCCTTTCTGCTTATGGATTGTAGTGGCCGCATATGAGTCTTAAGCTTATCACTGAATTCACTTGCACCGTCTTTCTTCAACCATACAATCTTCTGAATGTGTGTTTAAAAAATAAAAAGTTTATTATCAAAACATTCGAGAAGTTAGCTTCAATAGGCTTCAAAAGCGAAATGGTGTTCAAAGGAGTACTCTTTAAACGTACGCGAAGATATTGAAGATTTTCAATTTTACTTAACTCATGTTGGTTATCTTTGATTGCAAAGAAATCCGGGCAGTCTCTATATGTGCCAGCAAATTTAAGTAATTGCAGTTCTTGCAGCTTTGGTTCACGACAAGATGTTAACGGGCTGCTTTTCAAACAGCCGCCTGCCGCTCTTCCCATCCTTTTACAGAGCTTTCAGACCATAGGGAGGAGTAATAGCAGCGCTAATGAGCGAAAGAAACCGACAAATAGTATCCCTACATTCTATTATATCTAAGATAGTAACATAGCCATAGCTTGGAGAGTCATTTTTGTTAACTCAGCTTTCTTGATACATCGAGGAAAAAAACACGTGTTGACTTATTCAAGTTTATTATTTATATGACAGTGCCTGAAAACTGAATGATATACGTTCTCAACAATATTGCTATATCTGTATATATGATAGCTTAAAGCTAAAGCTAAAGCTAAAGAATGGCATCGTACTAGCTTAAAAAGTATCGTAGCAATATGTATGTGTATATTACCACTCAGGGTAATATGAAGGCTTAATTTAAGGCTGCATAAAGTTTTAAGTGGAATCAGTAAGAATGTGATATGTGCATACCCAAAGGTTTTGCATAAGGAAAGGTTTCGGTAGAAAGGTTGAAAACCATTAGAAACAAAAAATATTAAAATAAAGAACTATGCCCAGTGGCGACATTTACATTGCGAAGCATCAGAGTAAGGAAACGTAAGTCCCCTAACTTTGGCTCTTGGCAAGTAGCAGGAACACGTTGAACACAACAAGGAAGACAATGCAGCTTCCGCTGGTGATAGCTTATTCGACTTAGAATGCTTCTGCTACGTCGACTACCAAAAAAGTTGCGCTATAAGATAGGCGCTGTTTGGTTACGTTATAGCGATGGACGGAGGCTTCAATGAACCTTTGAACAACATGGGAGAATTTTTGACTGATAGCCGTGGGATTGAACTCAGAAAAGCCCGCATTCTTTAGGAAAGATATCAAAGAAAGAATGCATGAGAACAATGGTGAAATCGAAGCAGTCAGAGACGACCAATCATAATTTCTTTTGCTTTTTAAAGGGGCGCAATGTCGCCAAGTTTCTTCTTCCAAAAGCAACATAATTTAACGTCGATTTCAAATGTTCACATATGGTTTTCTTTATATAAGAATTATAGAAGCACGTGTTAATAATTAGATACATTCCAACACCCTCTTTCGACTACACCAATAGGCTTTAATAGGCTACGTAGTTCGACCTGTAATTATTAGTTCTTTTCCTCAAAATACGACACTTGATGAGTTATTACAACATATTTTATTACGGCACAAGTTTAATTATATTTACAAATTGCACGAGTTTAATTATATTTACAAATTGACATTTTATTATGGTGAGTTACGGTTATACGGATTTTAATTAATTTATTTTTTGTGCCGCATTGATCACTTTGTATTTGTGTACTTAATCGTGGCAGGCTTCTGTTTTTATTTTATTGATTTATCTTATTCTGACAAACTCGATCTTTACGTATTTAATACCAACTTTGCTTTATATTTACTTACGACAGCTTACTTTCTGCTAAACGATATAGTGTGAATTGATTATTACTACAGAGCGGTTTGAGTTTACTTCACAAAAGCTTCTTTTTCCTATATCGCGAATTAAGTCACTGCGATTTCAAATTTTTTGGTTTTGATATAAAATAATTAATCCTTTACTGTTACTTTTTCATAAATAAACTTAATTATCATTACCTATCGTTCTCTTCTTTTCGAAACTTATGCTTATCTGGGGATAATCATATATCTTAAAGTTAGCTTTCCGTTTTTCGGTTAGTTTCGTATCGCGTATGTGATATCATTCAGCATTAGTTGATGACTTTTGTTTTTAGACTCACGTAGGCACAAAAATTGTTAAACACACCCTCCCATACTTGTCAAGTCACACGAAAAAAATATTACAATGGTTTGATGTGGCCTGCTAGCTCTAGACCGGGAGAGCCGTTGCTCTCAGCCCGTCGTGCCACATTGCACACAAAAATAAAAATAAGTTTAGTAGATAAAAAAAGAGGAATAAATAAGCAATCTCCCTATGTAACGTAGTCCGTCCTGTACTCCGCCCGTTGGCCCTTCCTCTGTCCGTTGGTAACCGTTCCCAGTCCCAGTATCTTCACCCGCATGCCCATTCATGCACCGTTTCGGCAGCTGCGTATGTCGCTTAGCCAAACATTTTTAGCCAAGCACCTTTAATTGTATTATTTCTTTACTAAAAATTTCTTTTCATTATCGCGCAGACTTTTCCTTACTTAAATTTTATGTTTAGTTTACGTTTACACCGATTTACACACTGATTATGACTTTGGAGAAAAAAAAAAAAAAAAAAAAGAAATGTGTGCAAATATGCTATTTTTACTTATACATGGAATTATGCTCGGCTTATAAATGAAAATTTCTTAACAAACTTACTGTGGATATACAAAGCTGAGTTCATAAAGTTAGCTCACCATCTATGCATACATTGACAATAAGAATGTACTCGATACCGCTGCCTCCTTTCTTACCACGGCGTATCGTTATGACTTTGCATGGTTTCTAAATTTGCATTGATGATACGATCTTCGCTCATGTTTACGGCAAAGGGTTGTTGCTGTAGTTGATTTCTGGATGGTCCGGAAAGTTGTTCTTGTTAAAATAGGCTCCCGAGATCTTCGTTGCCAAGCACACTCCATAAAGTTTGGTACTATCGACCCCACCTCGATGTATTTTTAAACATTCAAGTTAAAAAAAAGGGTCCACGAAAATCGGGCAACGCTCAATTCTAATAGTTTTACTTTTAGAGACTGCACGACATTTAGTAAACACAAGCAAAGGAAATTTTTCCTTCTCCACAAATTAATAGTCGCAGCGTCACACCAAATTAACATTCATTAATATGAACAAATTGTTTCTTTCCTTTTTTTTTTTCTCTTATTTTATTAACTTCAAATTCTTTCTAGTTTATGTAATTACAATTTTTGCAAGTGCATCGAAAGATTACTTAAAGCTGGCTTATTTATTTAATTCTGAATGTTTTTCCTTGTTGCTTTGAGCTCTCCCTTATTAATGATCAGATTTTTATCTGCATTTGTTGCTGTCATAAATGATTTTCTTTTACAAATTTGAAATTAGTTAATCTACAGGGGAATTTTCACGAACTGAAAAACACACACACCTCGCATAGCTTTTACTTGGTTTTGTTCTTTTCTTCAATAGTTACTTTTTGCTTTAACTTATTTCCCGGTCTGTTGACTGATTATTTCTTCGGAGAATTTTGTTGTTTTTTTGTTTTTTTTTTTTCAACTGCCTATTCGACAAAATTTTCCAAACTTTATTTTTCTAGCGCTTATGAATCTTTTCTTAATAAATTTTTACTTTTTGAGTTTTGCTTGAACGGTGATCAAATTTCTTTTTTTTCAAAGTTTTTAATACATTTCATTTTTTGCCTTTTTTTTTTCAGTTGATCTATTTTACTAAAACAACCTTTCTGTTGCACTTTCAAAACCAGACTCCGCAAGACCTTTCGCAGAGCCAAACTTTTCTTCCCTTTTTCTCTCAGCTCTAGCTAACCTCGGTTGACAATCACACTCTTTTTAACTGCCTTCCACTCACCTTCATTTGACCTTCATGCTTCCACTACTTCTCCCTCTTCTACTCGTTTGCCCTTGTTCAATGCCATCGGCAGTCATCCCCCGTAATATTGCTCTTAAAACTCAGACACCAAAGCTCTTAAAACCCTTACTTCAGCTACTCTCTTAAAAACTTTTCCAGTGAGCGATCAACAGCAAGAGCGAAAACAAAACAAAAAAAAGAGGAAAAGAAACTACCACCAAGAATTTTTCTTTCGCATGATTTTTTGCTTGTTTTCTTTGCATAGCTAGCGGCTAGCCGCTATTTACAAAGGACCGCAAATTCATACGATGTCCCATAACGGCACGCCATTAGTGAGACATTTTAGGTAAAAACAGACCGACAGATACCCTACCCTAAATTGTTGGCGGACGTTACAATATATATCACATTAATTAGAAGCATGGATTTAAATTTAGAAGATCTACAGCAAGTATGTCGTGTCTGTTTAAAAAAAGACGACGTAAACTTGTATGATTGCAATAAAAATTAATCGAAGCGAGGAAGTCAGCTCAAAGAATCATTTAAATTTAACGATTGTAGAATTGATGGGTAAGCGTTTTAAATATGTATATGTATGAATTTTTTTTTGGCTGAACTTTTGGGACTAGATGCAGAGTTTTTTTCTATGCTTGGGACTGTTTGAAGAATTTAAGCTTTATATCAAATTAAGCAGCGCGAATTTAAAATAGATATTGTTACGGATATCGCAAACCCAGTTCATTCCAGCTAATTAATTTTCCCACAAAACAAACTCCATAGACATGAACATGGCGACAACACTTTGACTAAAAATGTTGTAGTATTTCTATTTCATTTATTAATGTGTTTCATAATTGATATAACTGTATGCATATATTAAATGTATAAATAATACACAACTAAAAATAAAAAAAATATTCGTCCACTAATTAATTTCTTTGATTATTTATTATCTGTAGTTTTTCGGATTTTGATATAAACAAAAATTTCTCTTTTATTCTGGTTTTTCATTTACATATACGAATGATAACGACGAAAATGGCTCGAAAGGCTTACGCCATTGGGACAAAGATGGTTATCAATTTTCGGTTATGTCACGAACGAAAGTTAACTTTCAAGTACGTGATTATCCCCCTGTTTACAACCGATTGCGTTCAATTACGACTTAATTCACAGTGATTAGGCTGTTGTCTCTATGTTGTTCGGTTAATCTCTATCCCTCTTTTCAGCAAATACCATTTGTTTAAAATTTCCCATGTTTTACGTCTTTTCCACGCAATATTGTGGAAATTCACATTGAATATGGAAAGAGTCATATAAAATTCTTTAAAAAAAATTTTTTTTAATCGGGTAGTGTAACTTCACTTGCGCAGGGGAAGACCTAAACAAAATAATTTTGAACGACGGTTTTGTTCTTCAAAATACGGCGAGATCCCGCAGTGTGTTACATGTTTTCGCTTGCAGAAATCCCAGCACGGTGGGAATTAAGGGTCGGACTTTAGTGCATAAAATAAAGTCTTATTTAACTTCATCTAAATCACACTCTTACTTCGAAGCCAGAGTCGCTGTTATTTATACTAGAAATTTTGAAAAATTTGGTGGATAATTGGTGTTTATTCTTATTCCAATTATTCTAATACGACTTATAATTAAATATATTGATTTTTGTTTTGTTCATTCAATTGTTCTATTTTTTTAACGAAATTACATTTCGTTATTGCGTCGATCACCTGTAGTTCACATTGCCATAGTTCAATGTCCAATAAAAAGGTGTCGGCTTTAGACACACAAAGTATTGTGCATAATTCAATACAAAACAAATATCACTGATCGTATTTTTATGCGACTAGTGCAGATGAATATGGTCACACGATGGTAAATAGAAACCAAGAGTTTGTCGCGTGTGGACAATTAAATAAACGTTTTGATTGTGCAACTCAGTGTTTGTATTTTTTCCGAGTTTCTCTTACTTTAACGTAGTGTGCCTTTAATAATAGCACTGGATAATCTTCTGGGGGATACCGATCATATATGCAAGCGCCTACAACTTCGTGTAAAAATTTGTTCTTCGTTAAACATTTGCTCGCTTTATCGTTTTTATAACAAAAAAAATATATACATATATTTTTTGTTTTGAAAGTATGTCGATGTTTTTTGATACCCGCAATATATAAACGTACCACTGTGAACCATTAACTGTCTAACTTATTTTATCTTGCTGATCAGTTCTCATTCGTTTAGTTTAGAGCCGCATAAATTTGGTTTTTGGCTGATTTTTATTTTCCACAGCACTAGTGTCACCAATAACCGTACATGTTGTGTTTGCTCTTATGCTCACTGCCGCATCGCTTGCATATAATCTATTCACCTCAATAGCAGATTCATTTTTTCTTGCATACATGTTTATTAATTTTCTACGCATAATTTCTTTCAATATACGTAAACTTGTTTGATTTATATACATTTTTTCCGGCCACTGTGTTTGCTGGCATTATTTTTATAATGTAATTTTCAAACAACTTTAATTTTCTGACTTGAGGGTATGGACGTGCTGCCTTAATCAGTGGTTTTGTTGTTTTTTACTTCTAATTTTATGTTCTTGTTCGGTCTATGTAAAAATTTGATAAGGTTAGATCTGTTAATCTTCAATTTTCTTTATTGCCGCAAAACTATCGCTGGGGTAGAACTGGCGGATGCGTTCCAGGAATTCACCTACTATATATATAGCTGCTCTAATCGGATAAATGGTTAAGCCCTTAAATTCGTTTGATAACGTGAACATTTTTCAATTTTATTGTTTTTTCTTTCCACCAGAAAAATAAAATGAATGTTCTCCTTATAGACATTATCATTATTTAACTAATATAAACTTCTTTAGGTGTATGTGCGTAATTACAGTGCTAAGAATCTTTAGAGTGTATACATATTAACTTAACGCTATTGTTTCATTTATGAACTTTTAGTTTTAGTTTCTGGATCGTGCTTATACAGTTTAATTCAATTTATCCGCTAATACGTTACGATTTGCGGATATTTATTACTCGCTAAATGATAAATGGTGCCTTCATAAAGTTCTTAATTATCTTTTGATCGAAAAACGACATAGTCTTTAAAAATTGATTTAGGGAATTACACACGAACAGTTCCGTACCATGCGTACCCCTTCTCGAAAGAGAAAACAGATTGATTTCTACGAAAAACGGAAAAAGGGTCAAATCGAAATTTGAAAAACATCTCTCTTCAAGTCCTATTTTCCATCAACTGGTAATCATCATTCGCTTACAGTACAAAAAGCAGTACGGACAAACTAAGTGTGAGACCAAACCAGTTCATGGCATTGTATCCACTATCTAGCATTATTTTAGATAAATTATTACCATATAAAAGTACTCTCTTGGCGGTGTTTCCTATGTATTATTTTCGAAAAAACCTCTAAAAATCATCTTCATCCATCTTAAATAGGAGATAATCTTCAACTTCAAAATGATGCCTATTTCTAGCCGCTAACTTTTTAAAATAGTCATTTTTCCTGGTTGCATATTATAGCTGCCTTCCTTAACCCACGTAGCCAGTTTGCAAACTAATCCCTGAATTTCGTCTATCTTCATATAAATGTCTTCTTTTAGATATTCATTTAGAGATATTGGCCTAAAATCATACCGCTTTGCACTATAATTTAAATCGCTTTATATAATTTAAAAGACCAGTATGATTCCCTTCGGTGAAAATTTGTTTCGGAACCAACTTAGGGTTGGGTATAAAATTGGGAAAGGTATAAAATTGGGTTCGCAGAAAGCCGTAGAGTTAAATAATTTTACTGAACGCAAATGGCTTTGGTTACGTTGCAAAAAGACCTAACTATTATATTTAGAGTGCAGGCATAAGTAGAGTTCAAACAAATTTTATTCGGAAAAAGTTTTACTGCTTCCTTTCTTATTTTTATTTTATGTATTGCAAGAGTACTTACGTCACGCGCCCTGTTCTGAAATGGCTAAGCGAGAATTTGAGCTGTGCGCCAACCGTTACAAGGAAACTATGGTGATTTTAAAACCGAATCAGGACACCCAAGAAAATAAAACCGTTAATGAAAATATAAAAACTATATGTTGGTAAGTTACACAAAAAGCAAAAATATAGATATATAGATATATTATTTATATAAAAATTTTAATTTTAAAATCTTTTATAGTTCAATTAATGAACTCGTGGATTGCTCAGAAAACGCTGCGAGAAAAATATGCGGTAATGATGCAGCAAAATTTACACGAGAATTAGTTGATAAATATGCTAGCAGCCTAACGAAGGTAATTTATTGCTTATTCAATTAATTATACACAGCAAAGTGTATACTTTTTTGCTGATGAAAAACCCATCGGTCAGCCAACTTGCTTGGAAAAATATTTTCTTGAACAAAATATTATTTTATCAGGCCCCCAGTCGTAATAAATGCAACGCCACTGCCAGCTATTGACGCTGCACAAAAAATCTGGATCTGGAGGGTGCTCAAAAATCCAGATTTTCAACATCAAATAACAATCAAAACTTCAAAATACTTTATCACATCTTTCAAAGAAATCTCAACTTTCTATCTTATATTTGTCAAGCTTCATTTAGAACATTCAAGTTAATTCAAAAGAGAATAATATTTTCGTTACTTCTTTTCTTAAAGCCATCCGGCGAGCGAAGTTTACTCAAAGAATATCAAAGCTTTCTACATAACTCTTACATAACTCTTTTAACCTTTTGAATTGCCTTTCTCTTTCTTGAAATGTTTCGCTACTGCCTCTAGAAAGAAATCACTAACAAAGATGCTGTTAGTAGCCAGGAAGCGCTCTTTAAGGTTAGAACTTTCGGTTTCTAGTTGTAAATATGTGTGCAATATCTGGCTGACTTTTGGTGATTGTTATAAAGATGACAAACAGCATTTCTGTGTGATGAGGCACAAGATAAAGAAAATGTTATATTCAGATCATCGCATTATCATCTGGGATTATCAAATTTTATTTCTTAATTTTCTTCAAAAATACCAAACAATATCGACACTTGTTGGTAAACAAGAAATTTATTTCAACACTTCGTATTACATCTGGAGTTATCAAATTTAATTTCTTAATCTTTTACAAAAATACCAAACAATGTCGACATTTGTTGGTAAAGAATAAATTTATTTCAACACTTTGGTTGTTATATTTGTAATATTATGTGTTTTCCAGATATATTGTGATAATTTTACGCAGCTCCCGGAAAACTGTCATGGCGGGGATATTAATGCTGGCTTGTCCTTAAAAAACTTTTGGCAAATAACATTTTTGCTTTCAGTAATATTACCTTTTCTCAACCGCTGTCATCTTCAAACTCAGCCTACAGGATAGAGATACGATAAAAACTTTGTAACTCTCGTAACGCGTATCTGTTCAAATTAAAACAAGAATCAATAAAGTGGCACAATTTTTGCGCTTTACGTAATTTTATTTGTGTACTGTATATAAAAGTATTACAATCAGCTACCGAAATTTTTTTTCAAGTCACAAGCAATGTGTGCCTATGAATGAGAAGACTTAAATATATCCAGAAATATGATGTATGAAATTTTGACGCACGGATTGTAGAAATGAAAAATCTGCCTTCAAATTGTTTTGACTTTCTTAAAGTTTTGAGTATAGAAGAAACGATTAATGACAGTTGTACTACACATTGAACACTGGCGTCAATGACAGCGATATGAAAGGAATATATTTTATACAAAAACATAATTTGGACATTTTCACCTTATTATGGCAATCCAATCTGAGTTTAGAAAAGACGATATAAGACAATATAAGACAATATAGACAAGTATCCAAATTGGATTTCACGGTCAACAAACGAGTGTACACAGTCAGAAGAAAACAATAATAGAGTGTAACAGCACCAATAGATGAAATGAAAAAGTAATCAGCCTAGAAAAGTACAACAGCGATATGGAACGCCTCAACAATTGACTTTAAAGCTAGGGTGGGGTATGGCACTTTGAAGTAAACTAGTTACCTGGCAAGTGCTTTAGTATTATTTATAATCTACTTAGTACAGTAGACTTACTCTTTAAGTGACATGATAAGAAGCAGTTACAGGATAAGCCAAGTAAACATATTACTGATATGACAAGAATAGTGAGGTCAAAATCTGCGAAATGTTCGTTGCGTGTATGTAATGTTGTGAAGTGTAGCGAGCTCATCACTTCCAACAATATATCGCATTTTATAAGCTTTCCTTTAATTTTCTTTTTCGGTGTGGAAATTTATAATCGATCTTTGGGACACTTCCAAATGTGTAATTTTGCTGCACACAAATTTAGCTGCGATGAGACAGCAATGTGAAAAAAAGTTCTTGTATCTACTCAAAATGACAGCCACTTCGATTTTTTCGATTTGTCTGATAATACTGACATATTGCACACACCATAAGTTTGGTGACAATGAAGCGAGAAAAGGAAGTCTTGTGTGCCGTGGTCATAAAGTTAATAATTGGAATTGTAGATGTAAAATGGCGGTCGAAGTGGCGAATAACCTCTTCTTAACAATTCACTTAATTTGGATATCAAATAAGAGAACTTCGAGTGCACAATCCATGTTGTAATAGACAAAAATGTATCAAATAAATACAAACAAAATAAGAAAAGTTTTTTTTGTTATACATTAGGTATTCTATGAGAGCAAAGCCCGTTTTCTTACACATTAAAATCTTAAATTTCACACGTTATTGTGTATCGCGACATCAAAGTGGTTATGATAAAATTTATTTTCCATCCCGCAGTTCGCTTAAGTAAAAGTTCATAATGAAAACGAATGAGGTTCGTTTTAATTTTCTTCATTGATTATTTATACTTTTTGATATTTTTAATACGATAATTCTTTTTTATTTGCTTCTTTTTTTTTTTTTTTTTTTTTTTACGAATTTTATAGCCAAGAATAGCATAGACAATTGAATAGAGAATAGCAAGACAAATATTTCTTTTTTAGGTTTGAAGAGACACCAGACTTTCTATGTTCATAAGATGTGGAGATCTCCCAATGTGGACAACACTGTACATAAACAAAATGAAATTGAAGTGAAAACAAAACTAAAAGTAATAATAAAGCAAGGTCAAGTAATTGTTAATAATTTTAACAACTTATCAATCAGTAAAGCGTGTAGTAACGACGCATGAAGGGAGGAAAAAATGACATGCAGAAAATTTTCAATTTTGCACCTGTTGGTGCCATTAAATAATAATACGGATTAATTTCAAGTAATTTGTTTGGACTATTCTGCATTTCTTGTCTTCTCTGTATTTATTTGCATTTATATTGTTGTGCACGCTCCAATCGTACCGCAACGGTTCCGTGGAAACGTAACGAATGAAAGCGTTCTAGTACAACCAAACCAAAATGCGATCGTGTCATTTTGGTATGAAGTGATAATCTGAAGGACCTGAGCTGAGCGAATAAGCCGTATATTCTGGGACTTCTCAGTTGAGTTTTTCTAACGTATCGTGACCTTATTTTACTGCATTGTTTGACGGACAGATGTCATGTTAAAAATGTTATTGTCCATTTCGATATTTCATTTGTTTTTTAAGTATCGAACGCTTTCAGTCGATTGACATGTAATAAGTAACAATGAAGAAAAAACGATTTGGTGTGAATGGAAGCAAACACAAACAAAAGTATGCATAAGTGTTAAGCAGTCTTTGATAATTAATTAATAATACGTAAAAAGAAATTTAATAAAAAACAAAATTATTAATTGTACTGGGTATGGAAATATTGAAATCTAGAAAATACTTATGTTATTTCTTTGGCGTATACAAAGAAAGCGTATGAATGAATAAATTTTTTGAATAATAATAGACAAACGTAGTTTTCACATATTTTTGAAATATACATTAAAAGAAAATTTTATTTTTCCAAGAAAAGCGCATAACGTTTAAAATTAAAAGCAGGAAGTTAAAAAGCAAATACATAAGCATATGCTGGTAAAATAAGAAGTATTAAAGTTCATAAGTTATAAGTATATAGTTTATTTTTGTATTTATCATTGTTAATTTTTTCGTTTAGTCTTTTTCGTAAAACGCCTCTGAATGCTTCGTAAAATCAATAGCTCTATTCTGCAATTGACAACTATCAATCGTTATATTAGTCATTGTGCCTGGTTGACAGCATTTTTGACGGCGCTATAAATTTTCGGTATTCTGAAAAGTGACACTGAGACTCTTCAAAATAAATTTTCTGCTGAAAAAGTTTTGTTGATTTATGCACACATTAAAGGGTAACAAAGAAGCCGCAGTGGTGAATTTGGCTTTGGAAAACCAAATTTGTGACAAAATGACATAAACGATGATAATAAAATGCAGTCATTAACTTACTTACGTATCTTTAATACGAGTTCTTTGATAAAAGTTCGAGGCTTGTGTAGAGTCAATTATCAAGAGTTTTGGTATAAAAATTATTCCTAAGATGTAGGTTAAGCTAATTCCAATCTTATACTTATATTTTTATTATCACTGATTATAGTATATAAATCATAAAACCACAAACAAATGACAATAAGACCATAAAAACATCGAGGAGAACGTCAACGCCACTAACAATAGCAATAAAAGCGACTAAAACAATGACAATAACAATACCATCGATAATAATAAAAGATAGTAATAAAAAAAGCAACACCACATTAGCGTTAATAACAGTCAGATATGTTTATCTGGCAATGCCATCATATTAAATTACTTGAACAAAAATATTCTACACTTTTTACTCATGTATGGAGATAATTAAAATGAAAATTACTGAATTTAATTGATACACGTGTTTATTGCATTCGCTACATTACAAATTGACAGCGGGGATAATTCGGTTTACATTTGCGTGGATTAAGTATATATTAAAAATAAATCGAAATGGCTACAAAGACTGATTACAGTGCGCAACCATTACATTTCTATAATGCAAAACATTTACTGGAATTTTATCCAATAAAAGAAAAGCGGAACATTTGGAAAGAGAGGTAAGTAATCTCGAGGAAGCCATGCTAGTTAAATCTATTGGAAATGTTGCTTATTCTACACCATATAGTTTGCGCAGTTCACAATGCTCAATTGGCAAAACGTAAAAGAAACTAAGTAAAATTCCATATACCCATTATAATCTCTCTACAATTATCGAGCATTGACAACCGAAATAAAGATTTCATCTATTGCTAAAAATGTTGACAACCATGTAAGTTAGGTTAATAAAATGAGCTTTAATAAACATCAGGGGAACAAGGAGAAAAATGACAATAAGAAAAAACCAAGCAAAGAACACAAATCCCGCAAATACTGCGATTGGAAAAGGCGTTTTACGAAAAACAAATGTCATGTCTGTGGTAAAATAGCTCACATTGCCTCAGTTTTTGCTCAAGATCAAAAGCTAACTCAATTTAAAATTTTGTTAACAACGTGTCAAAGTTTAATAATTCCATTTTTAATATTATAAATAGATTTCCACGTTGCCAGTGGAAATTGATACCGCTCGTGATACAGCAGCATGTTACACGGCCTTCATATTACTCTTGGCGTCATTTCTAAAAGACAAGAATCTAAACCCGATGTGTGGAAAATGGTACAATTCTTATCTCAAATGTAGTGGGGATCGCAGGTCAATTGTTGGTGAGTACGACACCCAAATGACTTACAATGATATCCCAAGAGAGGTTGCTGTTGTAGTCTCGCATACGGCAACCCTTGGTCGCTCATTTCTTAGAGCCTTTCATTTTGAATTACGGCAAGGAAATGAAATCGAATTACATAAAGATTAAATAGATATCATTTGAAAGTGAAGGAATTACATTAATTTTATTGAAGTTTTTTCGTTGATTTTAATTTTGGTTCTTGCGATCAGCGCTTGTACTCTTGAGAATAAGTCTTTTTCGTTGTTGGTGATAACAGCTTTTCTCTTGGCTTGCTGTTTGTTAACCGTTGCCTCAGTAGTGTCAAATTGATCTCTTATTTAAGAGATAATTTTTGTGATTTTGTTTTCTTTCTTTTTTTTTGGCTCTTGCAGTTTGGCTTTGCTTTCTCTTGTTCTTTTGTTCTCTTGTTATAATGTCAACGTAACGGAGAAGTTTTCTTAAATTTGTAGGTAAATTCAGTGTTGTGTATCCTTTTTGAATTTGTTCTTTTTTGTCCTAATAATTCACTTCTATCTTCTTATTTACTTGACATGGAGTGCTTACATACATCATGTCGCGCAAAAACAGGCCCGGAATCGGATAGATTCGTTTCTTATTGGCTCTGCGAGCGCTTTGGTCATGCAAAGTGCGCCGGTATTCATGGTCATGCTGCTGACGCAGTCGCTGACTCTTCTAAAGGCTTGAGATGGTCATGTCCTAACTGTAGGAAGCGGGACATAGACTTCTACAAATTGTTCACGGAGACGAGAAATAGTTTCTCTGAATTGAGCAAAAATCTCGGCTCCTTGTGGAAGAAATTTGAAATAATTAAGGGAATGTTTGATGAGTGTCGTTTTATTGAGCACTCATCTTCTTCCCAAGCTAGTAAAATCACTACTCGTAGCGTAGCGTGTGGTACGTCACCTCTAATTCCTCCTAAGTCCGATTCGTTGGGGCAAGTCAGGGCTCCCATAATGTCGTCGAAGAACGTTAGCGTTCTAGATATGATTGAGTCGGTCTGCAACAAAAAAGCTACAAATAAGCCGGGAAGTCTTTCTGGTTTAACTTATGCTGAAGTTGCAAGAGTATCACCTCCAAGTGGTATCACTCACTCAACTGAGGCGTCTTCGCCTAAAATCAATAAGGAGCAATATAAATCATCCTCTCCCCCTGGCTGTTCGAATGTGAACGCTGGTCACCAGACTGAGCAAGTCGCACAAGCTGCTTGTGTAAGGACGATAACCCCATCTATATTCTCCCCATCTCTAAACTCCCCAGCCATGACTCCTCCTGTTCCTAGTAATGATATTTGCTTGACGGCAGTTCCTCCCCGAAAAGCAATATTTGTGTCAAGCCTGGCACCTGAAACATCGGTGGATAACGTAAAAAGTTATCTGGCGGCGAAAGTCCCATCAGTCAACATAAAGCGCGTCAGCATTTTCAAAATGGCTCCTTCTCAATCTAGAGCAATCTCTTCTTTTAAAATACTAGTTCCGACGGAGAACATAGATATGTTGTTAAATAACCCTGTGGGGTAGGACCCTTAATTAAAGAATTTATCCCTCGAGATCAACCCCGTAATGCCAAAGCAATAGTCCCGTCGCCTTCAAAAAACTAAATGTTTCTTCAGGCTCAGTATCTCTCATTTATCAAAATTTTAGGGGCCTAAATTCAAAAATTCGTTCAACTTTCCTAAATTCAATAAGCACAGCGTTTTTCTGTTTGGCCTTCACTGAAATTTGGCTAAAACCCGATCTTCATTCGTCGGAACTTTTCCACAATTCTTTCCAAGTCTTTAGAAATGATCGATTGAATCGCATTAGTGGTGGTGTATTAGTTGCCATATTTGCGTCAGTCCCATCCAATTCAATAGAATTTCCCACTTCTGACGTTGAATTTATCGCTATTCGAGCGAAAATGCCTAATAGACAGCTATTTATAACCTGCTCCTATATTACCCCAAATTCTGATATCTCCATATACAAGAAACCGGCTGCCCTCATTTGTGAAGTGGCCAAAGCGTCTAGACACACCGATTTGGTCGTTGCGTTGGAAGACTTCAATTTGCCTCAAGTCTCTTGGTGTAACAGTGATAATTCTGGCTGTTTGATTCATACTTCAACATCTGTTCATATACTATTCACATAGTTCAATATAAACGTAGCTCTAATTGTAATGGTAGACTGCTTGATCTCTGTTTTGCCAATTTTCCTGAGATTAACGTAAATCGTTGTCAACCTTTTAGTTTACCTGAGGATCCTTATGATCCTGCTGCAAGGCATAAATTAAACTCCCTCAGTCATCAATATTATTGCAAATATCTTCAGTTCATTAAATCCTCTCTGTTTGCTAATCCTAAATACTTCTTTAAATTTGTTAATTCAAAAATAAAAATTTTTGCGCATCCCTCGCATGTTTCTTTTAATGGCTCTGACTCCTCGGATGATTTTGAAATCTCAAATCTGTTTTCTGAGTACTTCCGTCGAAACTTTTTGACTGCCAGTTTCGTTTTGGCAGTAAACTACCCATATCCTATAACTAACTTGGTTTCCATACCTAATTTGACATGATGGAATTCCATCATGTGTACTTAAATCTTCTCTGTCGAGTGATATGGTATTATCTCAAAATTTTTTAACCAGTTCTTGAATTTAGGTGTTTTCGCTTCGTGTTGGAAGAGTAGTTTCCTTATTCCTATTCTCAAAAGTGGAAGTAGACAACTTGTTGAGAACTACAGAGGCATAGCCAAGTTGAGTATCTTGCCCAAGTTGTTCGAACGCGTTGTGACTCCGCATTTGACCTTTGCCATTAATTCATATATTTCTCCACACCAGCGTGGCTTTCGGAAAAAGCGATCCACGGTCAACAATTTGTTAGAGTTTACTTGTCATGTTTTCAAAGCTTTTTCTAGTGGCTCTCGCTGATATACACTGATTTAAGCAAAGCGTTTGATATGGTTAACCATAAATTACTTATCTTTCATCGGTGATTAATTTCAGCCATATCTCAATGTATGGTGATGATGTAAAACTGTTTTCTGCCTTCTCTGTTGAATCGCAATCACATCAGCTTCAAGGTGATTTGAATAATTTGGTTGCATGGTGCTCTTCGAATTTTCTGAAAATAAATCTAAATAAATTTAAGAAGCTTTCTTTCTCAAGAAGAAAGTCAGTCATTACTCAGTATTTCATAGGTTCGCATAAGTTGGAGGACGTCGATTCTTTCACAGATTTAGGCGTTCTATTTGACCACCGGTTACTTTTTAATTTGCATATTGAGCTCTCGTTAAGCAAAGCCAGGTCCGCGCTTGGTTTCATACAAAGGTGGTCCAACGAGCTTGATGATCCTTACATTTCAAAAAGGCTGTACATGTGCCTGGTTACACCTATATTCGAATATGCCTCTGCTGTGTGGTCTCCTTCGTATAGGTGCTATGTAGACTCAATTGAATCTGTTCAAAAGCAATTCTTGCTGTTTGTCCTTAGGAGTTTGGGTTGGGGCCCGTTTAGAGTTGTTCCCAGAAACCTAAATGATGTGTATTACTTAATCTCATAAGTCGGACTTCCCTTAGGAATTTGGGACCCGATTGTCTCTCTCCCTCCCTATGAAAATAGGTTGCTTCTGTTGTCCTTACCGTCTCTTGAGAAACGTAGATTTGTTCTTGGCGTTTCCTTTGTAATCAAAGTAATAACTGGTGCTATTGACTCGCCTTTATTACTTGGTGAAATTAGCTTTAATGCCCCTAACCGCTTCTCTAGGCGCTTTATCTTTGTTAAGCTTAGTCAGTGTAAGAGTTGTTTGCAAGAACCTAAATGACGTCTATCACCTATTCTCATTATCCGACTCTTTAAAATCCATTAAAGCAACATTGCTTAATACATGAGGTTTACCAATGTCGTACTTAAGCTAGCTTTTAACCCTAGAAAGTCATTATGATTCGAAATTTAATTGATGTTACCTATTACCGGTTGCCAAGCTAACGCATGCTTGCGATGGCTTAGGGGTTCATTTGCAACTAGGTTCTGTACCGCTTGTGGGTGTGGCTCTGTGCTAATTGTGTACATGCTTTTTTCTTTTTCTTTTTTTTTCTTTTTTTCCTTTTATTTGTTTTATTGTACTTATACTAAGTTTTTTTAATAATAATTAATTTAAGATTTACTTTAAGAGTCATTTGAACTCGACTGTTGTTTGTTTTAGTTGAGTTTCTGTATAAGTGGAATAAATAAATAAATAAATAAATATAAATATAAATACTTCCAATGTAGATATTTATATTCAAAATACACCTTTCAAACGTCAACCAATTTCAATCGCCGCTGTTTCACAAGTATTCTTTGGTCTTCACAATATATGAGATATCCGCTCAACCCTTAACAAATGATACTATTGAATCTTTGTGTGAGCCGTTTTGAGATTGCTTCACTTAAAGAAGGAGTGGAGGCTGAAAAAAAGCGACATCACATGCGAGCGACAGAATATGGTAACAAAGCCCTGCCGAGAACGCCTAAATCAATATCGTATAATAAAGTTGTACTAATTTTAGATGATTATTTGCGTTCAAAAGGTAATGAAACGCTTGAAAGTTATCGTCTCCCTCTAAGAATACACAACACGGAAGAAACGTGCTCAGAGTATTTAATGCCGCCGAGGAAGGATCGAATGTAATTTTGGAGATTCTTTGGATAGAGCCCGTGTTTGTCTTGAAAAACCATGGAGTTTAAAGCCGCTTATTGAAGAACAAAGATTTTGCAATAATTTGCCCAATCGCAAGCTTTAGTAGTTAAACAAAGCGACGTATAAAAAGCGTCAGTGAATCATTCAATAAAATTTGAAGTGGATCAGAAAATCAATGTATGAAGAAGCCAGAGAAAAGACATCTCTCACACCAAAAACTCAGCGAGTGGTGCTTCACAGAGATATGTTCGACATGGCAGCGATACCCATGTGACAAATAAATGTAAAGTAAGACATTTAACACAAAACTGTTTTTTTCTTCTCCTTGCAATCGCAATCGTATCAGCTTCAAATGAAGTTAAATAATTTGGTTGCATGGTGCTCGTTAAATTTTATGAAACTAAATCTAAGAAAGTCAAACAAGTTTTCTTCTTCAGAGTATTTCATTGGTTCACACAAATTGAAAAACGTAGACTCGTTCACCCGTTTAGTGGACCAAAGATTACGTTTTAATTTGTACATTGAGCTCCCTTTGAGTAAAGCTAGGTGTGCGCTTGGTTTCATTAAGAGGGGGTCCAAAGAGAAAGTGATTCTTACATTAGAAAAAGGCTATACCCACGCTTAGCTAGACCAATACTTGAGTATGCTCTGTTGTGTGGTGTCCTTCCTATAGGTGTTATGTAGGTTCAATTGAATCCGCTCAAAAGCAATTCTAGCTGTTTGTCCTTAGGAGTTTGGGTTGGGGCCCGTTTAGAGTTGTTCCCAGAAACCTAAATGATGTGTATTACTTAATCTCATAAGTCGGACTTTTTAAAGTCTATCAAAACAACTATATTTAATACGCACGAATTGCCTACGTCGTATTTAAACTAATTGCCGATTGCCGAGCTTTTGCATGATTGCAATAGCTTAGGGGTTCATTTGCAATTCAGGCCCGTTGGTGTGTCACTATGCTCGTTGTGTACATGCTTTTTTTCTTCTTGTTTCTTTCTTATTTATTCGCACATGAAAAATTTTTTTCATTTTTTTTTACTTATCAATGTTTTGTATTGTACTTATCAATAAATTAGTATAAGATTTACTTCTAGGAGCTAATTGTATCCAGTTTTTAATTTATTTTAGCTGAGTTTCATATGTAAGTACATCAAAATAGGCGATGTATGCTGGCAGATATGAATATGTCGGAATATTTCCGAGACTATATTGGTTACTATAGGTATAAATTTGCTAAAGACTGTATCACAAATTATAAGGCAGAATCGATGCTGTAGAATCTACGAAACAGGCCACTAATTAGGATGAGGTACGTGTTTTCTTAGGCCTAATAAATCGTTATGCTTCCTTCGTTAAAGGTCTTAGTCAGATAGTCTTTAAATTAGATCACATCTTACGTCAAAAACGTTTTCACTAATCCAAATATTCGCGAAACCTCCAGGACAAATGGCACCTTATTTGTATTTCTGAAAAGTGTGCTATAACATTCGCCAGGCCATCGGGCAGCTTCTTTAGCAAATGTTTTCACACTCGTACTTTTCACCTTGCTGGAAGGCTTCCTGTGTCCAACCAGTGCTCAAGAAAAACACATAATCATGGCAATCCTTTATGCCGAATTGCAACTTCGCTACAACCAAGGCTGTGACAACATTATCATTTACTACATCGTGAAATATCTAGCGAAATTTCCAACAATCTAATTAGCGATACGCAATGTGGCTTTCGTAACAGCCGGGACTTTGGCGACCTAATTTCCTAGCTCACAGAGAGATGGATAGGAGCTAGTCGTCATTGGAGGAGAAGCAAGGATGCCGGACGTCCCTTTGCGTATAGGAGAAGTGATATACAATTCTTTTTCTTTTGTATTGTCAATGTAAAAGAATACGCAAGTTTTGATGCACTGGGCGTAACGGCTTTACTCGAATAGCACATGTGCGTTCGTGATGAAAGATAGAATGAAGAACCTAGGTTTCTTGACTGGTGCCCGAACAAGTTACACTACTTATATCCAGCGAAAGTTAGAGTGTACCTCGCGTGTGTAGGCGCGAGTCTGTCGATTTTGCCTGGAGGCGGTTGACCACGTGTAGTGGGCTTCTTATATACTGCCTGGTAATGAGTGTATGTCCAAAATTCTAAATAAACGTAGCCATCAATCTAATGTAGGATGTGTTGTATGCATGCAGACTTATATCTAGGGAAGATGTTCCACGGAGATAAAACTGGACAATTTTACCAATCAATCGCTTCAGTGTAGGGTGCGTTGTGTTGTGCGTTTGTAAAATTCAAAACAGATGTTCCACAAAGCTAACGGCGGTCTGTCCATCAATCAAGCCCTCTGACTCACCATACTCAACGATTAAACCTGTCTATCCTGACGTTGACCGTACCGTGTAGCACTATAAGACGTCGTTCTTTACACGCCCTAACCACGTTATGAATAATCTTCCTGCTGTGGTTTCCAGATTTTCAATTTTTTGGTTTTAGGTACGCAGACAGTGCCTTTTTCGACAAAAGAAGAAAGTTTCAATTTCGCTTATATGGGAACGTCTCCTGTACGACTCCGCGAGCTAATAAAAACACTATTGATACTGCTTCTGAGAGGAATTTGTCTTCTGTAAATTCCTCTTCTTGCCAGTGCGCTCCTCAGCTTGTCATTGCACTCCATAATTCGACTTGCGTCGTTTCAATAGAGGTGCATCGGCACCTACATTATTTTGCTTTCACCTTCCTAATTCAAAGCTTACATGAACTAAGTAAGGTACTGGATATTTTCCGGAGAGCACGCATGATAATAAGAGTGATATTATGTGGCCTATCACTCTGGCGTGTTCCTCTTTTCCTCTTGTTTGGCGTGGACAAGTGTTCATGCCCCCGAGGAAATCGGTTTTTTCTGTCAAGTTTTGGTCAGATTGCCAATATAGAGGATATAAAGTTTCATATTTCAGAACGTATTCCTGGTATCAACGCTAGATGGTTCTTTCGTCAAAGCGTTTATTCTAAGGATAAGACATTCTAGGGGCAATTTGACGAGTGATCTTACAACGCGGTGCTCACTAAGTGCAGTAATAGCTTACGGCTAGTACAGTTTAGAAGAACTAAATAATCATCTCGATATCATTTATCAAAATATTGCAGGCCTAAAGTAAAGATGCGACAATTTTTGTATTAGTTGCTTAAGCTACGATTTTTTACTAGAACTTCGTTAAATCTTGAAATGTGGAGATAAGATCTGTTTTCATTTAATTTCATTCACCTTCCATTAAACAGGCCGAACTTAACATTTTTGTCAGACAATGTCACTTTTTGGTTTTGTTACCCTTTAATTTTTTTTTCTGCTAGCGACACGGGTGATAGATTTTATGCACTTCGCATTATACGCCACAGTATAGTTTTTATATTCAAACGGTAAATCAATAACTTTCTTAGTCTTAGCAAGATCGTTCTTTTAATAAACGTATTCTTCGTTCATAGCATATCATTTTCTTTCTTTTTTTTTACTTTCTATATATACGTTCCATCGAGGCTAATATTTCTTTTGACGTATTTCATGATGAAGGTAACATTTTCGAAGAAACTAACAGTCAGTTTTTCTTCTTAAAAGTTTTAAGTCAAGAATAAATTGTTACGTCTTAATTATTTCATTAAAAAGCACAATTATTTGAAAAAAATGTTAACACGAAACTTGTGTATTAAAACATCATTGCTAATTTCTTTACACTAACATTGTCTGCGGACGTGTATGTCTGCTGTATATTTTATGTATACGTGGAAATTATGTTCTCCGGAATAAGAAAAGGTAAGAAATTATGAAAGTTTCTATGGGTCAGATTAAAAGGTTAATTGTTTAGTTTTTGCAGGTTATTTAAATAAAATTGATTTTATGACGACCTTTCCAAATTTCTCATTCTCTTTTACCGCCTTTCTACTCTCTTCTCTTTCCCATATTTTTTCTTTCCTCTACAGACGTCCCTATCTCCCATGCCGGCCAATTATTTTGTCATTGAAATTAAGAACCCGACGTTCTACAATGTTGTATTTGGGACTAATGTAATAGAATAAAACCAAATGTTGCAAGTCTTGATGACCATCAATGTTTTGTTGACCAATGTTGTAACTGATACGATCCGAATTAAGGTAGGTTTTTGTGATTACTACTTTTACATTCATTAATTTTTGGATTAATATGAAGGCAAAATAATATTGTGGGATGTATATGACTAGTGGGAAAAGGAGAGTAATTTTCAAAATTTCTTCATTTAGTTGCTTCGGCTTAGTAACGGCTGTGTGTTGTAAACTCAATAATCCCAACGGAAGGTGGGCTATGAATTCAACTATAACAGTTGATCCAATTTTTTTGCCGACGTGAGATGGAGGTGTTGTTTGGTCGTAATCATGATTGAATATTTTTAAATATTGGTAAAACGCTTTCATATGATAAAGGGTTCGAGTGCGTACACAGTCTTCTTACGTGATTGGGGCTATCAGACGTTGCCCCAAGTTGTGTTTTAAGGGATTCAACTCATACTACACTACATCTGGCCATAGACTTGCCATCTTACAAATATTACGTAGCACAATGAAAACTTTATGTAAATAAAAACATTTGTAATGGGGCTAGCTGGCTCTAGGTCGGAGAGCCGTTGCCCTCAGCCCGTAGTGCCACATTACAAAACAAAAAAAATTATTAATAATAAAAGAATTACGAAAAACAAATCTGATTTTTAAAGTGCCTACACATCACGTTCTGTCCAGTACGTCGTCCGTTAGTCCTTCTTTCGTCCTTTACTCCTTCTTTCGTCCGTTGATAACTGTCCCTGTTCTCTACTTATCTCTCGTACACGCGCCACCCCCATACCCCGCCCCAGCGGTGGAGTATGCGCATCTAGTTAGTCATTTTTTTCTTCACCCATCAGTAAAAAAAAACAAAGGAAATCATGAAAACAAATTTGACATACCAAAAGCTACTTTCCTTTTTATTCTTCCTTTTTTTATTTATCTATTTATTTTTTTTTATTTATAATATCAACTGTCCAACTTACCGTGCATTAGTGACCGTTACCGTGAATATTGTGTAGTTCACATCGTTGATTTGTGGATGGTTCGGCAGGCTGTTGCTATTGAGGAAAGTTTGCTGTTTGATGGGACAATAGCGTCACTGAACGAATTGTAGGCTGATCTAATCCCAGCCAGTTGCAGCGCAGCGGGTTTAACTCTAATATATGATTTGACTAAACCTGACTTCTCACCCAAAAATGTCGGAGGGTTTCTTTCTGGAGTTTCTTTGTATTCATCTCGGCTTGGTTCTCGACCATGAATGCATGCATGTATTATTATTCACGGCAGTATATTTAGGCAGGAGACATTGTCAGTTTAATACGTTCCATGCATAGATGGAACATATGCTCCCCATAAACAATTTATTCGTGATATTAAATTTGGTTTTGTACTACCTGTCGGCCCATATACACACTTATAAGAACAAAAGGTACATAAATGACACCATTCCATTGTCTTGTTCCCACGACAGATGTGTGTACGCAAGTCTTTATTATATTTATCGTTGGTTAATAAAAGAGAATAGCCTTTTCTTTTTAACAAAATTTTTCAATATTTATTACATTTGTTTATATTGTTTTTGCATCTAAATTTCTATATCTTTGTTTTCTATCAAATTGTACGCTGAATTTAGTTTAAAAGGACACATTATTTTTTTATTATAATGTTTGTTCAATTCCCGTTTTTTTTTTTTTTTTTTTAAATATTCTTATTTATTTATTATCTTTAGAAAGCTTAAAAGAATGTGATTTGATATATATTCGTCACAGGAGCAACACAACAACAAAATTTCTTTAATTTCTTTAATATTTGTCCTTGCCCATGAAGACACTTACAAAAAAAGGAAATATGATCGCGCTTAATTCTAAAATATGATTTTTAATCCTTTTAATTTCTTTCTCTTTTTTTATTTTGTTTTCATTTAAAAAAGGAAATGTTCTTGTTTCTCGTTTTATTTTATTTGTAATTTCAGCAATTCTGTAATTCTGCTCTTTTTTTTTTTCTTTACTTAATTTGCGTTTAGAAAAATGATGGACGATCACAGCTCAAACTCAACTCTTTCTCGATCAATAGCCAAAAACCAATTGACCAAACAAAAAAAAACCACCACCAAAAAATTGTTCTTCGCATCATTTTGTTTCTCTTGTTCTTTGCATGCCTAACGGCTAGCCGCTATTTTGCAGAGAACCGCAAAATCATGCGATGTCCCATAAAGGCATGCTGTTACTGAGACATTTTCGGTAAAAGCAGACCGACAGATACCCTCCCTGGATTTGTTCGCGGACGTTACACATTCTTTTTTCTTAGAAACTCGGCTTGGTATGTCAAAACATCCTTTCAAGAGTGATGCATTCAAATACACCTATTACTTTTGGATGCCTTGCTTATACAACGATTTGTTTCCGCTCACAACATTTTAATATCTTCAAATTTCCATCGTTTGGGGACAGGTTGCAATGAGCGGGAATGCAATTCGAAGCATTTTTCACTCAACTTAACTGTCGTCTTCGGCAATTTGCGACGTTGAAGATCGTCTTGTTGAAACATCACTTTGTTTTGCTTCATTTCTACACTCGTTCGATCCCATAATGCCATTGATTTATAAGCTTTTAACCCTTTATCTCTTTTCATGATAGTCAGTAAACAAAATACTGTTCGCGACCCAAAATACGGATGCCATAACCTTCTCAGCTAACTTTCGAGAGTTTCACCGATTGCCGTGCACTTAACTGACGACCTTTTCGATTTAGATGTGAAATGGTGTATCCACATTTTATGCGTTGACACAAGTCAAAACAGCACACTGAATCATTGACGTTTTGTTGTTTTCGGTTTGCTGTCAGCAAACGGAGCACTCACTTAGGACGGAGATTTCTTATGGCCAAGTGTTCATGAAAAGTTTTAAATAGATTGGCTCCTGATGTCTTTAAGGTATCAGCAAACAGAGGCAACTTCAGTCTGTGATCTTCCAACACGATTTTTGGTATTTTTTCATGTTTTCTAGATTTACTGCCGATTTTAAGCGACAAAGGTGTTTACACTACCGCCTTTAAATTTAGAGTACCAGCCAATAATAACCGATTTCCCAGTCAGATTTGCAGAGTCTCTATGTCGATTGCCAAGCCATTGTTTTGCTTGCACAGGTTTGGCAATCCTTTGCGTCGCGATCATATGATTTTTCTCGCATGCGAAAGATCTTTTCAATTTTTCTACATGTAGTTACTACTAGTCAGTTTTTGTAGAAAATTGTGACAACTAAAATAAGACGTTAGCTTGAGTTTTGCTCGCACTGCATTTTTTTTTGTAAAAGCGTTTGCGTTTGTATATCTCTCTATTGATTAGTTTTTGATTGGTGTTTATAGTTTACTAACTTTGATTTCTGTCTCTTGTCGCGCCATAGCTCCTTACGCAGTAGAGCGTTTACTAAATTTAATATAAAATTAAAATGAGGTAAAAAAAGAAAGGGTCTTAAGGAGTTCACACAGCGTGACAATGCCCACGCGCTAAGTTCATCTGTGAGGCTCGTTGTCTGTACTTTTCGCTATTCGTTGGTCCCTTCCTAGTCCGTCAGTGCACATTCCCTGTCCCCCTACTATAAAAATATAATTTTTATTCTACATAACTACTATGCGTATATAGATGAAAAGGTGGTGTTCATAGTACGTATAGTAAAATATAATGTGAATATATTTTTAGAGATTATTAAATATTTTTTGTTTTCTTTTTTTTTCCTAGAATGATGTAGTAAGTAAACTGTTCTTTTTATACATTTTTTTCCTTTTTATTTTTGCATTGGGTTTACGTTTCAAGTAAGATACATACGTTGGCGCTACAGTAAAACTTCATTTTCCATACAATTGGCAATAAGCATGAGTTCTTCTCGCGATATTCCTTCATATTTTTTTCGCTAAAGCTGCGGATATTTCCGCCCGCCGTTCAGCTTGTGTGACAGATTTTTCATGACCGACAATAATGCGTTTGTGGACTGGGGGTTCCATATAACTGAGATTATTATCAAATTGATAGTTATTTTCTCTATTGTTCAATGTTCTGGCTGTCTGCTTCTTATAACTTTATTTTCTTTAAAATGTAATTGATTTGTTAAATAAAAATATTTTTTTTCGTTTTTTTATATCGTCTTTAATTAAGCATCGACGTCACTTCTGCGATTCTTCACAGCACAAACTCTAACTCCTTGCCTAAAAATGTTTACCTTTGTTTTTATTTTCTTTTTCTAATAGTTTTTTATAAAAGCAAAACAAAAATGAAATTTTTTTCCAAATCAGAATTTCGTTTTCCCCTTTTTTTGCAGTGGTGTTAGTTAAGTTTTGGGTAAATTTTTTAAAAATAAAATAATATATATAAATAAATTTTTTCTTTTATTATTTCAACTGCTTTCAATTGTTTACGTTTTTGTTACTTTCGACTTCTTCTTCTTTTATAAAGTAAAATGTCTGAATCCTTTTTGATAATTATTCATATATTTGAACATTTATGTTTCGAATTTGGGTTTTGGTGGCAAATATCTTTTCTTGAAAAATCTTCATATGTGCGTAGGTGCAATTGCAGACAGTGACAAAATTCTTTTGCTTTACATTGAACTCAAAAAACACGAGTGTCCGTTACATTAAATTTTACTTCTCCACTCTTACCCGTGGTTCACAGCACCGCAGTTCAAAACCTACTCTTCTTCCTCAACTCACCGCACAAAGCATCAAAATCTGTCCTTTTCTCTATCTTTTGTTCGTGCTTAATTTTTTCGCTTCTTTTCTCTTAGATATCGTTGAGCGAGATCTTAACATGACAAAGTACTACGCCAAATCTGTTCTGAACTTTGGAAACAAACAAAACTAATATGTTCTAAATACGCAGACGCACTCTGTTCATGGTTCTCTTTTGCATAATAGAGTGATTTAGCAAGAGGGACCATTATGACTAGATTTTTTTTTCTTCCCCTTTTTTTTCTTTGCATAATGGCAAGCCGCTATTCTTACAAATGTGATCTTGCCTTACGGTCGAAGTCCCTAAGCTACAATTGTACGCGGACGTTACACCCTTCATTCTACATACCCGTCATTCTACATACCCGTCAAATATATTACTTTTTGCTTTGTAGAGCTTTGAGAGGTAATGTGGAACCTATCATAAAGGATTTCTTGGCCCATGTCTTGCCAAATCAGACTCAGGCTAGCATCGATTAATTACCTGTTGACTTCATGAACGATTTACCGTTCGAAATATGCTGGTATTATTGCTAGAACTGCTGATGCAGTATTTGACGCTGCGAAACGGTTACGTTTGTCATGCCGTTATTATAAAAAATGGAACATCGATCTTTACCGTAGTTTTATTCAGACAAAAATGTGGTTGCGTTCGGTAACTGAGGGTCTAGTCGCGTCGTCTTTTGAATTTGAAAATTACAAGACTATATTTGATGAGTGTTTTTTATGAAACGGCTTATCGCTTATTCGTTTTTGTTTCTCTTTTTTTTTCCTTGCAATTATTGCATTGTTTTGGTTAAGATAACTGTCATAAGATCAGGACATGAGCACATCAAACGGAGGAATTCGTAGCCCTTCGAAAACATCGTATCTTTCAAATTTCTAAAAAATAAAACTCCATATAGTAGCATAAGAAACACTTGGCTTCTTTTGCAAACCAACGATGATGGTTCTGAGGAAATGGATACTAAAAATACCGTTCCAAAAAAGGAGGTTAAGCCTGACGACGATATACCTCGCGCTCATGCATTTGTGGGATACTTCCTCGGATCATGCGGTACAGAGTCAACAGAACCTCCTTCCGGAGGATCAGAACATCGCCTTGAATGTCGAGTACCGGAAAGTTCTCCGGAAGAAAATAAGAGAAACAATATTGGTTCCCATTTTGGGAGGCAGCGAATTCTCGGTGCTGAGCAGTGCTGAGGAATAACGGACACGTTGCCGGTTCGGATCGGTATCAGACTGAAGTCTAACGGCAAGGGTGCAGGAACTCGTAAGAACCATGAAAGAGAGGCGGGGAGTGGGAAAAAATTATCTTCTTCCATTGTTTTTACTGTCCAAAACGCGTTCGACGCTGCCCAAGACTTCGCGAAAGCCCACAACGGCAGTGTACTGTAAGGTCTCTGATGGAAACTTGTGTAATAATTGGCCTGCTGAAAATGGGATCAGCCCCCAAGACACTCGTGCATTCTCGGCGTTCAAAAGGGTCAAAAAGGGAACAAAGGACTGTGAAGCAGGCCGCTCTCCGCGCCAGTTACCCCCATCACGCTAAAGCCACTTCCTAGGTTCTTAGCAAGGACCTACCAAACAGGGGTTGGAATGTAGCCCTGACATAAGTATCCTGAATTCATTCTAAACTTGTGTAAAAAAATGATGCCCAGCACATGCGGCCGAGATCAGGTTTGTGTGTTACTAACAATTTACTTTTGTTCCCACGTTCCCTCTTTGTACTGGCGGATCTTGTGGCGGTGTTGACTGAGATGCTACTGTCTATCACATACGTTTCTGGGAGTGCCATGACTAATTGACTGTTGTGGTATCGCTCAATATGCAATCTTGGGGACAATTGAAGAGATGAATATATTCTATAATAATTTTTCAAAAAAAATGTCATCGTTTTAATGAAGGTAAGGAACCGACTTTCAGGGAACAAGTGCAAGATTTGATCCTACGCGATGTCAATCTAGTTCTTTAAAGTCCTCGTTATCGTATTATTAGCACATAAATTTCGATATCAAATAATTGCGCAGTTACGTGCGAGATGCAAAGCCAATAGACGAGCGGAACTGAAAAGAAACTATCTTGGCGTCTTCAAGGGAACGCGGTCTCATCAAAAATAACTTCAATGTGGGAAAGCTGGCAGTGTCAACATAGTCAACGTGAAAATCGCTTACAGGTTATAGAATAAGGGAATGTCTACTCCAAGGGAAAGTCTATTTTCACAACAGTGCTTCGAGGCTTTACAAAGCCAACTTTCTGAAGGAGTACATAGCCATTGGCTGGAAAAACGCCAAAGTGTTCTAGTAGGCATAAATCAGCAACTGCCAAAGTGATTCAGATCCATTAACTTTAGCTCTTATCTTCTCGAAACGAGAAAACTGTAGACAATGTTGTAAGGGAAGCCTACTTAAAGGAAAGTACCACTTTGTGTCGCTCAAGCTGCTCGTGCAGGTGTGGTAACCCCCTCAATATTCTCTCCATCTCATAACTCCCTAGCCGTGAACCTTACTATTCCTTGCAGTGATGACATTTGCTTGACGGCAGTTCCTCCTAGGAAAGCATTATTTGTGTCAAGAGTGGCACCTGAAACATCGGTGGATAACATAAAGAGCTATCTGGCGGCGAAAGTCTCATCAGTCAACTTAAAGCGCGTTAGCATTTTCCAATTGGCTCCTTCTCAATCTAGATATTTTGTTAAATAAACCACTATGGCCAGTAGGATCCTTAATTAAGGAATTTATTCTTCGAGATCGACCCCGTAATACCAAAACTGTAGGCCTGCCGCCTTCAAAAAACTAAATGTTTCTTCAGGCCGATTATGTCTCATTTATCAAAATGTTAAATTCAAAAATTCGTTCTACTTTTCTTAATTCAGACAGCACTGAGTTTTTCTGTTTGGCCTTCACTGAAACTTGGTTAAAACGTGATATACATTCGTCGGAATTTTTCCATAATTCTTTCCATGTTTTTAGAAATGATCGATTGAATCGCATTGGCTGCGGTGTATTAATTGCCATATCTGCGTCAGCCCCGTCCAATTTAATTGAACTTTCTACTACTCTTGAAGTTGAATTTATCGCCATTCGAGCGAAAATGCTTAATAAACAGCTATTTATAACCTGCTCCTATATTCGCCCGAAATTCTAATATCTCCATATATAAGAAACAGGCTGCCCTCATTTGTGACGTGGCCAAGCAGTCTAGACACACAGATTTTGTCGTTGTGCTGGGAGATTTCAACCTGCCTCAAGTTACTTGGTGTAACAGTGAAAATTCTGGTTGCTTAATTCCTACTTTAACATCTGATAGAGCTGTTGTGTCCTTTAACGAATTATTTGACCATAATTTAGGTCAATATAACCGCACCTTTAATTGTAATGGTAGACTGCTTGATTTCTGCTTTGCCAATTTTCCTGAGATTAATGTAAAACGTTGTCCATCTTTTAATTTACTTGAGCATCCTTATCATCCAGCAATGTGCATTTCCTTTTATCACAAGTATGACGGTTCGTTGAAGTGCCTTAATATTCCAAATCCAACCTTTTCCAGTAAATTTTATGATTTCCATAAAATCATTATTGTATTGCTAAAATATCATCTTTCACATTTGGGGCTTGATTTCTCAACCGGAAGTTTAGAAAGCTTATTGTCATCGTTCTACAATACATTAAATCTAGCTATTGCTGCGTCTGTTCCGATCAAGCAGTGCCGACCTCGAAGCAGGTGTCCCCCGTGGTTTAATAAGACAGTTAGGTATTATAAGAATAGGAAAAACAAGCTGTTCAAGAAATTTTTGAAAAGTGGCTCTTCTTTTGACTATTTCGCATACTCAGCTGCAAGGCATAAATTAAACTCCCTCAGTCATCAATATTATTGCAGATATCTTCAGTTCATTAAATCCTCTCTGTTTGCTAATCCTAAATACTTCTTTAAATTTGTTAATTCAAAAATAAAAATTTTTGCGCATCCCTCGCATGTTTCTTTTAATGGCTCTGATTCCTCGGATGATTTTGAAATCTCAAATCTGTTTTCTGAGTACTTCCGACGAAACTTTTCGACTGCTCTTTTTCATTTATCAGCTAATTACCCATATCCTATAAATAACTCGGTTTCAATACTTAATTTGATTATTTGTGAAGATGACGTTTTTAATGGGTTGAGTTCTCTAAAATACTGTTGTGCCCCAGGACCTGAAGGAATTCCATCATTCGTACTTAAACCTTGCGCTATTGAGCTTTGTGGTGTTATATCAGCACATTTTTAATTTGTGCCTGAACTTAGGTATTTTCCCTTTGTGTTGGAAGAATAGTTTTCTTATTCCTAGTCACAAAAGTGGGACTAGAACTATAGAGGCATCGCCAAGCTGAGTGTCTTACCTAAACTATTCGAGAGAATATTGAGTCAGCATCTTGCCTTTGCCATCAAATCGTATATTTCACCACTTCAACATGGCTTTCGAAAACGAAGATCTACGGTCACCAATCTGTTAGAGTTTACTTCTCATGTGTTCAAGGCTTTTTCCAATGGCTCTCGCACCGATGTCATATACATTGATTTTAGCATAGCGTTTGATTTAATTAACCACAAATTACTTATCTTTAAACTTGAAGCCGCTGGCTTCCCTACCCATTTAGTGAAATGGATAAGCTCTTATCTGCATAATAGGTCATTCGGGGTTTTGTTTAACTTCACCACCTCATATGTATTCCACGTTACGTCAGGCGTACCTCAAGGTAGCCACTTAGGGCCCATTTTATTTAATGTATACATTAATGATTTGCCTTCGGCAGTTAAATCCAACCAGATCTTAATGTATGCTGATGATGTGAAACCGTTTTTTGCTCTTTTTCCTTAGAATCGCGATGACATCAGCTTCAAGCTGACCTGAATAAATTGGTAGCATGGTGCTCGTCGAATTATATGACACTGAAATAAATGTACGAAGCTTGTAAGGAAGCGTTTTGCTCCCTTACTAAAGGAAAATAATAATAAAAGAAGTAAATAAGAATAAGTCCGTCCGCACAAATGAAGTCCGCCCGAGTTTTCCGTTACAGAGGTTTTACTATAATCATTCTCCTCCCGCACAAGTGATAAGCATTACTTTATATATATATTTCATTGTATATACACATCACAACTTAGATCATTACATACCTACAAACATATATTTAATATATAAACATATATGTAGACATACACATGAACATATATATAAACATATCTCATCATTGAATTGTACCTACATATAAACATACAAACCTACAAACATATATTTAATATATAAACATATATTTAAACATATACGTAGACATATCGTTAATAATGCTTTCAATTATCGAACAGAATACTAACGCATTAGACTTTATAAAAACATCTGCTTCATAACTGTAAATAGGCAACGCTAGTTAAGTATATACTAAACTGCATGAAATATACCTAACGGTTAACATAGAATAAGTAGAACGTAAACACGCATAGAAATAAGCACAGCGAGCAGGTAGATAAGTAGCATGCCTAAGCTTAACATGTAGTTATAAAGGCAAACAAGCAGGTTCGATCAGACAAGTTTGATCAGAAATCAAACAACGAGAAAAGTCGAGGCCGCCAAGCTGGTTTTTTTTCATCCCAACGCTCTGAAAGCGCGTCTGTAATCTCTACGAAATAAATAAGTACATTAAAATTAAAACCAAACCCGAAGGTCCACCAAATCTTTCATAAATTGTCTTGGAAACGGACTCTGGATTGGCTGAGATCTACACTGCCCAAGAAAGTACCGTTACAAGCTTTCTTTCTCTAGAAGGAAGTCATTCATTACCCACTATTTTATAGATTCGCACAAGTTGGAGGATGTCGAGTCGTTCACAGATTTAGGCGTTCTCTTTGACTGTAGGTTACGTTTTAACTTGCACGTCGAGTTCTCGTTAAGAAAAGCTAGGTCCGCTCTTGGTTTTATTAAGATGTGGTCCAAAGAGCTTGATGATCCTTATATTACCAAAAGGCTGTACATGTGTTTGGTTAGACCTATACTTGGGTATGCTTCTGTTTTGTGGTTTCCCTGATATAGGGGCTATGCAGATTCAATTGAATCTATTCAAAAGTAATTCTTGCTGTTCGCCCTGAGGAATTTGGGTTGGGATCCGTTTGCTTCTCTTCCCCCCTATGAAAATAGGTTGCTTCTTTTGTCCTTGCCATCTCTTGAGAAACGTAGATTTGTTCTTGACGTTTCCTTCGTAAACAAAGTAATAAACTGCGCTATTGACTTGCCGTCATTACTTGGAGAAATAAGTTTTAATGTTCCTAACCGCTTTTCTAGGCACTTTACCTTGGTCAAGGTTAGTCAATGTAAATAAAATGATGAGCTGTTTAACCCACTCAGAGTTGTTTGCAAGAACCTAAATGACGTCTATCACCTTTTCTCATTATCGGACTCTTTAAAGTCCATTAAAGGAACATTGCTTAATACACGTGATTTACCAATGTCGTACTTAAACTAGCTTTCAACCCTAAAAGTCATTACGACTTCCGTAAATGGCCCGAAAATGAATTGCTGTAAACATTTTGGTTGCCAAGCTTATGCATGTTTGCGATGGCTTAGGAATTCATTTGCAATTTGGTCCTTTACCGGTTGTGGGTGTGGCTCTGTACTAATTGTGTACATGCTTTTTTTTCCTTTTTTTCCTTTTTTTTCTTTTCCTTTTTTTTTCTTTTTTTTCTTTTTTTTTCTTTTTTTTTCTTTTTTTTTTGTGTTTTATTCTACGTATATTAAGTTCTAATTATAGTTAATTTAGAATTTACTCTAATTTTAAGTCGACTGTCAATCGTGTTTAGTTGAGTTCCTGTATAGTTAATAAATAAATAAATAAAAGGAGACCACGTTGCTGAATAAATCACAAAGAGCCCATTAGTGGTCAAACAAGTAGCTCTAACTACCTGCATTGACATACAGGGAACTTTTGGTAATATGCTATACAGAACTACTGAGAAATCTCTTGGGAATAGAAATATTCCGAACAATACGCAAAGACAAAGTATTAAACATCAATACTCAAAGACGGTCCTGGTTCTTTGGAAAGAGGAAACTTTCACTGGGTAATAATATGTTCAGAAAAGACGTTGAGGTCACATAGTCAGGTGAAGTGGAGTATCTAGGCGCCAAAAGCTGTTCTTGCCTGTCAACGATTATTCGCTAAAACATGGGGTATAAACTTTAAGTGATATATTAGTCTTACGCTATCATGGCCTATTGGCTTGGAAGCTTAACAATTACCAAAGAACGCACGCGTTGGAGCTATGGACAAGTCAGCCTCTCGCCTGCGTCGGCATCAGATGTTTTAGATGCGCTGTTAGGCATAATAGCTCCTTCTATAGCTGTAGAAGCCTCAGTAGATTCAGATTGCAAATATTGTCAAACTAAAACGGGATAATCACAATGGCCGGCTAGAAGTGCTGAGGGTCTCCATAGGGTAAGCCTACTGTGAAAATGTCGGACAACGGTTCCGTTTGGCCTACGTTGCTCCACCGATTCATAGAAGTAGCAGCACGAAAATGTTACTTTGGCGGTTCGAAATATGAAAATGGCGAACCCAAAGCTGGCATATATGCTTTGAAATTTTAAAAAGCTATTGGTAGACAAGGCGGTCTATCATAATAGGGCTTAATGGCTTCTAAGTTACATAAGCGCCAATAAATAAAGAAAAATAATAAATCGCTGGCATGTACTCCCTAAATATGTCAAGCAGAAGCGTATGCAATCTCTGCATTTTCATCAGAACATTTAAGAAGACAATGCAGGAGACAAGTAATCTGCTTTTATTACGTTCATCTAGGTGCTCTAAATGCACTGAAATGAGCTAGGAAAGCGCAAAAAGGAGAACGTAATTCGGGCATCTGAAAATGCAGACGTCGAAGGCAACGAACGGTGCTGACTAGTCAAGCCAGAGAGGCGCCCGCAAGACTATAATAGTTCTGCAACCTTCCTGTGGCATAGCAAGCAGCCATATTAATTGGCCGAGATCGCAAGGAATATATAAGAGGTCACCAAGACATTTGAAACAGAGTGTAGGAAAACCACAAGCTGAAACATTCATTAAATTTTCAAGAATAGCACACATGCTATTAAAATTATGAGGGAGCGACATACGCCTCGTAACTATCTTTTATCATATCCTAGTCGACGGTTAACTTAACCCAATGATTAATGGCGATGAGACCAGAGAAATCCTAAACTCTTCTTGCAAGCTCTAGCACCGAAAAAAAATTCCAAACCTTTTGTTGAATCTCCTGTCTTATGAGCCACACAAACACATACATTTGTGCAAGCTATTGAGGAATTTTTAGTTAAAAAAAGAACTTCGTGGGGGAGAATTAAACACCTGATTTTGATTCGAAGTGATCTTCGATCGAACTGAATTTAATGTGGTTTATTCAACCAAAGGATAGATGCTTGTATACTAAAATTAATGGTTTATGTATGTGAGAACGATGTTCACGATTAATTTTTTATCCATGTCAGTGTCGGATGATAGTATTATCTGCAGTCAGACAAAATATGCTAACATGAATAAACAATATCGAAAGTCGCTTTTCGTAGACTATTCTAATATATAAACAAATAATAGCATAACTGGGCAAACAGTAATTGTATGATCAGCAAGGACATATGCATATACATGCAAACATAATGACAGAAAACATACCTATCGCAAGAATATAAACAGAATGTCAAATTGTAAATATGAATAGACCAAAAAAAAGTGTTAAGAATAAAAGAAAAAGATGAAGCACGCGCATATGCGTACGTAAGCGTACAGCATTGTGACAAACTTTAAATCCTAAAATTTTCTTGCAAGCTGTAGTATTTTTTCGAATCCTCTCTCCTTGTTAAGTTCGGCAAACATCTTGGCGCTGATTCTGCAGATGGCGGATAATGAAAGCGTTGCTTCTGTCAAGTCGTCATTTTCGGAAGACAATAGTCCAGCAGGATTAGATATAAAATATTCTGCGCTGTTTTACGTGCGTGTGTTTCTTTTGTTCAGTTCGAGAAATTTCAACCATTCTGCGCTGAATGTATTCTGAGACTATTAGTTCACTATGAATGACATTTACAACGTTGCCCATAAATTATGTAACGTATTAATTAAATATGTTATATAATGATGTAAATTGTAGATCTACGGACCTATCGCATGCTTTCCGGCCTGGCTCGTCGGATGGGTTGGGTAAATATTTATATTAGGTTCGTGATAGATAGTTTAACTGTTTCGCTATACCTGTCTCATTATTTTAATAGAGCATGCTTATTGAGAATTTTGAATTTGAAATATTTTACAAAAAAATTTATAATTGTGCCCTATCCATTTTGCCTATCCCTCACCCCTCAATCACATTTTTGCGCCTTAAGTTTCCTTTTCTGCTACTCCATGGGTAATAAAAAAAGAGCGAAATGCACATTCGCGTTGAATGTATTTGTATATAATTTTTAGGTGTTCCTTCTTAATTTTTTCACGATTTTCAGTTTGTTTCTCTTTCATTATGTTTTCCAAAATAGCCGGGCGAAATGCAACTTCGTGTTTAAAGTCTTTTTATATCATTTTGTGCGATTTTTCCTTTTTTTTTAATTTTTTTTTTTCCGAATTACAGTTTCATTTTTTTTTTTTTTTTTGAAAACAATCCAAAATTTTCTTAATTTCAATGAAAATCACTTCTGTTCGGAAAAACACATTACTTCAACTCCCTCCAAAAAAAAGCTTTTTTCCCCCTTTTATACTTTTTTTTTTTTTTTTTTTTTTTTTTTTTTTTTTTTGACAAATAAAACCTTTTACTTTTATATTACATCTATATTTTTTTTTTTTTTTTTTTTCCTATAGTGTATATTACAATTATCTCGTTCCTTAATGGTTGAGTAGTGACTTCTACATTGCACAACAGTTAAAAAACTCCCTCTAACGCGTTATCTAAGCGTGAGAGCGTTGATTCGAAACTATGAATGTAACCGATCTGTAGGGGAATGTAACCGATTGTAGTTGTACCTTCATCGCCACAATGCAAAGCTTTATTTACATTTGATAAGCTTAGGCTCGAAGGTTTGCGAAAATTGTTAAGAGGGAAAATGTTTACACAGAATTTAGTAGTCCAAGTAAAAATAAAGCGAAAATTTAATATATAAGAAAAATTTTGGAACTTAAGTGCATATTAGCGACGCCGGAGTTCAATATTGAAACAATCACAGTAAACTTGCAGCCATCGACATAGGAGCGCCTACAGAATTGATGATTAGCGAAAATTAGCAGCGTTTTACACCACACTGATAATGTTGGAGGATCTTTAACGTCTCAAGTTGGGCGCACCCTAAATGGTTTTCCCGCAGACCCCTTACAAAATAGTAGTTCACAAAACACAGCGGTGATCTAATCGCAAACATTGTAGTTTCTAATCCTATCAACTTTGGATACAAACACATGCACTTGACGCGGCAAATTTCAGTATGCTCCTTCCGCTTTGACGAAATTTAATTCCTAAATACAGATTACGGACCCAGTCTATGCACTTGACATGCTCTTCTTCATATACAGTTTGTAACATTTAATGTCTGGAAATCCACATTCGCCAACGTAACAGCCTACGTATCCATTTTGTGTAACATAGTTGATGTCTGTTATGTCCTCTAAGTCTGTCCAATTATTGTCTGTTGTTATATATTTAGTATCACTTAAAGACTACCGGAGGCTGTAGAAGCTGCCGTACGTGCCATCGCTGAGCTAGAAGGCGATGTGGGCTTAAATTTTATTTCACGGATACTTTACTGATAATTACACCTAAAATTAATACAAATACTTTACCCTTCTACGAATAGACGGACAGACGAAACCTACATTACCAAGCGGGCATATCCTAAGCCCGCGGCCCTTGTTCACACTGCCCTACCTATGGTCCCCTTCGGTCCATGAAGTGTAAGAAGAGACCCGAAAGTTTAGTCCAAGGAGCCCTAAACTAATTTCATCTCACGAAAAAAAAAACTCTTTTTGTTTCATTTTCATTTTTACATTCATTTTCTCATATATATCGTGTTTCTTTAATACATTATTAGATATTTCTGTTTGAATGCATTGATTTATACAATAAATGTTTAAGTACTTACACTAATTTTTCTTCTAATTTAAGAATTTTTTTAAAGTACATGTATTTATATAATTACCAGAAGTATTCGTCAGCTACAAATATTTTGCGTTTCTATTTTCTCTTTTACGTACTTCCAATTTATAGCTTATTACATGTCTTCCAAATTTCATACAGGTTTTCTTGAAAATTTTATTTATTGGCTTAGAAATTTGTTTTTACATACCAATATGGCAAACACGAGTATATTTATTTTATCATTAATACAGACGCAACACCATAACTTATCATCTCCACTCACTTCACAAATTTTTTACTTTTCTTTTGTTTATTTCCAAATATTGCGTGCATAATGTTTGCATAGTGTGCAATTGACATTATTAGGAAATCAGTAAGTTTTAATCGTTGGCATTAATTTCTTTGGAGTATACTCTGCACCACTGGTAGAGAAAACTACTAAACAAGCCAACATATAAGTTTTCGGTAAACTGAATGAAGTTTTATTACATAAACACGTGATTCGTTCAATTCTAGAAATCTATTCGGAAACAATTTAAAACCGTCAACGCGCACCACTATATTCCCATAAGTACCCACTTTTAATAAATAACCGTAAAGAGTATCGACACTAGACGCTTAACAAAATCAAAGCTCATTTATTCATATTGAGGTAATTTATAATTAATACAGAATTTAATATTTTCCAAATGGAAAGAAGGGGCACAAACATTTTGTGCTTTTTTGTTTGCCTTATAAAAGAATGAGCTAATATAAAATTAATTATTCTTTTTTTGAAGAAAATTTGGTAATCTGAAATTTTATGTTGACTTTATTAAATAGTTTTCCACTTGAAATTTTGTGAAGTTCCGAGGCGATAAAAAAGCAATTCTTAGGCACGTTCTTTGCATGCAATTTACATAACACCTCATAATAAAAAAAAATGCAAACAGCGTATGCAACATTTACCGGAATTCTTTACTATGCATTAAATTGCAATATGTTTGAGTTGCTTAGATTCGTTTAATCTTACTTTACTATTTTCTATTTCGTTTGCTCATTTATGTTAATTTTATTTTAATTACGATGAATATTACTTTCAAAGAAAATCTCCTTTCTTTCACTTTGTGTTCTACTCTTTGCCGACAAAAATATTTTCACTTTTCTTTTTTCGTTTCGTCAAATTTTCATTCACTCACTAGAAAAATCAATTGTCCGACCATATTCAAGACCATACTCTTTCTTTTTTCTTTGTCTCTTCTTCTTCTTCTTAAAGTTGGTTGCAGTTCTTATTTCTAAATGTCAAACTTCTCTCCACGGATGAAATTAGCAAATTCACTTATTACAGGGTTGTATCTGTAACAACTTTTACATTACACAAACGCATGTTACAAGTTTTAGAAAAATTATAAATTCAACGACGTAAATGTGCATAATTTGGTAACTTATTCCCTAAGAATGTCGTGTATCACTCTTTGGACTATGTTTATAACTGTATAATCAGAAAGTAGGGCTTAATTTGTATACCCTCACCCTGCCTACCTCAGCTAACATAATAAATGAAATAAAATAAAATAAATGCACATTCGTCCGCTGTTTGTCAGGCTTTTTACTTTTGTGTTCGTCTATTCATCGTCTCTTGCAATACATCCGCCCGTTAAAGCCGATTGTGTGCCCTTTCATCATTTACGTACGTTTTCTAACTTAACCATTCCACACCTTAGCAAAATGCCAGCAATCTTATCCAACGTTTCCAGAAATAAAATTATTGAAAATAATTGCTGTGCAAAATAAAAAAAGTGAAATTATAAGAAATAAAAAAAGGATATCAAACATATATTATACCAGTTAACCTAGAGTTGGAATTACGGTCATCAAATCATCATAGGAATATTGAAGTTCTTCATCGACTGGTGACAACGTTGATTGACCATCGCAATGGCAATCAAAAACTGTTAGTTATTTGAAAATCATATCACACCGATGCAGTAGTGTCGCCCTATTTGTTTTCACAATTCGTTAAGAAGCTTGCAAACACGAACCACACTCACATTACCTACAATGTAGAAATCAATGCATTACTTTTCATTCTCATCGCAGTCTTAGTTACCTCATGAAAGCCATGCACCATAAATTTCTTTTATATAATTATTAATATAAGTATTACGCACTGCTTTTTTAATTATTTAGTTATTAATTTTTTTTTGTTAGCTGATAACTTTTACACAAAAAGTTTTTAATTTATAAGAAATAGTTAATGTTTGCTTTTATTTGTCTTTGCTGGATGTTTTGTTTTTACAATAAATATTTCAATCATTTACATTAAAAGTTTTATTTTATACATATACTTTATAACATACAGTTCAACTTTTTTATAATACGAATTAGTTTATGCAAGGAAAGCAAAGATGTACATTGCATGATCCATACGCAAAGCATACTGCCCTTTACATGAGGCGACGACATCTAAATGTTCATTTTTACATCAAGGTATTTAAAAACAAGCTGACATGAAAGCCAATTTTTTTCCCCGAGGAGAAGGTCTGTAGGCCCTCATGGAAATTTTTACACCATCCACATACTCATTATATTTCATTCAAAATGATATATGTCTCTCTTCATTTACTTAAGTATTTGTCCTCTCTGTCGAAAACGATGTTAATCTGCATTCCTTTGTGCTCTTCGCAACTGTGTCGGCACGCGTGCCGTAAATTCAAACAATTTCGAAGTTTATCCTAAACAGTGTTGCTTAAAAATTCAAGTTGTTTCCAGTACTGGTGCTGTTACAGTTGGGTCTTTTTTGTTGGGCTGATTCATTTTGTTATTATTATTATTATTATATAAATTTAGCCAGAGAATAAATTCTAAGACTAAAGTCTTAAAGCACTAACACCTAAGGTTTTCGGCTTTATTTTTATTATTATCTACCGCACTTGAGATTGGAACCCATGACCATTAAATTGCTAGTCGAAACTCCTGCCTACTCGGCCACTCAGGCGAATTTATTCATTTTTATTTTTCACTTTCCATCTAAACCTAAAAACTAACTAAACCTAAACTAACTGATTTATCGACAAAGAATTTCCCGGATTTACATTGTAACACGACAAGCCTACCAGCGTCAGCAATTTTGGATGACAAATCCATTGATTTGGCTGGTTGGTGTTAATATGCAGACCTGATAATTGAAGCCATCCCTCCTAGTACAACTCTTATCTTTTTATTCCCACAAAAAAAGAACTTGGTTTTAGACGGCTATGTTCCACATTGTTTGATTTTTCATCTAAAGCTCATTAGCACAAAGAAAGGAAAGAAACTTTAAAAACCTCAACATTTTTCGAACTGCAATATAGATTGCCAAAGAAGAAGAAGAGGCAAATACTTCTTATAAGAACAGTGGCCATACTCTTTTATGATTTTATTGCAGTTGTGCCTAAAATTTCATTTGTATATACGTCTTTCCAAACGCGGGATTCAAGCCTAGCTCACGAGTCAGTGTCTATTATATTCGAAAATCATTTTTATATTGTATATACACAAGAAAGAAATAAGGCGGTTTCACTTTTTACCTTAGTAGAAAAGATTTAAAAAAAATTCTTGGCAAAAAACAAAAAAAAGAAAACGATGTTTAGCAATATGACAACAACATATCTCCATTCAAGCATCAAAGGGTCACATCAAAATCAATAAATATTCATACTTTCTGACAACGAACTTAAAAGCCGGGGTCAATCATTTTTAGTTCACCAAAGAGAACTCAAACAATGTTCACAAATCCGAATTAGTAAAATTTTTCTCAAACAAAATATTATATCTCTTTGTTATATCTAATTGTATAATTGCAAATTATTATGCAAATTATTAGTTACAGATGCAATGTAACACATTAGTAACTAGCATATTACTTAAGTTAGCTTAAGGTAGTTTTAAGTTTATTCTTCCTCGCTTGCATATGCACAGGCATGCTGTGTTAGTTGCCTTTTGAGATGCATATACATATATTATACGATTTTCAACCATCGTAGAGTTCGGTCGTTTTAACAAACAAAATTATATCGTTCATTACACTTGGAAATAACATCAATCAAAAATTCACGTAATAGTCAAATCTGTTTTTTATTCTCGCTTTCGGTTTTCCGATTCGTGTCGTTATTAACACCAAAAAACATTGGTGCAAAAATGCTTGCATCATCCAAAACCATTGGTAATCCTGACGTAATAAGAATTAAAGAAAGAAACATTATATTGAAAATTTGTATGATTAATCACAGAGGCTTAAGAAATTAAGCGCTTGGTTTATTTGTCAAGGTTCACAAATTCGATGCTAGTGTCGTGGTTAACTGAAGTGCGTAAAAATTAAAATATGGATGTAATTTTTATTAAGAATAAATTCACGCGCAAGGAGATAGACATGCAGTTGTGCTAAAGACTCCGTTCGGATTGCGCAAATATTTTCAAATTAATTTCGATTTGCCATTCGTCCAAAACTATAAATAAAATACAAATTTGGTTTCGGAACTAAATTGCGAACCAAACAATAATTAGTTTAAGAAGCTTTGAACAAAATTTTAGTTAAATTTCGGGCTTAAAAAACTTTGGCATATAGTACATAAACGTATAGAAAAAAAATTCCGCCATCTCTTTTATATTTTTGTTTGTTGAAAGAATCGAGCAGAGCAAAGCAGATCTTCGTTATTCTTTCTTTCGCTTGTTTTAAGTCATCGTAATGAGCAAATCTAATAAATATTCAATTTACTACAGCAAAGAAGAAAATAAAAACATCAGATTGTACAAAAAAAGGAGACCTGCGGTATTAAAAGGCCTGATTCAAACATATCGCTGAGCGTTGCCCGGCTAAGAGAATACGATGAGCATTAGGTACTTGTTCGCCTCAAATTCATCGTGGAGCTGGAAAAAAATTTGTTTAACCGCAATCCTCTCTGAAATAAACCGACAAGAGCGAATTCGAAAGCCATAACCGCTCTAATTTTCCTTCAGTTTGTCTTGAGGTTACCGATAAGCTCAATTTTCTGTTAAGCGTTACGAAAAACGCACAAACATATAACAGACATCGACTGTTCGTTTATTTTCTTGGAAGAACATCCAGCATTATCGTCCCCAATTTGTCGTAAACAAACTGCAAAAATTCAATACCTTCGTACTACTTTAAAAGATCCTCCATTGAATACCATTTCCTCGCTGAGAGGTAAAGGTGTTGAGAAGAGCAGTACTGTGAGCTTATATCAGTTTAGTGATAAGCTCAAGGCCCATATGCAGCACGATCTACATGCACAAAAAAGCGAATTGCTGATAGACTTTTCCTACGTTCAGTTACTTAAAAGTTTTACACCCAATCACGAGCTAAATGGGAAGAGTTTCTATCAATTGAAAAGTTTCCATAAAACCGGCTCGATAGTTTTGTCGTCGATTGTGCTCTAATTTTGCTTACGTCCACAGAACGGCCAGCTACTTCTGCAGCTACAACTCCACATCGAATGTGTTCTTCGCTATAGCCGTTTAAGATTTGACCCAATTTCATCACAACTTGTTTATTAAATCAACTTCAACCGATGGCCCACATTCTTGTACCACGGCTTACGGCGAGCGTGGTAATGGTTCTGTTATAGTTTGGGCATTCATTGGATTCAATGGTGTCGGAAAATTGGTGTTTGTGGATGGCATTCTAAACAAGAAGGGCTATTTAACAATTTTAAACGAAAATTTGATATAAAACTTGGTCTTTTGGAAACATTCAAATTCTACTAAGCATAAGTCTTGCTTAATTCAAGACTCTTATATGACTGCCCCAAACTGTTTCATCCTCTTTCCCAACCACCAGGCATGAAACTGATCTCTTCCGCTCAAAATCTGGAAAATAGACTACAAGAAGAATAGAATAATGTCCCTGTGTCCTACCCAAGAAAAGTTACACGAAATATGTCAAAACTTTAAACGACGTTACTAAGCAAAAGGTAAACCCCAACAAATATTAATTTTCAATTATATGCTGTTTGTTTCTTTGCATCCTTCCTTATATGAAAAAAAAAACAATATTAATTAGATTATGGTTTTTGAAGTTTCTTAGTTTTCTTGTCTACCGGAATAATATTCTGTTTGTTTTTTTTTTTCATATTTTAATATGTATTCCATAGTAGTACAAAACAGTAAAATATATTTTTAAGTTTGAACAATGGACTATGTTTAGCAAGCATTTATTTATTTTCGCGTGAAAAACCCAATATTATTGAGACTCACTGTATATATGAAATAAGAAACATATTCTTACAAATAAATAGAAATAACGAAAGTTTTTATGCTACATTCGACAACGTCATTTTGTTGGAAACATATTTCTACAAAGCGACGACAAGTGATTGGTAAACAGAAGACTTTCCTAAGAGTGGCACCCCGCATGGGTGATCTCACAAAGAGAGGCGATTGTAAAACATCAAAATCACCGGACGCGAAACCGCTATCTAAATTAGATAGTCAGTACAGCATGTATATCTTTCTTAAGCAATCCGGCCGCCCTGGGACAGACAGCGTAAATCCACCTCATCCGACCAGATGAAGAAGAAGTCGTTTCATACGGTCTTCAACTACCATAACATCATTCCAACCCGCAATGCCATGAGGAGACCTTTAGAAAAATCAAAAAGAGTCCTTACAATTTCTGTCGACATTATGCTGTCTTTTTACATCTTAATGTAAAAATAAATCTTGGTAGTTGTTTGCCTCTTGCATCAACTGCGGTAGCTCCCAAATATATGGAAATCAGCCAAGTTTCTCTCTTTCTAACCAAGGAAAGTCACCAAATGGTGGCAATAGTTATTGACTGTAGCCTCTTCAACTCCCTCAGCAAGATCTTAAAAAGGATTATTACAGATAAATTATTAAAAAAAGTTTCGGAGAATAATTTTTTCCATGTAAACAATTTGGTGTTAGAAATCAGCATAATACTTCATATTAGCTACTAAGCACATGATGGCAGGTTATAGTCAAATGTGAGACGAAACAAGCAAATGGAGCAGTTCCCTTTGTCGTGGAGAAGAAGCTTTTGATCCTGTTTGGCAAATTAATTTGATATTTACAATAATATCTCTTTCCGTTTCTCAAAATTAAATAAGTCTAAAGTTTTTTGTCTGAAAGAAGTTTCTGTGTTTCCCTTTTGGTTAAATTTTCTGAACTACTCCCTACTCCACAGAGATCTGTTCTCGGTCCAATTTGGTATTCGAATTTTCGCTCTGACTTTTCAAATGTATATGATTGTCACGTTGTTTGATAATTTGATCCTGTAGGTGTTTACTCATCACTTTAACTTGGTTATGAAATGATGAACAAATTGTAAATACATGATGAACAAATTAGCATAATATTTAAATATATTAAAAATGGAAGATTAAATTAAATGCAGACCGTAAAGACGTAAGCACTTTTTTTTAAAGCTCTCAATAAGTTCAGGCGTAGTTTATTTAAAGAACGGTTGATAAAATGTCCAGAGTAAAAAGCAAAAATAGGGAAGAAAGAAAAGAAACTTTCAAAAAACCACAGGTGAGGGTAAAATTCACCTTACAATTAACCTAAAAATTATATTTAAGTTTGTCGCCAAATTCAAACAAAAGTTCATTTAAAACCTGTTATGAAAACTGTGGTAATATGTATAAAAATTTACTTTAAAATCTAGGTGAGAAGCATAACAAAATTTGTTTTAAATTCAAGATAAACAAAAAACCACATTTGAAATTCGTCTTGAATAAAACATCAAAACTCATCTTCAAATTTAATCAAAAATACTTTAAAACTTACCTACAAATTGATTTAATACGTTAAAATATCCACAACTTAATCTTAAAAGTACTTTAAAATATATGGAGACATATATCGAGAAACAGTGTTAAAATTATATTAACATTTGCATTACAATTTGTGCTGAAATATTTAAAAACATGCTAACTTAACATATAAACTGTACAAAAATCATGTTTTTGTGGAATGGTACCATTTATGGAAATGATGTAAAAATAAGAGAACTTTTGAAATGTAGTGGCTATGAGTAAAAAATACATGTGGACGACTAGAACGGACGATCGATTCCTAGAAACATTTAACAATATTAGGAAGATTCAAGTTTGTGGAGAGTCACAAAGAAGTTAAGTGATTTTATATATTTTTTCTTTGTATAATTTTTTTATTACGTGCTTTTTTTTAATCGTCATTACTTAAAAATGATAATCATAAAACTGAATACAATTCATAATCAAACAAGTGTTACGGTTCTGTCTTAGTTAAGTGGGGTGAGTGATGTGAGAATGCAGAGTATGTGCCACAGCAGGAGATTGGATAGTCACAAATACGTAAACGGACTAACAAACTAACGGGCGTGCACCGAAAGATGAACAGAAAACGAACGATAAGTTAGAAGCAGAAAAAATATATGAAAGAGAAACGGATTTACAAAATGAAAAAAAATTAATTATTATATTTAATCTTTTGCGCATGTGTACTGAGCTAGACGAGGAAAATATTTAATTACGATTCCACCTTAACTCATCACACACACCAAACACAAATACAACATTGCCGTAGAGAAGCTATATCTATTAAACAACGAAAATTTTAAAAAAGGCAGCAACCGTTAATTTCATTCTATTCCGCAAAGTCGTTTTTAATCGGTTATATAGCATGCCTAACCAGCATGGCTATGCTGTAGCCTACATTAAAAATTTGCAAAGTTTTTTAAAAGAACCTGTTGAAAACGTTGCGAAATTTGCTGAGGGGCTTTTTTAAAGTTGCCTGAAACAATAAATGTGGATTCACAACATAATTGATAATATTGTGTATAATCTTCTTAATGCAACATTTTTTCTTCGAAAAATTATAAATGTAACTTTGCAATCCGACTATTACTCGTGTTTTATCTCACGGTATAACAACCTGTTCGATGCTTAAAACTTTTGACAGGATTTTATTTTTATTTTAATTCAAATAAAGAATATGTTTATCGAGAAAGTGCTGTAAGTGAAAACATTATGCAGCTTGGTTATGAATATTTCATGGTGCCTAATACCTGGTATCAAGCATATCAAAGCTATGTCCGCGTTTGCGTGGTGCTTATGGATTGTGAGAACGGAGTGTAACAAACAATAGAGAAATAATCAGTGGTTTCGAGATATTTAACATGGGCCGTAAATTTATAAATATATGACACACACAAATATCATACACTTCACAAAATATATATATTCCTGATCAACATCAAATTCTAAATCGATTTAAACATGTTCGTGTGCTTAATGTCTGTTGTAAGCATTCCCCTGCCGCAAAAATTAATATTGACTTCATGCGCCTTAGCGGAGATAATTATTGGGTCAATTCGTTTATATGCATACCCAGTAAACAAATTTAGCGATTGGTATACTTTATTCTACAATCCAACACCAAATTATGAGAAATTATTACGTTGCGCTCAGGAAGCAGTGTATTCATTGTAAGTTGGAAAAAAAAATGAAAAATTATTTTCATTTTGTTGAAATCAATTTTTTTCTTCGAAATCCTTTACAGAAAAACTATAGTTTTGGTCTTTTATATCGTTTACCTGATCAATATGCGCGTCATACGTCCTTTGGTTACCACAGCATGCAAAATACGGGGAAAAGAAAAAATAGAAAAACAGAAAATAGGAAACAGAAAAAATTCGAAAGGAGTCATGAATAAAGTGCCTGTTCAATTACGTTGGTTGAGTGTTTGGCTAAAAATAGGAAGAGCAAATATAAATAAAAACGAAGAGCAAAAGTAAATAATAACGATATTGCAGACTTAAGCGGGTTTTTAATCAATCTTGCAGACTTAAGCGGATATTTAAGCAATCTTGCAGACTTTAGCAGATTTTTAAGCAAAAATATAAAGAGCAAATATAAATAAGAACGAGAAGCAATATAAGTTTGCAACACTTGAGAATAAGTACGAAGAGCGAATATAAATTTGATTACAGCTGAGAAAATATTGAAAAAAACTTGTGTTAATAAATAAATAAACATAAAGACGATAAACGTTTTCTTTTTATCGAACAACATTAGTTTTATTTTAGTTCTCAAAGATACTTTGAAACGATTATCTTCAATAAATTTTGCAGCCGACATTCATGATGAAGAAAACATCTCAATCTTAGATCTTTTTGGTGTAGTTACGCCTATTAGTGGCCCACGAGTTGCATGGCCTCAACGTCATTCATCCAAGAAATCTCCCCTAAGTCCAGTTAACTGCCAATGGGGCATTTAGTCAACTCAATCATCCGACTTTGTAACTGACGAAAGGGCAATCGGAAGGATTATCATCACTCTGTATAACGTTCATTAAATTATCCAGCGGTTCAATAATCCAAATTCAATATGGCAACATCGAATCGGCTTAGTGTACCGATAGTAAACGAGTAGAGTACGTCGAGCGCACACCAGCCTTACATTACAGCGATATATAAACCTATTAACATGTCAATAGCAGCCCGTCTATCAATGCAATGGATTTATCACCGGTGAACTCCGATACGTTAGATAACATATCTTTTCTCGAGTTTGTCCGCTAATCGGGACTGAAGTACACCGGATCATGGAGCCCACTATTGTTTTCGCAAAAGCTAGAAGAGTCTGAGGCATCAACAGAAACGCAATACCCAGCATAATGGTTTTCATGTTCTATGACAAGGCGCTAGCCTAGTATAGAGGCAATAATCGGTGTTGGACCGAGTAGGAAGCGTTCAAGCGAAACTTCCTACGTTTATTTTCACCAACTAGATAATTCCAAAATCTTAAAGATGTAGTCCGGGAGAGTGTACAAAAACTGACCCCGTGTGGGCACTCCAGGCCGTGTTGTGGTACGTCTGATATTCAGAGGATCATAAATCAGCAAGGACTTACAGCACTACTTTGTTGGAATACCTCTTGCATATCTGAAGAAAGTATTTCCGAAATCTCGATGAGTTACTCGAAGTGGCCGGTGACTTAGAAAATACTCCGATTGCCACATAAAGCACGCTAAGCATATAGAATGGTAGAGCTGCCGACAGCGACGGAATAAATTCGCCTGATGCGTCTGTTTTGCTCTGTTTCGATTATGTCCGCCGGGAAGTCACAACGGAAAAATGGGTTCAAAGAGGGTGGAGTTGTGTAATCATGTTTAATACTTTGCGTAGATAGTTGCGCGGGAGGATTGAATCCACTCTAGTGAAAGTGTAGAGTGTTTGGATGTGTGCGCTTATTTTAATACCTTGCTCGGTTGTTTCCGTCAAAACTTACGCTCTTTCAATTGTCAAAATTGATTCGGCCAAGAGCATCACTATTGAATAAAAAAAATTTATATTTTGATATGACTTCTTATATGCCAAGACCGCCTCGGCTTGAAGTGTTCAAAATTAATTAATATGATTAATGAAATTGGTTGCTTATGTACTAGTTTTTTACAACTAAAATTATATAAAATTGCTTATTCACAATTTTCGGTAATGGGCGCTTAGTGTACATTTAATACTTGCTATAGAAGAATTTGCCGGGAAATTCATGAAGCGAACGTTCAACGAGGCTAGAAGTCGATAGTTCATTTCAATGGCTAGCATAATTTGGGAGTTTAAAAACGATGTTTCTGTCGGTTATAATGCCCAAGGCGGCCAAAGGGCTCATACAAAGCTGTACTTCTCTGCCAACTTTTGGAAGTGTTCAGATTGAACCATTTCCTATGCAGCCTGTGTGGTGCACCGTTGAGGATGTTGTATTTAAGCAACATTGGAATTATTTTAAGCAAATATTCCATACATTTATTTCAACCAATAAGTATGAACGGATATTCTCGCTGAATATCCGGTGAATGCATTTCACCATTTACCAAGAGTCTGGCGGTAATGAGCTGTTGATACTAGTTTATCTATTTTAAGATATTTGTGGAGGTCCGCGATTGAACTGTTTCTGTATTGTTTTAGTTTCGAATTCAAGTTTTCTGTTGGTGTAAAAGTTTCTGTAAATATAGTAATTGTTTTTCTCCTATGTTTTAATGAGGGTTTGTCGGAGTTAAGCTTTATTTGCACAAATTTTCTCAAGTCATTATTATGTATGACATCATAGACTAGTTCTTGGCTTTTTTCTATTTCAGCTTCGTTAGCATTATTTTAACGTTTGCCGATACGAAAAAACGCTTCAGCTATACTGCTATCTTCGCATTATATATGCCTTTTTTTTCTGGTATTCCCTCGTTATTTTCTCGTGAAAATTATTTTTCTCTACTGCTTCAATAAAAAATGTTATCCACTGCGCAATCGCTTCTCTCCCCTTTCTAGCTGCCGTGTTGCCGTTGTTTTTTTTTTGTCATTTGGCTTTTAAGTTAACCTGTTTGTTTATTTCTTTGTTATTTTCTTTTTTTTATATTATAAATAAATTTATGATTAAGAATTAATCTAAGTAATCTATTTTTTTTTTTAATGGAAAAATGATAAATGACAATAGTGTAACGTAAAAAAAAATATACAAGCAAGTTGAAAGACTGTCTCTGAGTAGAAGAAGCGTAAGTTTCTTGAGGGTGGGGTAGGTAAGTGAGCGTGTGTGTGTAGGGGTAATCAAGGACGGTGACTTAACGGACCGACAAATACATAAGCACAGATTAACAGAACAATGCCAACGGACCGTACGACTCTTATGTGACGTCACGCCATTTGTGATCGCGATGGGTTTAAATTATTTTTGTAAATAAAGCTGGACTACCCAGGCGGCACAAAGTGTAAGCCTACAGCTCTATCTATATAACCACATTACACATCTTTAATGTGAACAATAAGTTGCTTGATTTAGTTTTTGCTAATGTATCTTTAGCTGGAGCTGATCTCTTTGTTTCGCCCGAAGATAAGCATTATCCGTCGTTGTTGCTGGCCGTAGATTGTCTAGTTGGCAATGGATCGTTTAACCAAGTAATCATTAGTGATCAGCGTTTATTTGTTAAAAGGAATCACGCCAAACATAGGAGCTTTCTGCGCGGCATTGACTTACGTTCTGAAGGCATTCATGATTCGTTATCCTTTCAATTTTTTTCACTCTTTAATGTCTTCTGGTTTACGGATGGTCCGTAATAAAAAAAAAAGGTTGTTTAAAAAATTCACTCGAAGTGGTTTGATTAGAGATTATATGTAGCACTCTAGTGCTACACGAGACTATAGCGCCGCGAAGCAACTTGCCATTCCAAATTTATAGATGCAACCGGACGAAAAGTTCTTAAAAATCCTAAGGACTTCTTTAAACTCGTAAATTGTAAACGAAAAGTAAGAGGATTTGCTTCCGTTACGAGCTTTGAAATTTTGAATCATTGATGCGTCTGTAATAACTGATCTTTTTGCCGATTATTACGGCGAAGTCTACCAAGGTTCATATATTGCGTCAGATTCGTATGTAATGTGTTGTTTGATTATCTTCCGTCTATGTCCTTCTCCGAAGAAGAAATATTTATAGCGCTGTCGATGCTGAAACCTTGTAATTACCCTGGTCCAGCTGGCGTTCCGTCTGCTCTTATTCAATATTGTGCTGATTTACTATGTTCTCCGCTTGCACGTATTTTTAATGTTTGGAAAAACGTTTTTTCCATAGGTTTGGAAGAGTAGTTTTATTTTACCTCTTTACAGTAGCGGTTATCGAAAACTTATTGAGAATTATATAGAAGTTGCCAAAGTTAATGTTCGGCCCAAACTATTTGAATCACTGGTAGCAAAAAGGCTTACTATGTTTTTAGGGTCGATTATATCGCACTGCCAGCACGGCTTTTTAGAAGGAAGATCAACGGCTACTAATGTTTTGGAGTTTTTGAATCGAATTTACAAAGCAATTACCGGTTATAAACAAATTTTTGTTATTTTTACAAACTTTTCCAAAGCTTTCGACAATGTTGATCATAAGTAGTTACTAAGATTGCTTTTTTCAGCAGTCATCTTTCTCGTGGCATCCAACGGATGGTGTTGAATTCTTGCCAACCGTAATCGTTGTCACTTCACGTGTTCCTCGGGGCAGCCAGCTTGGCCCGTTTTTATTCATTTTATATGTGAATGACCTTTCGGAGTACAGGCAGCATTTTTAATGTTTGCAGATGACATTAAACTGTCCCCCTCCTTTGACGCAATACATGGTACTAAACCTCTTCAGTCTGATGTTGAGAACCTACGTTCATGGTCTGGAATCATTGCTGAAATCAAAAAAATGTAAGAAGAGGTCTTTTACATGGTGTAATACGATGTCCTCTTACTATCGTATTGACAACCACCTCCCGGAAAATGTTTGCTTAGGAGTTGTTTTGGATTCAAAATTCCAGTTTGATAGTCGTAGACAAGTTTCGGTTAATAAAGCTAAATCCCTCCTAGGGTTTATAAAAAGATGGTCTAAGGAGTTCAAGGACCCACACGTTACCAAGTGCTTGTATACAGACTAACTCTTAAATACTCGTCAGTCTTTCTAGTTATAGATGCCATGTTGATATCTTGGAGTCCGACCAACAGGACTTCTTGATGTTTGCTTAGAGAAGTTTGGGATGGGATCCTGTCACATCTCTTCCACCGTATATTAATAGATGAAGATTGAAGTTCAGTGACTTGCCTACCATTGAAAAGGCAAAGGGTGTAACCGTTTAAGCTAAAAAAAAGATGTTATTGTCCTACCACAATGCCGTATCAATTGTGAGTTATTCAATTCGTTTCGGGTAATGTGCGAAACGTTCAACAATCATTACCACTTACTTAATCTGTCCGATTTTTTTCTCATTTATGACTATGTATATAATGTATATAAGCACATATTCATTCATCAATATATAATCAATATATGTATCTTAACTTAGGGCTTGGTATATTATATGTTGATCTCATGTTTAGTTTTATTTATTTTTTCTTCTTTATATATATTCAGCTATTTTGTAGCGTACATTCGGATTTGTTCCGTAGCGGAATTTAATTAAGTAAACAAGTAATAGCTTATTTGAAAAGCAAAGACGGAGTAATAATATATGCATAACAAAGAGAGCTTAGTTCATAGAGATGGCAACCAAAAATTTATAGAAATAAATCAAAACATTTGGTATATTAATATTAAAGCGGAAATAATAATAAATATGTAATAAAATTGTATGAAGTACCACTGTCCACCGTTTAGTTTACCTGAGTATCCTTATCATCCTGCAATGTGTATTTCCTTTCATTACAAGCATGATGTTTCGTTGAACTTCTCTAACGTTCCAAATTTAACTTTTTTAAATAAATATTATGATTTCCATAAAGTCAATATTCCAATGCTAAAATCACATCTTTCACATTTGTCATACATATTAAATCTAGCTATTTCTGCATCCGTTCCAATCAAGCAGTCCCGTCCTCGAAGCAGGTGTCCCCCGTGGTTTAATAGGACAATTAGATATTACAAGAATAAAAAAACAAGCTTTTCAAGAAATTTTCGAAAAGTGGCTCTTCTTTAGACTATTTCGCTTACTCAGCCGCAAAGCGTAGATTTAATTCCGTCAACCAACAATATTATTGCAGTTCGTTAAATCCTCTCTGTTTGCTAATCCTACTTACTTTTTTAAGTTTGTTAACTCCAATAGAAAAATTTCCCTAAATCTCTTGCATGTTTCTTTTAATGGCTCTCGGATGACATTGAAACCTCAAATCTCTTTGCCGATTACTTTCGACAAAACTATTCGGCTGCTAATTCTGATTTATCAGCAAACTATTCACATCCGATAACTAATTTGGTTTCAATACCCAATTTGGTTATTTTTAAAAATAACGAGAAATTGAAAGAGATGAACTCTCTAAAATATAGTTGTGCTCCTGTACCTGATGGAATTCCATCATGTGTGCTTAAATCTTGCGCTGCCGAGTTATGTGGTGTTATCCCAAGGATTTTTAATCAGTCCTTGAATTTAGGTGCTTTGTGTTGGAAGAACAGTTTTCGTATTCCTATTCATAAAAGTGGGAGTAGACAACTTGTTCAGAACTATAGAGGCATCGCAAAGTTGAGTGTCTTGCCTAAACTATTCGAGCGAATTGTGACTCAGCATTTGGCCTTTGCCATCAAATCGTATATTTCTCCACTCCAACATGGCTTTCGAAAAGGAAGGTCTACGGTCACCAATCTGTTAGAGTTTACTTGTCATGTTTTCAAAACTTTTCCTAGTGGCTCTCGCACATATGTCATATACACTGATTTAAGCAAAGCGTTCGATTTGGTTAACCATAAATTACTTATCTTTATATCCCAAGCTATTGGCTTCTCTTCCCATTTAGTGCAATGGATAAACTCTTATCTGCATAAAAGGTCTTTGAAGGGTTGATCTAACTTCATCACCTCATATGAATTTCCCGTTACGTCAGGCGCACCTCAAGGTAGTCACTTAGGACCCAGTTTATTTAATCTATACATTAATGATTTGCCTTCGTTGATTAAATCCAGCCAGATCTTAATGTATGCTGATGATGTGAAACTGTTTTCTTCCTTTTCCATAGAATCGCAATCACATCAGCTTCAAATTGACTTGAATAACTTGGTTGCATGGTGCTCGTTGGATCATATGGCACTAAACCTAAATAAATGTAAGAAGTTTTTTTTCTCAAGAAGGAAGTCATTCATTATCCAGTATTTCATAGATTCGCACAAGTTGGAGGACGTCGATTCGTTCACAGATTTAGGTGTTCTCTTTGACCATAGGTTACGTTTTAATTTGCATATTGAGCTCTTGTTAAGCAAAGCTAGGTCCGCGCTTGGTTTTATAAAGAGGTGGTCCAAAGAGCTTAATGATCCGTACATTACGAAGAGGCTGTAGATGTGTTTGGTTAGCCCTATACTCGAGTATGCAAAAGCAATATTTGCTGTTTGCCCGTAGGAATTTGGGTTGGGATCCGATTGCCTCTCTTCCACCCTGCGAAAATATGTTGCTTCTGTCATCCTTACCGTTTCTCGAGAAACGTAGATTTATTCTTGGGGTTTCCTTCGTAATCAAAGTAATAAATGGTACTATAGACTCGCCTGCATTACTTGGTGAGACAAGCTACGTAGATCCTTTTCTAGGCACTTTATCTTGGTTAAGCTTTAATTTAATTATAATTATGAGCTGTTGAACCCGCTCAGAGTTTTTTGTCGAAACCTAAATGACGTCTATCACTTATTCTCGTTATCGAACTCTTTAAAGTCTATTAAAGCAACTTTGCTTAATATGCGCGATCTTCCTATGTCGTACTTAAACTAACTTGCGTTCGTAATATCTCACTTTTTTTTCGAAAGTTATATGGTTTTGTTAATGTGTCGGTTGCCAAGGTTATGCATGTTTGCAGTGGCTTAGGGGTTCACTTGCAACCTGGATCTGTTCTCGTTGCAAGTGCGGAAGTTGTTGCAAGCTGCGTACGTGCTTTTTTCTTTTTTCCTTTTTCCTTTTTTTTCCTTTTTATTTATTTATACATGAATAATTAATTTTAGTTTCTTTATTTTTGTTTTTATTACTCTTCTTTTTTCATATATTTCTTTATAATGTATGCTAGTTTTAAAACAATTAGTATAAGATTTACTTTAAGTTGTATTTGAATTCGACTGCTAAATTTATTCGAATTCCTCGTGTAAGTAAGTAAAATAAAATAAAAAATATCAAAAAAATACTCTCTAGTTATTCCCCAATCAGCTAAGTTATTCTCTGAGCATAGGTGTACAAATGGCAAATTACTTCTTAGTCAATAAGCAAGCACACATCGTGGCGAAAGCTATTTTGTGTACATAATGGCGTGGCAGATAACAGCTATAAAAGCAGAGCGCAAACTGCGATTGTTCTTTCAGTTGTTCAGCTGCAGCTAAACCAACAGGTAAGTTACAAACTCTTAGGTAGTCCTTCTTAGGTAGTCCGTCAGCAGTACACTTAAAGTAATTCGGTGCTTTTGCATCATTACCTTACAGACTCCCTGCCCCAAAGGCCACCTTAGCTTTAAAGCTACCGACATAGGTACAGCCTCTCTCCCCGAAAGGACACTTTAGGAAGCCGTAGTCCTGTTGAACCCTCCTATCTGCCTGCCGAACCAGGTTATCTACAAATTAGAGACCAACCGTGACAATTTATTCGAGAAGTGTGGATTTGTCAAGTTTGGTTACACTGGAGTCACGTTTCTAGCTTCGTTGATACGTTACCGTGGCTGTCACAAGCACACGTACTTTTTTTTTTTTGCTACAACAAGTGGATTACATCATAATTTTCATAACCCGCTAAACCTGTAAACTCGTCAGTGAATCTTCGAAAATAATGCCCTAAAGCGCAAAAGTAGTGCCTACATATACTCAAATTCCATCAATATATATTTAACTACAAATCATAAACAAGGCCCGAAGGTTCTCTTAATTTTAATAATAAATTTCTTGGAACGGATCGCTAGACAGCGCTAAGCCAGTTCCCAGCTATAGATACCTCGTTACCTATTTTACACCATTAAACCCGTTCTGCAGCGAATGCAGCAAACGAAAGTGGCGCGAGGTAATGTTTGATCCATGCGATGTATGCGTCGAAACTTCCTACCCAACCCTCTCTGTATTTGCTTCTTCATTCCAGATAAGAAAACGACGCCTTTCCTATTGGTCAACTCTGATGATTAATCTCAGTTGAATAGCATTATTTCTAAATAGCAGAGAGTGTAATCAAGCAGATCGGTGGACGATTCCTTTCCAACCTCGTTATTTGCTACCGTTTGTCCAGTTCCACTAGGGATCTTCTTTGCACGCTACTGACGTATGTGCCAACTCTCTCTTCAACAATTTCATCAAAAATGCACGAGTTCGTTTGGCTATGACATAAAAAGAAGATGTTTTGCAGGGATGGGAAAACCAAAGAAATGTAAAACAAAATACAATATGGAAAATTTTTACTGTGACCAGTATGACCATATTAAAGAAAATTATCAACTATCATCGTTTTATCAAACGATTTATTTTTCATTTTTAGGAGCTGCACAAATAGACTAAGTTATCAGTTAGCAAGTCAGTGTTATTTACAGACGCGATAGAAGTGTCCACAGAAATGAAGAATATGCTTACAGAATTAGAATCCTTGAAAATACTATACTTTTGCGAGGTTGACGCTATTTATTCGCGAGTTCAGTCAGCACCAGATGAAGGCATCTTCGGTATGGTGATGGATAAAACATCGAAGCATGTGGTATATTTTTGGATTCACAACGTGAATACAACAAACTTCTGATTAAAATTCGAATCGAACTCTTTTTCTTGCCATTATTTATAGATTACAACACATAGATTTATGTGCAGCATTGAGAAATTCTTAAATCAATGGATCGCGTCGTGTATTTGGAATAACGCTCATATTTATGTGATTTCGTCAATAAGGATAATTGCCGTTCTGGAGAAAACTCACGTGATGCTCCCAAAGGTTAAGCAATAAGAAAACCAGATAACCAAGGTGGCACCTCCGGTATAATATCAATATTCCATGGCAGCCTAGTGTAGTGTCACTTGTATAGGAAAAAGGAATGCGGCACTGCATCAAAGACTTTCGGAAAATCCGTTACTACATCGTTTTATTTTCTCGCTTAAAAACTCTGGAACATGCTACAAATAAATTTGAAGACGTCGATCGTTAGTAGCACCATGTTGTGACGGCGAAATGAACACTTGAATAGAGGTTACAATCTTATCAATCAATAAACGCGTAAAAAGCTTCGGAGTAGTTATAAATTTTATTATGTCTCTGTAATTGCTTACAAACTTTCCCTTTTTATTGACGAGCTTATAACACCTTTTTGGGTCGACCATCGACTTAAATTTCTTCAAAGTTATACATATCGTATATAGAGTGCGATAGGTAACCGTTCGAAAGACCCTTTCTTTTATTCCGTTTAAAAATTCTATTCGTTTTATTTCTTATAGCCTTCAATACTATATTAAACAAGGCAGGGTCCTAATTTGCGCCATATATACCTCTAAAGGACGCAGTTAAGGAAATTTCGAAATGCAGGGCCTCGTACAAAGAGGTTAATATGTTGTCATCATTATAATTCATAGGACAAACAATATCACACAGAACTTTAAGGAACATACCATAATCGGTTTTATAGAAAAGATAACAGGCAGTAAGTCTGCAATTGTTCGTCGTAATTGGCACATTCAAAGAGATATATATAGTATGAAGCTAACAGCCATAATGCTTATCTAAGGGGAAATAAAACAAGGACAAGATACTAAAATCCTGAGGGGCAACTAGCTCTAAGTGCGATATTCTGTGCGCAGCGGGTATGCAATCATGCCACAAAGGATTTAAGTATATATGTATTGTTTAAAATTGAAGAGAACATTAGTGATTATCAATTCACACATTTGTCAATATCCACACTAATTTTTACCCATGCACAAATAGTTGTTGTAGTTTTGGCAGAATAAATGAGAAAGTACCAGGATTTCATTGGTTCAATAACATTATTAGGTAAATAACCAATTCTAGCTTGCTCGAAGCCAAGGCACGCTAAATGTGCAAACTACTGCATACAAATATTTTGGTAAACACAGAATGCCCACGAAGGAAAATAGACCAACATAAACATAATGTAAATTTATTTATTTACTTTTTTATTTTTTTAAAGTCTAAGCACGCAGGGGAGATCCCCTATTCGTGGAACGCGGTGACGACCAGAAACAAAAAAAAGGGAAGAAAGGAAAAGATAGAAGGAGGTGGTCGCTGCTAAGGGGGTTTTTCTGCCCAATCGGTAACAATTAAACATATATAAATGCAAAATACAGGAAACACAAAATTACATTATATAAAATACATAATAAATATAGATGCAAATATATTAGAGCTAAACGATGCCAAGTCAGTTTTGATGTAACACTGACAACTAATTGCTGTTTATGATTTATTTATTTACAATTCTTTTAACATGGTTACAAACACTTCAACCAATGATTGCCTGAGAGAAAGTATAGAATTTTCAAATTAAAACTTATAGCACGTTCATAGTTTGTAAAGAGCTTTGCAAACCAGTAATTAATTTAGGGCACCAAATGTGACTGATATAATTTGTTGTTTGGTGTTACACAAACACTAAACTATCAAACAAGAATTTTCAATTGCAATGTTTCAATGCAACAATATAGCATACACAAGATCCCAAACTTACCTCTCTTTAGGTAAAATTCATTATTCGTTGCACGTCGCGTCTGTATATGGAAACGCAAGCGCGGATAAGGTGGTTCTCCCTTATAGATTAGACACCCTTTCCAACACAATATGTTCCATTCTACCAAATTATGCCGACAGCGACATCGTTGTTGCTGGCGATTCCAATGTCCACAAGGAAAACTGGCTGCGCCATTTAAGTCATAGACATCTGAATGGATGCGACGCAAAAATCATGCCACTTGAGAATTGCCTAAAGCAACTTATAAAGGCACCAACGCATATTCCTCGCGTTGATGGGTCGCAGCATAATAGACCAGACTTTTTTCGTATTCCGCATCCACATAAATACGAAATTAAGATCCTTGTAATTCGGATCACTACACCATTTAACACGCCACCATAGTCTGCGAATACTTCATGCCTGTCCAACCAAAGAAAGATCGAATCAGTGCCGCTTAACTGAGCTAGCTAATTGGCAAGATGTGGAGAGAATTTTAAATTTTGTCTCACTCCTCAAATGATTTTATTTTTTTATTTCATTTTATTTTATTTACTTTTACATGAAATTCAACTAAACAAAATTAGCAATCGAATTCAAATACAACTTATGAGTAAATCTAACACTAATTGTTTTAAAAACTAGTATACAATATAAAGAAAGCAAAAAATAAAAACAAAAATAAAGCAACTTAAAAATAATAATTCATATATAAATAAATAAAAAGGAAAAAAAAGGAAAAAAGAAAAAAGCACGTACGCAGCTTGCAACAACTTCCGCACTTGCAACGAGAACAGATCCAGGTTGCAAGTGAACCCCTAAGCCACTGCAAACATGCATGAGCTTGGCAACCGACACATTAACAAAACCATATAACTTTCGAAAAAAAAGTGAGATATTACGAACGCAAGTTAGTTTAAGTACGACATAGGAAGATCGCGCATATTAAGCAAAGTTGCTTTAATAGACTTTAAAGAGTTCGATAACGAGAATAAGTGATAGACGTCATTTAGGTTTCGACAAAAAACTCTGAGCGGGTTCAACAGCTCATAATTATAATTAAATTAAAGCTTAACCAAGATAAAGTGCCTAGAAAAGGAGCTACGGACATCAAAGCTTGTCTCACCAAGTAATGCAGGCGAGTCTATAGTACCATTTATTACTTTGATTACGAAGGAAACCCCAAGAATAAATCTACGTTTCTCGAGAAACGGTAAGGATGACAGAAGCAACATATTTTCGTAGGGTGGAAGAGAGGCAATCGGATCCCAACCCAAATTCCTACGGGCAAACAGCAAATATTGCTTTTGAACTGTTCAATTGAATCTACATAGCACCTATAGGAAGACTCCACACAACAGAAGCATACTCGAGTATAGGGCTAACCAAACACATCTACAGCCTCTTCGTAATGTACGGATCATTAAGCTCTTTGGACCACCTCTTTATAAAACCAAGCGCGGACCTAGCTTTGCTTAACAAGAGCTCAATATGCAAATTAAAACGTAACCTATGGTCAAAGAGAACGCCTAAATCTGTGAACGAATCGACGTCCTCCAACTTGTGCGAATCTATGAAATACTGGGTAATGAATGGCTTCCTTCTTGAGAAAAAAAACTTCTTACATTTATTTAGGTTTAGTGCCATATGATCCAACGAGCACCATGCAACCAAGTTATTCAAGTCAATTTGAAGCTGATGTGATTGCGATTCTATGGAAAAGGAAGAAAACAGTTTCACATCATCAGCATACATTAAGATCTGGCTGGATTTAATCAACGAAGGCAAATCATTAATGTATAGATTAAATAAAATGGGTCCTATGTGACTACCTTGAGGTGCGCCTGAGGTAACTGGAAATTCATATGAGGTGATGAAGTTAGATCAACCCTTCAAAGACCTTTTATGCAGATAAGAGCTTATCCATTGCACTAAATGGGAAGAGAAGCCAATAGCTTGGGATATAAAGATAAGTAATTTATGGTTAACCAAATCGAACGCTTTGCTTAGTCAGTGTATATGACATCTGTGCGAGAGCCAATAGGAAAAGTTTTGAAAACATGACAAGTAAACTCTAACAGATTGGTGACCGTAGACCTTCCTTTTCGAAAGCCACGCTGGTGTGAATGAATGTACGAAATAATGGAAAAGGCCAAATGCTGAGTCACAATTCGCTCCAACACCTTAGCAGCACTCAACTTGGCTATGCCTCTGTAGTTCTCAACAAGTTGTCTACTCCTACTTTTGCGCATAGAATACGCAAAGTACTCTTCGAGCACAAAGGGAAAACACTTAAATTCAAGGACTGGTTAAAAATCCGTGAGGTAACACTAGTGAAGTCCACGAACAACGACAAACCTTGTCTTAATTATCTCAAACTTCTCCCACAAGGATCCGGGATTTTTGCTCAATTTAGAGAAACCATTTCTCGTTTCCGTGAAGAGTTTGTAAAAATCTATGTCGCGCTTCCTACAGTGAGGACATGACCATCGTAAGCGGTTTGAGGGATCAAAGACTGCATCAGCAGCACGGCCGATAATACCGGCTCACTTTGCATGGCAAAAACGCCAACATGAGTTGAATCGTTGAGATTCTGGGCCTGTTTTCGCACGACATGGTGTATATAAACAATCCATGTTCAGTGAAAAACGACAAAAGTGGATTATGAAGAAAAAGAAACAAAAGAACAAAATGCAAAATGATCCGCAACACAAAAATTGTCATCAAATTTAAACCAAACTTCCCACTTTCGTTGACACCGTAACAAGAGAGCGAAAGCAAAACAAAACTGCAAACACCAAAAAAGAGAGAAGAAAAAAACAAAACAAAAAAAGAGAGACATATACCGGAGCTCAATTTTTGATTGCAAAAACCAAATGAATTAATGCGTAAAGACAATATTTCCTTTACTTTAAATTCACTCCCTTTATTCTTAAAGCTTTTTATAAATTTAGACACAATAAAGCTAAATAGCCAAGAAATTCAAAAAAAATTAAAATATTAATTGCAGGAAAAATCAACACGATTAAACCGCGCGCATAGTTGCCAATATGTCGACTCTATCCCACACCGAATTTCAGGTTATATGTGAACAGTCGCTTTTTCTAAACTTCTTTCAACATTTTCTTCTTTCATATTTCAAGGTGGCCTTGATCGTAACAAAGATTGAAAGAACATTAAATGTTGGAACGCATTATTCTTATTCCGGAAGAGCTCCTTTTACTCCCTGTAGAGTGTGAGTGACGTCCTTAAGTGCGTGTGCCGTCACGCATCTCAGGATTTAGTCTGCACGCCAAATACCTATGTAGATCCCCTGTTACACATTATAAATAAGCCACATCGTATTGTTAATTTGATTGGTAACAGCAATTTTTGCTTTCGTAATGGCTTTAGTGCATATTTTCTTCAAATGCCCATTTTTCATGTAAAATAAATATTTTGCATTTCTCAGATTGTACTTGTTCGCTAAATACAAACTCATTGTGCACTCCCACATTGACAACAATAATTTTTCTTACTTTTGCGTGATTTATGTCTAGAGTGGTTTTTCCTTTTACAATTACAGTGTTTTAACCAATTTATCCTCCACCTGCTCCGGAGAGTGCTGTTATCATTTCTGTAGCTAACCTTTTATTTAGAGTAATCAACGCTTATCAAAATAGTTCTGTTTTGGTGATGGTAGATCAATTAGTCCAATTCGATACTCATAGAGTGCTAAACAGCTTTTAGCAATCACCGACGATGAGGTTTCTGTAAACATAAATCCATGATTGATTTTATCGAAGATCTTGTTGAAATCTGCATAAAAGACGTCAATATGGCAATTATCAGCTCATTATGAGTGAGGCAGCGTAACTTAAGCACATAGATTGAAGTCGATCAGCTTTTAGTTAAGCGATTTTGGACTGGCAAAACTATTTATCTGACACTACCACTTATTCGTCGAATAACAAAACATTAAAATAACTTAGTTGATTCCATCAATTTACCTTTCTCTGAAGGCAGTAAAACTACAATAGACAAAGTAATATTAAAGATTTTGGTAACACACATCACATAACTGCCAGAATATTCCGTACATATACGTACGGATGTAACAATTTAAGAAAGTATATTGTAATTGTTCCCATTATAAAGCTAATTTGGGCATTAAAATAATTTTGCGAGGGACTCGACATTTCCGAAATGGAAAATCTTTGGTAAGTTGCTAGCTTATCGGATTTAGAATAGATGTTTTAGGTAAAAACAAGTCAGGTTAAGAAATTGGAATATGTATCAAAAACAGGAAAAAAGAAATATAGTCCATATTTGTGCCTTGTAAGATTTTTAGGAAACCGTACTCTCAAATAACGTCTGCATAGCAGAGACGGAAAGAGAAGGCATGATTATATATAACATATATTTTTAATGTTTGTTCCATCGGTGTGGAACAGTAGATTTACTTGTCCTCTTTATAAAGATAGCTCTCGGAAACTTATTGAGAATTATAGGAGAATTTTCAAACTTAGTGCACTGCGCAAAACTATTTTAATCATTGATAACAAAAAGACTTATTCCGGTTTTAGGGTCACTTATATCGTGCTGTCAGCACGGCTTTTTAAGAGGTAGATAAACAGTCACTAATCTTTTGGAGTTTGTAACGTCCGCGAACAAATTCAGGGATGGTATCTGCCGGTCTTCTTTTACCAAAAATGTCTCAGTAACGGCATGCCGTTATGGGACATCACATGATTTTGCGGTTCTCTACAAAATAGCGGCTAGCCGTTAGGCATGCAAAGCAACAAGAGAAACAAAATGATGCGAAGAACAATTTTTTGGTGGTGGTTTTATTCAATTGGGTTTTGGTTGTGGATGAGAAGAGGTCGGTTTATTAAAGTGAAGAAAAAGAACTAGTTGTGTGGGAAAACATAGTATAAATGACTTTAATATAGTTTTTGATATATAAAACCGATATGATATTGAAAAAAAAATAAATTCCACTAAAATGTTTGCTAAATTTGTCGGCCGGCTATTATTATATAAATCGAGTGTTGCTAAATTTTCTTAACAACAGCCATTAAATATTTACAAACAATTAATTCCAGCGTTTTGAATTAATATAAAATTTAAAATTGATGGATATTTTAAATTGAAAATAAAATCTATGCCTGCATATGCATATGAAGTTATGTGTTTATTGTTTCTTGACAACAGAATACCAGAATTTATACGTTCTGCGTTAATTACATTAGTTGAGGCAGTATGTAACATTTTTTGTTGAATGAAAACTCTTTAAATAATTTTTGGATAAAATAAGTCATCAACAAATCAATTCTATTAAATATACAGTATACAAAAAACATAAATAAAATACAATGATAAAAAAGTTCCATAAAATCTCCTAAATGAAGGGTAGAAGCAATCAGAAGAGAGAAAGTTCGGTTAACAAAATCTTTAGTCATGAATGAACAAACTTAAATATATTCCTGTGTGTGTGCGGTTTGAAAGACATATTTTTGAAGCAATTAATTCAAATGATCGCAAAGACTATGCTTGGATTAAATCGGAATTCGCACATTAGAAGTCAAATTTTCCCAAATTAAGCGTAAGCGGCAGGAGAAGTAAATTGTGTACATATAAATATTTCATTAAACAATGATAACAAAAATGCCTGTGGAACATAAATAAAGTAAGAAATCAGTAGAAACTAAAAAAAAAATAGAAAGCGAAAGGAAAAGGAAAAGTCCAGAATCGTGAGAAAAGGATTATTTTAGAAACAGAAAAAATATGATATAAAAAAAAGAAAAAAAAGGGAAAGAAATTTGTAAGCTTCATGAAAGTCATAAACTGATAGAATATGTTCGCCAAAGAAAGAAATCCGTTAATTGTGTAACAAGCGTATGTGTGTGCGTGATAGGAAAGAAGAAAACCCGAATTATTATTGTAAATAAGAAAAAAGGAGTAAATAAGAACTGATTTGTGAAATAAAGGAAAAAGAGTTTGTAAATTAATCTGAAACATTTGCAATGAAATGAGAGCGTTTAAATAAAAATAAAAAGCTAATACAAAAAGGAGTGCGATTTGTACATTTATGTGGTTCGAAGCTTATCAAAATACAGGAAAAGAAAGGGGGTGAAAATAGAAAGATCCGTTTACCAATTATAACCAAAAAAAAAAAAAAAGGAAAACAAAAAATACCAGTACCCAGAAGAAAAAAAAAGGGGAGAAAAGAAGGAAAAAAAAACTTTGTTATTTGTGGAGGAAGCCCGTTGGTTGCTAAACGAATTTAACGAACAATTTCCAAAGCTTTGTGACTTGTGAAGGAGCTGAATTCTGCGCATCATCCCGAATACACTTATGAGGGAGCCTCTTGCTGGTGGATGAAATGGAATCGAACCGAGCCAGGTTGCGGCCAAGAAAAGAAGGAAGGAGATAGAGCGACAAGTACACTTTTTATTTAGTTTTTTTTTTAGTAAGCGATAAAAATGATTAATTAAATAGACATACCCCCCAGCTGAGGCGGGGTATGGAGTGGTGCGCGTATGAGGGACAGTGAGGAGACGGGGACAGTTACCGACGGACAAAAGAAGGACTCACGGACGACGTACCGAACAGACAATAGGCACTTTAACAAACAGATTTCTTTCCATCATTTTTTTCTTATTTTTTTTTCTTCTTAAATTTTATATGTTTTTTAATGTGGCACAACGGGCTGAGGGCAATGGCTCTTCGTGCATAGAGCTAGCTAGCTCCATTACAAGTTTTGTAGCCCAAAGCATTTTTCGATCACAAACCAACTGACGTTATCTTCACGAACTTGTCCAAAGTTTTCGCCAGACTTGATCATAGGCTGTTAGTCTACGAGTTGCACCGCCTTGATTTTTCGAAAAGTATGATTGTCTGACTTAGTAACTATCTCTCTGGGTGCACCCAACGGGTGCTTGTGGATTCTTGCCAATCCAGAGTAATTGGCGCCACTTCCTGTGTTGCAAATGGCAACCGCCTTGGTCCCCCTTTATTTATTTTATATGTTAATGACTTTCCTGAGTGTAATCAACGTTCCCCAGTTTTAATGTTTGCAGATGACTGTAAGTTGTCCCTCTCTCTTGACTGAATATATGGTACTAAACCCCCTCAGTGTAATCTTAAGAATCTGCGTTCATGGTGTGCAATCAATGGTATGGTATTGAATTCCAAATAATGTAACAAGATTTTTACGACGGGTTAGGAATTGTGTTTGACGCAAAACTCAAGTTTGAAGTTTCAGTTAATAAAGCTAGATTCCTTTTAGAGTTTATAAAAAGATGGTCTGCAGAAATCAAGTACGCATGCATTACGAAGTGCCTGTATACATCTTTAGTTAGATCAACTCTTGAATACTCGTCGGTAGGTTGGCTTCCCAGTTGTAGATGCCACGTTGATCTCGTGGAGTCTGTCAGAATAGAAGTTGTTGACTTGTGCATTGAAAAGTACGGATGGGGATCTTGTCTTATCTGTTTCACAGTGCGTTAATAGACTGAGGCTCATTAACTTGCATACCATTGAAAAAAGGCATGAAATGTGGGGTGTAACTTCGTCTTTAAGCTAATAAAAGGAGATGTTTTTTTGCCGGCACTATTGGAACTTATTAACATTCATATCCCTAGTAGTGTCTCAAGACATTTTGTGCAGCTGACACAATGCCGTGCCAATTATGAGTGGTTCACTCCGTTTCCGGTAAAGTGAAAGTTGAAGGATCGTTACCTCTTACTAAATATGTCCGTTAATAATTACTTGATTATCCGTTAATAAAAGAAAATGCAGTATATTGCATAACTAACTGCCAAACATTTTTGAGACTTGTACAAAAAACAGATAATTTAAATCAAAATACTCCTTTGTATTTAATTTGGTTTCTCATTTGTCACTATTAATAAAATATAAATAAGCACGTATTCATTCATCAATACATATCCTTCTATCTTAATTCAGTGCCGAGTTGAATAGTGTGTATACTATATGTTGACCTTATGTCGATTTTTATTTATATTTTTTTTCTACATTTTAAATTATTTTGTAGCTTACATTCGGCTAATGGTTCGTTCTGTAGCGGAATTTCATTGATTAAATGAATAAATAAATATTATGTATACAATTGTAATATAAGAAGATCTAAACGTCTTTAATGAAAAAGTGAAAACCCTTAAACTTAGACGAACATGATTCTACTGAGGACTTAGAATGTTGAATTTAGAATTATGAATCAAAAAATCGTAACTAAAGTAAATGTGAATATGGAAAATCAGAGTGTTTGAAAGTAATTAGTGATAAATTTTCTACACATTTACCCTATTCTATCGCAAACCTGACTACCGGCTTGCGAATGCGAGCGCTGATGCACTTGTTTTCTAGACCGTCAATCGATGGAAAATGTATCTTCTTTTTCATCCTTCGTCCTCAAATCCTTAGGATTTCATTTTCACACCGCTAATGGTCCTGGGCATTTCGGCGGAAAAATTTCCGTTACTTGTGACAACATTTTTTGCAAAGACGGTAGATCTTCAATTGATATTTAATAGAAGAATGCAAACCGTGCTATATATTTATGAAAAAATTTTCCATTAACTACATGAGCTATGATAATAGTCATTGAAAAAGATTCTGTCGAACAAGTGAAATGATTATTGATCGTTAAGACATCGCTCAATCGGTGGAAGTGGGCCAATTATGTCTATGTAGATCTGAAACTCGTCTGCTTGAAAAAAAAAAAGATTCCAACAGGCGAGACAGCATGGCATGTAAGTTTGGCCTACCGGCGTTATTGGCAATTTCTAGAACATTTTTTTGATGTCTTGAAACATGGTTAGCCAAACTAAATATGACTATATTAGTTTACGTCCGGCCCTGATTCCATGGTAAACCGTAAACTTAACTGAAAACCAAAGTCTGGCGTGAGGAAAGATATTGCAGTATCAATCGAAACGTAACAAAAGAAGTTAAAAACAATTTTTCTTAATAAGTCGAATTAACCTGTTTAATTAGATAAAATGTATTAAGAACAACAATATCGCGTCCAAAATACACCCGGTATCTGTCGTTTATAGGATTATTAAATCTAAACATCTCTACTGACAAGGAATTCGTAAAGGTTGCTATTGAAAGCATAAATCAGACGAAATAACTAATTACAAAAAATGTTGTTCAAAATTCCCTATCATATGCACTGTCTGCGCTGGACTTCATCTTTTTGTGAAGAAAGTTAGTGTCTGTTATTGTCAATTTTTTGCTTGAACACTTCGCACTAATAATATGTCCTATGCCGCTATTGGTGCCACAACCTTATTTTGTATATAAACTGATTTAGAACCATAGTTTGAGGGTTGACGTTCTTTTCTAAATCGATGTACGTGGGATTTTTAATATAAATTTTGAAAAAGGATTTCCAACGTATCTTCATTAATATTTCCGAAAGCTCATTACGCAATTGTTGCAATCGGAACTTGTTACATGATGCGATCAGATCTTTCGGTAATCTTGTCCACAGTTACTTTATTTATTTATGTAACCTAGTTTTCACGTTAATACGCACTTGTTCTATGAACAAGGCTTTGAGAATGATTAAACTGATTCGAACGGAACTTAATAAAGAAAGCCTGTTAGCTTCTGCTCACCAATTGCGTGTGTGTATATATAGTGTAATGCATGGGCTCTCTGTCCGCCTGAATATCGAACTACTTGCTTTACTCATTTTAGAGCTTCTCTTAAGTGCTACTTGAAGAGGATAAAAAATTGTACAAGCGGATGCACGTACCAATGCTGAGCTAGCTCAGGTTTTTGACTCGCGGCCACTCCACAGAAGGTTACATCTAAACGAGATACACGTGCTTTACTCTTATGGGATTAAACGGACGGACGAAACCTACTTACCGAAAGGAAGACCATAAGCCCTGGGCCATGCTGTACCCTTCCCCTCCTATGGTTTTCTTCGGCCCATGATTTCTAATGGGATACACCGAGCAACCCTCTAATATAAAAGAAAACTTTAACACATTTCATATATATTATTATTTTCTTCTTTAATTCATAGTAATTTCAATAATAAGAAGTAACTCCAACAACTCTACTTTAATTAAAGGGGACGGTTTAAATAGTTAGTAGTGTTAGTAGTGTGTACATTAAATAAGTGCTATGAAGAACCCGACATGTCGATTGTGTGCTGCTGGAGATGAAGATGTAGACATTAGTGTTGATAAAAGTAATTATGTAATTGATGACGTAACGAGGACTGGAACTGCAAATTGCTGTTGTGTACATTTTTATTATTACCACCTCTTATATTTGTACATACTAATCGTATAGTAATTGTATCATGGTTTAATTATAAAGATGAAAGGTGAACACCTTGTCTATAGCTGTAGATTCTGTATAAATCTTTTTCTCTTTATTTTTGTTGGCCTTTTTCTTGAATTTTATCACTACATTCTTTCAAGTTATAAAAACATATTCTTGCTACAGGACAACAAATGTTACAAATATTACAAGACACAACCACAAGTTGCATACCTCATAAAAATTATACATGTCGATATCTTTAGTTTTTCAAACAGAGCAAGCTCAACTGTCTTCTTTTGATTATATCCAAAACACCCCGCACAAATCCAAGACGTTCGCTATTACATACCCTAAAAAACGGAGCAGAGAAAAAGTAATAAACACAGTCGCGCACAAAGTTGACAAGTACTGCATGTTCCAATGTCTGGCTTAACGAACGATCCCGCCACGTGAAATGTGTTGGTGTTACTGCCAGAGCTGCACACGCAACATACTGAGAGAGACTGCAGTTCTTAGGGTCTGAAATGCAATCTTGCGTGATTGTGACACGATCGGGGAAAATAGCATTAATATTCAGTAGGCATTTTTTATGATTTTATTTGCTTAGCGGGATCGCATGAGAAGCCGGAGAGAATGGCCTGATGGCAAATTAACGAATCGAATTTGTTGACAGATTTTCAGTTATTCCGGTCCGCAATCGCGTGAGAAATGTCCCACGAGTCAGTAAAAAAAAATAATTTATGCCTATGTTCGTTATAAGGACGCTTTTGCGTAAATTTTCATAAGCTTTTCATGGAGACTAGGAAACCTTTTTCCGTGTCCTTTTAGCCGTGCTACCAACTTTCAATAATCTCCATCTCGAACTACATGTATTTCTTCCATTAAGAATTTAATTTTGCCGGACAACACTGAGCCAGTAGGATCCTCAACAAAGGATTGGTCTGGAAATAGTAATGCTACAGTTCCTCCCCCCTTAAAAAAAAGAATTTTTTCTTAGGCGCAGTAACTATCATTGACAAAACTGTTAGAGGATTAAACGCTAAAAACCTTTACTCACTTAAATTCTGTGAGCACAGGCTTCTCTCCTTTCGCTTTTACTGAGAGCTGGCTAAAACCTGGTCCACATTTGCGAGAATATTTTTCCAACACCTTCCATGTTTTCAGGTAAATCCGATTAGATCGCATTAGCAGTTTAATTGCCATATCAGTTGCCTTTCCGTTCTACTTAATTGAATATCCAACTCCTTCCGAAGTCGAATTTACCGCCATTCGCAGGAAAGTTGATAATAAACATTTATGTATAACTTGTTCCTATATTCCTTCTTATAAGAAACATACTTCCCTTATTGGCATAGTTTCGGGGGTTTTCAATTTAATACAATCACTAACAATTTTGTGTCGACATCGACGATGTTTTTAATTTTTGCACATAAGTAGTAAAGTTTTTCGTAAAGTAATTGTGGAAAATTTCAGCCTTCTATCCTTCTTAATTTGTGAGTAATGAGAAAATCAGTTTACGCTTTATTTACTGTGTTTTAATAGTGCGCAGTGTGCATGCTAATTTAAGAGGTCATTTTGAAATACGTGGCAATTTTTGTGGTTTTTTTTCTTCACTTTCTTTACCTTGTCTGTTGCTTGCTGACATGGAGTGCTTATTTACACCGTGTGGAACCAAAACAGGCACTCATTCAGAGCGATTCATTACCTGTTGGCTTTGCGAGCGTTATCGTAAGTTGCTAACAAACAGTTTTGTAAACAATTTGTGTAACTTGCTCCAGTATTCCCCCATATGCGGATAATTGCTGCCTCCATTTGCGACGTAGCCCAAAAATCCAAACTTACTGATATAGTTATAGCGTTGGGGGACTTAAATTTGTTACAACTCACTTGGTGTTATACTCATCATTTTGGCTGTATGGTGCCTACTTCAGCATTAGAGCTGTCGTGTTTTTCAACGATTTGTCTGACCGTAGCCTACTTCAATACAATCATACTCTTAATTGCTTCATCAATTTTCAAAAGATGGTTCTAAATCGCAGCCCACCTGAGGTTTACCTGAGGATCCGTGTCATCAAGCAATTTATTTGCTCTTTGATTACAAGCAGGATGACCCGTTGCATAAATCAAACCCCTCTTGCTCGAATATACAATATGATTTTAATAAAGCCAATATAGTATTGCTTCATTGTCATCTCTCACATAATATGTTTGGTTTTTCTGCTGCGAATATGGAAACTCCAATGTTCTTATTTATACTTGGCCTATTTGTTTATTCGCCATTTAATTACAACAAATAACTATAAAACATATTTAGAATATTGTTTGTGTACTTTCGGTTATCATTGTAGGTTAGCTGAGCTTGCGTTCTCATAATTGTCTGTATTTTTGAAGGTTCATATTCTGCCTGTATATCATTAGCTGAATTTCCTTATTTATACATATATTTTTGAGTGCTTAAATATCATTGTGCTACAGCTTGCAAGTTCTATTTTCTTTTTTATGTAAACAAAATTATGTATATAAAAAGAGTAATAAAATCATGACATTTTTGTCAGGCGTTTTTTATTCACAATACGATCATGGTGCTTCCTTTAATATCCTTTAGTTATAAGTGTTAAATGTCACGAAGGCAAAGATGTTACATCTGAATTTGTAAACGCTGATATCTTTTTTATCCAAACAATTCTCGTCCCATAATGTATTAAACTGTAAATAATGCACTTAAAAATAGTTTAAAATGGATAAAGGCTTCGTCCTGCGTAATCAAAGACAGAGTTAGGGAACTGTAATGTTAATTGCAAGTATTCCAACAATATCAAGGAACATATATTACAAAACTTTGCTATTTTCATATCCATTCGGATTAGAAAGCCACCCTTCGAAGCATTCGTTCGCCTCGATATAGTAATCAAACAGTATAAAAATGGGGAGAACAAACTTTTATAATAATATATGAAAAGTGATTCTGTGTACCATTATTTCGTTTACTCTAATGCAAGGCATACATTCAATTATCTCAATCATCAATTTCACCGCATATATCTTTATATTATAAAATCCTCACTTCTTATTACTTACAAATATTTTTATAAATCTTTGAACTCCAAAATCTCCACATGTCCACCCTCTATCCACGTCCACCAAATATCTTTACTGAATATACCTTGTTATAGATAATATGTACATTCAACAAAATCCGCTCGAAAGCAAATCCAGCCCTTTGCTACTTGGAATTTGGGTTGGGACTGGTTTTTCACCTTACTTCCTCATGATAATAGATTGTTAACTTTAAAGTCATTTGAGAAGAGTGGATTCATCCTTGACGTTTCCTTCTTAATTAATTTAATTAATGGTACTATCGATTTGCCAACATTACTTGTTAAAATAAACTTCATTGTCGCAAATCGTTTCTCTAGGAACTTTATAAAACTGAGTTGATGTATATACAATTACGAGTTTTTCAATCCGCTCAGAGTCTTTTACAAAAATCAAAACGATGTCTATCACTTAATCTTAATATCGACTTCTTCAAATTCTGTTAAAACAATTCTCCAAACTATGCGAGCTCTCCCATGTCATATGTACATCTGCGAGAATAAAAGATGAATTTGAGGATTGAATTTATTAAGGTTTTGATTGATTTTAATTTGCAATTATAATGAACGACGACAATATTTTGTCTGTTTAAACGACCTCAGAAACGAATGATACATGTGCATGCATATCAAAGATAACTACTACAGTATTCGTATGTATGTATGTAAGAACGAAAGAGACAACTTATACCTAATTGAAACTAACCTAAAACTATATATATATATACACAAATTATTAACGGATTACACTGTGTCTGCATAAGCAACACGTAGGTAGTAGCGTGCGCCACGGACAATGTGCTTTGATATAGATTTGATAAAACAGACCTTTAATTCTTTTCGGGTATAAACAATATCCACTATTTAGATTGTGCTGAGTATAATATTATAAACGACGAGACAAAACCAGTAAGTTTCCTACAAGCGGCATGTGTCGTTCTTTAATTACGACACCTAACGTTCCACAATGCTTACAATTTACTACGACATTATTCCACTTGAAATTGGTAAAAACACAACCACAATGACTTCCAGATGCAAATATCGTGTTAAGAGTTAATAAAAAATAATTAACCTAAAAAATATTATGTTCATTGAAACTTGTCAAAAGACATGAACACCGCTGTAATTGCAGGGTTTTATTATTTTCACAATACTATTGGAAACTAAGCGATCTTTATATTATGATTGCCAATAGTGTGATTATTACAATTTTCAGCAGTGTAATTCTTTAATGACGGGGATTACAGATCCACAATGCTTATAATTTAATACCTTTGTTAGCACAATATACACCTTCATCACAAAGTTTACAATTATTATTCTATTTAAAGTTAATAGACACGCAACCGCACTCTTTCCATTCGACAAATACAAGGTTTGCAGGTAAATAAAAATAGTAAATAAGAAGAAAATAGTCCATTTGTATTAGAATTTAGTAAAAATTTTCCAAGAGATGAAAACAAAACAATTTTTCGTAACGAAAAACGAATGATTTATTGTACGTAAACCTCCCTAAATTTAACAGTAAACCTACCGACATTTCATGTATACCTAATTCTACCATGAGCGGTCAAATGACCGTTTCAAAAAAACATATGTATCCTAGTAAAATAGATGGTAAAGAAAATATTTTTCTAATGCTACAATAAAAACTCGTTCCCCGCTTTTCGATATTGCATGTTTTATTTACTTTTATGCCTTTTCATCACATTTCTTACAAATTACAGCATTTTGTATTGCACACTTTCCACATACGTATTTTTTACATTTTATGCAAATTTTGTTTGTTTCATTGATTTTACAATATCTTATTTGACAAGATCTCCGTTCAGAAGAAACAGTATTTGTATTTATTATTGTTTTTGATGAGCATTCTTTGCTTATCGGTTTCTTTTTTGATATTCGGTCCCAAGTTCTTCTACCAATTGAAATAAAAACTTTTGCCTCGATATTTCCGCACCCGTCGTTTCTTTATATAAAATCGAAGCATTTATCCCGGCTAAATCTAAGATATTGAAAAATACCTGTAAGGGGCACCTTTGACATTTAGATTTTACACTATATTTTCTGGCCATTTGATCGGTTACATCCGCACCGAATTTTGTGCTATTGTAAAATCTAATTGTCTCTGGTATACGGGTGTCATTTGTTTCAATTTCAACGGATGAATGCATTGAACTAAGTATCAATATTTTTTTATTGGGTTTAGCTTTATAAATTGTAAGAATAAAATCTTTCGATTTGTATAATATTGTTGAGAAGCGTACCATACTATCCTTTGCCTGTTTCGCTAATTTTGGCAGCTCTCTTTTATTTCTTCGGATAGCTCCAACAAGCGTCGTTCTTTTTGCTAGAAGTTTACTCGCTAGTGACGCACTTGTAAAAAAATTGTCAACTGTTATATTTCTCCCATGGCGCGTGTATGGTTCTGCTAATTTCAAAGTTACAAACTCTCCAAGTGGGATTGATGATTCTCTCCCTTCATCTTTTCCCAAAAATGGAAAGCCGTTTACTATATATTTACTACTTACATCGGAAGCTAACCAAAATCTTATGCCGAATTTGTCCAGGTTGTTGGGCATGTATTGAGCAAATCTACAACGTGCTTTTGTAGAAAACAATTGTTCATCTATAGCAAAATATGCTCCAGTTTTGACTGTTTTCGATTAATTTATACCAAACTGCAGAAATTTCTATTATGCACTGAAATTTTGATGCTCTCTGTTCGTATCGCAAGATCGTACTGTCGTACAAAAAACACAATGTCCTTTGTTCCAATAACGAAAACGCCATGCATGGTTCCTAACCGCACATTTGTCTACAATGTAGACACACTGATTAGATTGTGGACTGTCTACAATTACATTGTAGACTCGTAAAACAATTTCAAGAATGCGATTATCGAAGAATATAGTCGTAAATAACATAAATTTTTCAGACGTTCAAATGTCCGTTCGTGGTAGACTATATATGCTTTAATTTGTTTGCGGAAAATACACAATAAAAAAAGTTGTAAATATTGAAAAATAGGTTGTATGTATATTTTAGGAAAACTCAATAAGCTACATGATGATACAGTAACGTTGTATGCGAAAAATTTTAAACGAAATTTTAAAATCGGTCATTTGACCGCGCATGGTACGTTTAGTGTTAAACTAGCCGATCTGACGCCTAAAAATAAATATTCGCCGTTTTCCCGTTTGTTTACGTAATTAAAACGAGTACATCAAAAAAAAAAAAAATGAGGCTTTTGGCAGTGTTATGGAAACATTATTATGATTCATTTGTGGCTTCTTGCTCCATTTTAGACGAAGCATCTCAGCTGAATTTCAGCACAAGTCGATGAAAAGATAGCTATTTCCTTTCATATAACTAAAACATCTAAATTTTTGGATCCTTAATAAACGAATTTATTCCTCGCGATAGACCTCAAAATACTAAATCGGTAGTTTTTCTACCCACATAAAACTAAATGTTTCCTTACACGCAGTATGTCCCATTTACCAAAATGCTAGTGGCCTAAACTAAAAAATTCGTGTTACTTACCGAATTTTTTCATAATTCTTTCCAGGTGTTCAGAAAATATCGATTAGATTGTGCTAGTAGCAACGTTTTAATTGCCGCATCAATTGCATTTCGGTGCTACTCATTTTAATTTGCTACTCTTCCCAACGACTACTCTTTGCTACTCTTCTACGACCGTTCGGACGAAAATTGGTATTAAGCAGAAAGGAGTAAAGTTGTGTCTTCTCTTCGATATTCGTATTTTCCTCTACACTGAAGTGATACCGTTCCTCTCTCGTACAAACCTATGGGTTTATTTATAAAAATAAATTAATAAAAAAGAAAACAAAAAAAATGTCTATTGTATTAGAACTATGTAACATACTTGTACGTATGTTCCTTTTATTATTTCCCATGTCTCGAAACATATGTCGGTTTATAACAATAGTCAAATTTGTTAAGAGCTCTTTAAGTATGCTATGGTTTATGTTTTCTTTTGAATTCGCTGTACATCCCTGAATTCGCCGTAACTCCTTTTGAATTCGCTCTACCTCCCTTTAACTTGTAAATAAGTCTGTAACAATATCTGCTTATCAATATTTTCCCAGGGAAACATGTTAATGTTTCTTTATAAACATGCTGGAAACCTTTGAGCAATATGCCTACTATTAATATGCACCTATATAATTGTTTTGCTTCTTTATGTGGAATCATTTATCTCAACGCTCATTTTTTTTATTAATAAGTTACACCTAGCTATTGTTATTATTCAAGGATTAGCGGTCACAAATTTATTTCGTTCCCATATGTACGATGATATTTCAACTATAAGTAGCATACATACCATGCAAAGACACATACATACCTCAGAGTTTCTCGTTTTTTGGTGTCAGATGCTTGTTTATGTTTTTTTTGGTGTAAGATACTTATCCATGATATGTACCACTTACAGTGATATATATCAACATGTATATATATTGAAAGTATGGGTCTGTACATATTAAAATATGTAACCGTTAATCCCTAATTAATGAGAACAGTTCAATAGACTATCCGTAATTTATTGATGAAGAGGTGAGCGGGTGAAGTCTGCAATCTCGGTTGCGAGGAGCGAATGTAAATATAGAGCATGTAGCTCATTCTGTATATGCCTATGTATAAGATAATGAAATATATTAGAATGTGTGTCCGCAAGCAACCGTTTCGGTCCACAATCTGCTGTATGACACAATGGGTATAATCAAGAAAGCAGTTAGACATATGCGTGTAACGAAAGCCATCACCAATTTAATGTGCAAACCTTTGTACATTGACTTAACTGTTAATATACAAGTATATGAGTTCGCATATAGAGCGCATGAGAATGCTAACGAATATAAATAGAGGGAATGTAAGATCATTAGGTATGTGTTTATACGTGTAATATATTGGAATGTGTGTCAGTTAAACCGAAATACATTTCATGTACCATCCCTAGCATACTGACAGAACTCTTAATAGACAAGTGAACTTTTCCGGTACATGATTTTGCCTAAGACACCAATAAGTGTGAACCACAAGGCCGGCTACCACAAGCCATCTTGTGGTTTAGACTTATTGTTGGCACACGTAAAATCATATGCCTAAACGTTTACTTGTTTATTGACAGACTAAGGATTCAATATTGAATTTTTTGGTATAGGAATATACATGATGCTGTCTATGTTTTGATATCTACTCTCGTTTCTGAAGTATTACTTGCTAAGGCTAGCACATTGAATAGTTCTTGCTTTGTAGGAATTAATGGCTATACATTATGAAATAGTTTCTATACATGTATGACCACACGTTTTAGTTTTAAGCGATGCACCTATATTAACACATACATAAGGTAGCCTTAATATAAGATATGCATATTCCACCAAACCCAGATGTTTCTACTTATAAGAGACATGCTGCCCCTATTTACGACGTCAACATCTGATAGTGCTATTGTGTTTCTCATTGAATTATATTCTTCAGTATTCCTAATTATATTGCCAGGCAATTTCCGGGAGATAGTATGAAATAATAAAAAATGAAAAAACTATTTCGTCTACTGCGCTGTAAATTATTTCAGATGCCTTCAGTTGATAAAATCCCTAACTGTAAGTTTGTTAACCTCAAACGAATAGTCCTAACACATCCTTCCCATGTCCTTTTCAATGTTTCTCACTCTGGTATTTGAAGCTGCAAACTCTTGGCTAAATACTTCCAACGACCTTTTTTCAACTGTTGGTTCGGATTTAGTTAATAATTACCCAGATCAAATAACAAACTCGATTTCCATTCCCAACTTGATCTTTTCAGAAAATGACGTACTATTATACAAGGTTTGCAGCCTCTAAAAAATTTTTGTGCATGAAAAGTAAGCTGATGTTTGAACGCAAAGGTGTTTATAAACTTGTCAATTCTAAAAAGGAACTTTCTCGTTTCATCATCAGTACAATACTACAGACTTTTATAACCCACCAGAGATTTTTGACTTTTTTGCATGGTCAACGGAGATTTGTACCCATACCAATTCATGTCGGCTGATAGTAATAAATATCTACAGAGGTCTTCAAGGCATAGTGTTCTTTGAAACCGTGCCGTTCTCCTGGCAATGACGGCGTGTCGTCGTCCATTGGTTGCCACGGTTTAGTTTCCCCCCTTACTCCCCTAACTTGCTTCCTTGATTATTATTATTAATAAGGTTACTCCCGGAATTATGGCAGCAAACTTACATTTTACTACTTCATAAGTCTTTCCTTAGAAATCTTATAAGGAATTGAAGGCTTAAGTTTGTTCCTAAAATATATAAATGTTTATTGACTAGCAGATATTGATCCTCTATTCGAGTAATGATTTCAACATCACAGCACGCTGTTACTAACTACTGGTATTTTAGAATTGATTCGTAGAGCGTTCCAGACGTTTTCAGAGAGAAAACAAAAAGATATAACTAACAATGATATTTCGAAGGTCACTGAGTGTCGCATTCTCTTCCCCTGAAGAAATTAAACCGTATCGGGCTGCAGTTTAATTTGATTAAATTTATCACATCACATATGTGGGTGTTATTTGACGATTACATGTTAGGCAATATCGATGTTATATCAAAGGTGCCCCATAGTAGCCACCTTCGTCCTCTGCCTCTTTTATTACTTATTAATGACCCACCTTCCCGTATAACAAATTCGGGTGTTCGTCGATGATGTCAAGATTTTTCGTTTGTTACCTTAAAAATTGAAAGTATGTTACTCTACGATTATTTCATTGAATTATCCAATTTGATTGAGCGTAATTCTTTACCTTCAAACTGTTAACCGTTATACAGATTGTCATGGGCTGACTCTAAATTAAATGTTCATTACTCATATCAGATCACAGACTTCACTTCGATTCCTAACTTGACCATTTGAGAAAATGGCAGCACAAGATTTTTGGTCTCTAAAATATTTCTGTGCACCTGGTCCTGGTGGCATTCCAGCATGTGTGCCTATACCACGCTCTGATGAGCTACATGGTGTTATATCAAATATTTGTTATCAGTCTTTGACGTCAGGTGTTATGCGTTTGTATTAAAAGAGCAGCTTCCTTATTCCACGTGATAAATGTAGAACTGTTTCTACGTCTGTACGTCTCATCGAGAACTATAGAGGCATTGCGAAGTTGAGTGTCTCCAAACTGTTTAAACGAACTGTTACTCAACAATTAAATTTCACTATAAAATCTTATATTTCTCTATTTCAGAATGGCTTTCGAAGAATCTTTTACAGTTTGCTTGGCATGTTTTAAATGCTTTTTCTAGTGGCTCTCGCCCGGATGCTGATGCTGATTTTAGTAAAGCGTTTGAATTAGTTAGCCATAAATTATTGTTTTCCAAACTCCAGGCCTCTGGCCCCTTCTTGTACGCATTGGAATGGAGAAGCTCTTGTCTTCATAACAGATCATTCATGGAAGTTATTACAAAACTTAGAAAGCTGAAATTTTCCACATACTCTTTACAAAACACTCTACTCTTCATGTGCAAAAATGGAAAAAGTCGGCCATGCCCATAAAATGTTATAGACGATTAAATGATCTTTTTTCACTTTTTTGAGGTTTTATGCTTATTTATCATAACGCAAATAAGACAGAATGAATAAAACTATTTTGTACATTCCTCAAATGAAGATATATTGTCTGCCTAAAAATAAGTTAATTCTAAAATGAATACGGTAGACAACGCTGTTACTTTTATCTTAATAATACTTAGACAGTAGAGTGCCAGAAGCATAGTGGCGGATATGCGAGATTCGGCCCCCACCGTATATAGCTTTCTTAGTCGTTCTGGCTCCACGAACTTTTTGATTCAACTCTGACCACTATATTAGTCAATGAAAACGTCTTAAAGATTTGCACTTCGAGCTCTTGCTTTCATCAAACATTCCCTCGCGCTCCCATGGGCTATAAGCCTTCATCCCTTTCTGGAACGTCGCTAATGAACTGTCTGCTTGGTGTTTACATTTTGATCATTTTCTCCATTTAAAAATACATCTGTTAAGACAAATTGGTACCGTATATAATCAAAACATTTTTCATCATTTCCAACAACGTTTTCCGCCAGCCCCATCAAAAGTTTCTAAAAGAGTGTGATGAGCTTCGGCAGCAGATCTCTTCAAATCTAACAAGAGAAGTAATAAACACCAGAAATGGAATTATTAGTGTTTCATGATTAGCGTTTGTATATGCTGAAAAACTCAATAGTACTAAATGGAAATATGTCATTTTATGCTCAAAAAGGTCGAAATTATTGAATTTGACTGTACTTGTTTAACTACTTGCATTAATATTTGGCATTACTTTATCATTTTTACCAATAAATTTCGCGGATTAAAATACATGCAAGCACTTATTTACCTACGTTAATTTTTGCAACCGCTAAGGTTCAAAATTATTCGGGCTCTTATAAATTAAGAAGGAATTTTTGGATTTTTGCTCTCAGTTGAATTTGGATAAACAACTCTCTACCGCAACATTGTGAACTCTTGCCTACAATGCAGACGCTACCGAGCAAACTACTTCAAAAAATGATGTCAAATTCGCCTGCAGATCGACTTAATCCACTGAAACGGGATAACTGAGATATGACTCACGTCTTTTCAGCTGGCCTGTCTCAAGGAAATTTGTAAATTTGAAGAAATAAAATGATGTATCATTTGGTATAATTCAGATTACGTTCTTTTTTTTCTTTATTCCAAAAGTTTCGTTGTCTTACGCATAATTGGTCGCAATAATTGCAGGAAAGTACAATGCAATGGCTTAAATAATCAAAAGGCTCAGATAAATGCAGGTTAGAGCGATTGCAATAATTTAATTATTTACGTACTAGAACACGAACAAAAGAAAGGAAAATAGAACCATGGAAAGAAACAAGCAAGAAAAGAACGCACGTTGTGCTTCAGCAGTGGTAGTTGCAGTTCCTTAAATTAAGGATTCTAATCTATTTGTCAAGGACATTCCAGTCCATTGCCAAGTGGCGATACTACTAGTCTCTGCCATTTCGCCTTCTCTCTCGGAAACAGACTTGATACCTCTAACCTATCTGAAAGAATCCTGTAGGTGGATGGCGGTAGTATATTTTATTTCATAGTTATAAAATACTATGAATCTTTTTGTTCTTATACTTCTCGTTCAGTGCCAACTTTTCATATTATGATGACTCATTTTTAAAAATTGGTTGGGATAAATAAATTAAAGGTGAAAAAAATCATGTTATTACATTGGCGAACCTTCCATGAGTTGTTGTGCAAATAAAAAAAAACATGTCCATTAAATACTTGCCTGAAGGAATTTTAGGTTAATTTATAAGACAGATGGCGGGCCATATACCTTCTGAAGGATATCAAGCGTCCAGTTTCCAAGAATGCATCGATCCCCATGAAAAAAGTATAAAAGTTGAGCAGCTAAGAGAGGTTGAGAGCGTCTTATTTAACGGAAGAAACTAGAAAGCAATTGTCCAAAAGATTTGCGGGAAAAATGCCCTACTTAACGCATTGGCGTTCGATTCGCTGTTAGTGACCAGACTGTTTGCTTTTAATACGTGCCCGTTGCGTGGGGTTTTTTAACGGTGCTTTGTCAAAACTTTCGCTCAAAAGAAAAAAGAAAACAAGTGAAGGTGATATTTTTGTTACTAAAATGAGTGGTTTATTTCGAATGAACGGCATAAGATAGAGCAGAAAGAAATAGACTTTGTTCTGTAAGGGCCAAAGTTACGCAGCTTGTTTTGGTCTTACACGCATTCTACTAAAAATAAGAAATATCACAGTTCGTCGTGAAAATAAACTTTTTTCAAAAATATTAATATTAAAATTGTTGAAACAAGTGATTGCGTCAAATGTAGAAACAAAAATTGCAAACAAGAGTTTTGTTACCGCTCTTGCGGGGGTAAAATGTATGGACGTTATAGCGTTGCTGCTTTCATTTAAAATATCTAAAAACTAACAACGTCTACGACAACCTTTGTGCCAATCCAAATAATATCGACTTATCATCAACAAAGGAATTCCAAAAGAAAATGGTTGGGAATTATTACCGGTTTATCCTAATGTAAAACTTTTGCAACATTTCCTCGAGAATCACAAATTTACAATCTTTACCAAACCACATACCGCTCCTCTCCCTTCGAAAGCAGAACGAATTCCTACCCGAACTAGGCATCGGACAATTCTCTCCGAAGTTGAAAATGCATCTAAAGATTTTAATCTACCAGACTATTCAAAAATGAATTGGAAAATACCAGGATTTGAAGTACGAAAGTAGAGTTTTATATAATAGGAATCGACCTATTTAACTGTTTTAGCGCCATGATAAATTTAGCGAACGAATATACTTTAATTAATAGAAGAATCACAAAGTTCATAATGGATCCATATCAAAATTTGGAAAATTAGAAGGAATTGAATTTAATTGGGATAGAATACAATTGGATCATTGAAACACAGAAGAGCAAACGGAAATCATGAAAATCTTGAAGAGATTTGAGGAGAGATTTGCGCGAGATATTTTTTAAAGAAGGCGAGCAACTAAGAAACACAATGAATGTACAACATCAGATTACAACAAAAACTGACGAGCAGAAAATTCCAAACTATGCAGATATCTTCCACAACGTTAAACAGTGGTGCAAAAAATAAATAAAACAACTGGAAGAACAAGGGGTAATTAGAAAAAGTAACTAACGACTTTCTAGGCCTTTAATGGTTGTGTTAAAAAATGTTGACAATTCTGGAAAAAATATATTGTAAGAAAGCGTTTTGCTCCTTTACCAATTATGACAATATAAATAGCTTCATAATAAATGTGTCGTAGTATTTCCTATATATGCCAGCAATACGGCTTTGGTTCTTAAGTTTAAGAGCAATAACAACAAGACCGACGTAAGAACCCTTATAAATGTAAACATTGCTATAGAAAAGAGCTTATAAAATTTTGCATGTCGATATGGCACATATCATATAAAGGCATACCCAACGTTTCTGCGGTTTACAAAATCATACGATGTGGTACCTAGATCAGCAATAACAACAAGACAGACATAAGAACCCTTATACAAGTACACATTGAAAAGAGCTTATAAGCTTATAAGAGAAGTAAACATTGAAAAGAGCTTATAAAATGTTGCATGTCGATATGGCACGTATCATATGAAGGCATATTCAACGGTCGCACGGTTTTCAAAATCATACGATTTGATATCTAGGTCAGCACTAGCAATAAGACAGACATGTTTGATCATACGATTTGATGCTTAAGGTAACCTTAATAATAAGATATACGTAAGAGTAGCATTATAATACATATACGAGTAAGAACTGAGATTACAACATAGATGCAGGCAAAGCGGCCATGTACACATGTTCGATCATACCTAAGATAGCAATCATAACAAGAGATGCGTAAGAATATCGGCATAACACACATACAAGTGAGTGTTGAGATTGTAACGCAGGTATAGTCAAAACATCTATGTAACGGGACAGAAATGGTGATCGGGACTATAAAAAAGCGCGTCGCAACACACTCATCCTTTCAGTCGTGTTATAGCAGCCAGAGGTAAGTGATCATGGACTACTAGTTGACGTTACCGACAGGGATTTTTTGGATTTTACGGATAGGGGGTAGCTGGCTTGGCTTAGTCGTCATCCCTGAATAACCGATAGAACTGCTAACATTTACGGATAGAGGATGGCTGGCTCAGCTTAGTCGTCATTCCTGAATGACAGAGGGACACTCTCTTCAGTGACGTGAAACGGTTATGGACGGACGAGTGGCCATATAGGCCGAGATTGGCTGCTATAACACGTGTGGCGTATCCTTTTTTGCAGAATCTCGCGATACGGATAAAACGGGGAAAAAATGTCTTGGGACGGACAAAAACGTGGAAAGTTTCAAACAAGAGTTGGGTCGCGAATCATCACGCTGGTTTTCTCCCCCTCTCATTAAAAATCGCTTATCTAACTGTGACTTCCTCGTAAATAATAAATATAAAAATAAATATATAAGAAATAAGAACAAAAATCCGAAGGTCCAGGATTATTTTCTTAAATAAACATTCTTGGAAAGGGACTTCCTGGGTAAATCTGAGTATACCCCGAAAAGAAGACTCGTTACAATAGAGTTGTAATAAATAATAGAAAACTAAATGAGATGATAAATTTCTATTTCCAAACATATATTCAATATTAGACAAATTAGAAGGGGCACAATATTTTACAACTTCAGACTTAGCCAAAGGGTATCATCAAATACTAATCATAGAACAGGGCAAAGAAAAGAAGGCTTTCGTAACGCCATATGTATTTATTGCAAAAATATATTACAATGCCTTTCGGGTTAAAAAATACAACTGCAACATTGCAAAAGCTAATCAACGAAACCTCAAGACAGTCTATTAATAAGGGTTTTGTGAAATACCTTGACGATATGTTGATCTTTACCACATGTCTTCAATAATAAGTAAAAGCAATAATGCACATATTTATATCATTTGAACACACACGATTTCATAAATTTTAAAATTCAAATCTGCAAATTTTGGGCTTGAATCTAAACAATCATTTCTATATGTAAAATATGATAGAAATTCTATTAAATTGAAATTTTCGCACACAGAAACACCATCAACAACAAATAAAATTATGCATATAGACACACATTATATAAGAATTTCCCTGTTGACAGTAATTGATAAGTTTGCAATATTTGGAGCAGCTTATCCTTGACCTACATCTTACTAAACTTAATTGTTATTCAGGAAATGCTGATATTGAACGACTAATATGTACAGTAGATGAAAAATTCAGAATAGTAACAAAGATATGCTTATAAAACAGTTAATATACAGGACAATTAGAAACTACAATGACCGATATCATTGTTATGAAATGTACCCCGGACCATATTCAGTAAGCGAAAGAAGATGAATTTAAAAACGAAAGGAATCTAGAAGAATATAAAAAGAAAACATTAGATGAGTTGAATAAGAACAAAGCAAACTATACGAAAGAAAGACGAGTAGGATGCATAAAAGATTATTAAGGTCTTAGTCGTAAGAAAAGACAAAATATAAGAAAGCAGAGTTAGAAAAAGCACATTCTTGTAATATTAAATGACCTTTATAATATTCTGAGGGGGATGATATTGATAATATTAATATAGAGTCCACAGACTAGAGGGTTTATAAAAACAACACTTTTGACGGAAGAGGCACGATATGCGGATATCTACATGAAGATGCAAGAAATTATTAGAGAAACTGAAATAGTAATTAATGCACATGATTAAATTGCATAAGATAGAAGGCACTTTGAACCATATGGTATATAATATTATTTCAAGGGAAATTGAGAACAATCATTTACTCGAATCAGAACCATTAGACGCTAGAAACAAACCAATGACTCTAATACCAACACAATGTAGAAAAATACGTAGATTGACTAATGGAGTAGGAACTATGAGGAAACGCGATTTGGTACAACTAACGACGAACACAGCCAGAATATACACTATAGTCTTCTAAACCAAATATGGCAAATCTGCGCGCGGGCGGTCGTACTATTTTATTTTGTGCGTAGAAGTTTTGCAATTTCTTCTTTTAATTTTATTGCGCTATTGATTTAGAAGCTTTTAAAGCCTAATCAATTATAAAAGTCTTTAAACTTATTCAATTATATTGACCTTTTTTGTGTTGATCGTCATTTTGATTTTTGCGATCAGTATTCGGTGCTCTAGTCAAAAAGTCTCTTTCTTGTCTCTTTCTTTCTTTCTTGTTTTTGCATTTGAGTGGGTTCGCACCGTTTGCAGATTTTCTCTTGGTTTACTCTTTGTTTACTGTGTGTTTAATTGTAATTTATTTGTTTATTATAAGCGTGACAAACTTTTTGTTTTTTCTTTTTTCGCAAATCGCTTTCTGACATGGAGCGTTTATACACGGCATACCCTGATTTTGAACGATTCATCACCCTTTGTCTTTGCGAGAGTTTTTACCGCGCGAGTTGTTCATGTATTAGTGGCCCTGCTGCAAATGCAATCCTAGGTTCTTCAAAACGATGACGTTAGTCGTTTCCCGAGTGTAGGAAGCTGGATATTGACAACTATAAGCTTTTAATGGAGGCAAGCAATCGGTTTTCTGAATTAAGTAAAAATCTCGTGACATTGTGTGGAAAGTTTGAAAGAATCAAGATAATGTTCGATGAATGTCACTATCTAGAGCACTCATCTTCTTCCCCCAACCTGTACAAGACCAACCCGTAGTGTAACGTAAGCTACTTCACTTCTGTCTTCGTCTAAGTCTCATTTCTCAATTCATTGGAGTGTTTCATCCTTGTCTACAAAAAACGTTAGCGTTTCCTCTATCGTTGACTCACCTGGTAACACTAAAATTACAAATAAGCCGGGAAGACCTCCCCGTACTTTCTCATCAACTCAAAACTCGCTACCTGTGAACCCTATGCTTCGTAGTCAGGATGACGTCTGCTTGATGGCAGTACTCCCACAAAGGAAATATTCGTGTCAAAACTGGCGCCTGACACCTCTGAGGATAAAGTTATCTTGGTGCCATCCGTCAATTTAAAGTGATTTACCATTTCGAAATTGGGTCCATCTCAACATAGAGCTATTTCTTCTTTTAATGTATCAGTTCCGACTGAAAACATGAAACAACAAACAAACCTTTCCGGAGCGTTAGATTCTTTAATAAGGAAGTCATTTCTCGAAATCGAGTACGTAATACTAATTTAGTAGTTGTTCCACCCTCAAAAACTAAATGTGTTTCCAGACCCAGTAACTTTCATTTACGAAAATGTTAGTGGCCTAAGCTCAAAAATTCGCTCTACTTTTCTAAATCCAGTGAGCACAGGATTTTACTATTTACATACTGTCACTGAAACCTGGGTAAAGCCTGATTTCTATTCGTTGGAACTTTTTCACAATTCTTTCCAGATTTTCAGAAAGGATCGCTTAGATCGCACTGGTGGCGATGTTTTAATTGGCATATCTGCTGCAGTTTTGTATTATTCATTTGAGTTTCCTACTTCTCCCGACGTTGAATTGCCATTATTGCCGCGGGTGGAAACTGCCAGCCAATAGTTATGTTTAACTTGCTTCTATATTTCCCCAAATGGTAATATCTCCATAGATAAGAAACATGCTGCCCTCATTGGTGACGTGACCCAAAATTCTAAACCTACTAATATTCTTATAGTCCTGGGGGACTTCAATTTGCCATAAGTCACTTGCTATTATAGTGGGGCTGTCCCCACTACAATATGTAATAGGGCTGTTGTGTTTTTCAATGAATTATTTGATCGTAATTTGCTTCAATACAAACGTACTCCTAATTGCAGACAGACAAATCCTTGCTTCGCTAATATCCCGGAGATAGGTAGAAATATTTCAGTTTACCTGAAAATCCGTATCATCTAGCAATTTTTATTTCCTTTGTTTACAGACATGATGGCCCCTTTAACTACTGTAACGTGCCGAATCCAACTTCCTGAAATAAACATTATGATTTTACTACAACCAATATTTTACTGCTTAAATCTCAACTTTCACGCATTGTGATTGATTTCTGTGCTGGGAATATTAAAACCTTACCATCATCAAATATTCGCAATATAAATTAAAGTACATTAGAAACAGCAAAATATTAAAGAGTAAGTGAAACTACATAAAAGCGGCAAAGTATTGTAAAATAAGATAAAGTACATTGACAAAATACTTTTTGTCAAATTCAATAGAATTTTTACATTGACATTTGTCGTTTTAAACATTAACGAAATCGAAACATTCATTTAAATAAACATTGAAGAGTGTTGCTGGAGTTCAATAAAGTGAAAAAAGTTTACAAATGGCGAATTTTTATATTTCCTTTTTTATAGTATGTATAATTGTATGATTAAGAACTAACCCCGTATGAGGGACAGAAGTCCTATCTAGAGTTAACAAAGCTTTTAAAGTTGATATTAACGGTGACACAGACAATTCCTACAGAGAGACTCAAACCTGCTATTTTCGAAAACAGAATAGCATTTTCAAATTCACATGAGACACATTTCATTCTATTTATAATTTAAATTTTTCATATGCTTTCTTTTGATGTCGCTGCACCTCCTTTTGAATTCGCTGTACTTCCCTGAATACGCTGTACCTTCAGCGGGTAACTCTAATTGATTAAGATTGAAAGAACAGAAAAAAGAGAAAAAGAAAACAGAACAGTTCAAAAGTTAAAAGCATGATTAATAATATAATTGGTTTAAAAGAAAATTACAAAAGTGTAAAGAAATATAGAAGTTTTCAACTGCCTTTAGAGACAATGTTTTAACTAATTTTGCATAAAAATACTAAGAGGACTAATTATAATAAAACACTTATCAAAGCTAAAGCTGACAAAAAAGGAATTCCCCAAAAAAAAAAATAAAAAACAGGAGACAAAAATAGTAATAATTATAATTCCAGAGAATTACCACAACTCATGGGAATAGAAGAACCCTTGGACCTAAAGCGGGCCTTCCATTTCTGCTTCGAGCTAGCGAACCAGAATTTTTGTGCAATTCACGCGCGCAAAGCCTAGTCGCATCTAGCTCCGCAACTGCCTCCAAATCGAAACTTCGTACAAAGGCAAAAACAAACGTGTTTCCCTCAATTTGTTCACACAGACAAGCCACAGGCAAGCCAACCAACCTGGCAACCACGGTAGCAATATTTTAATCAGCGGAGATAACGCCAACTATCCCATAAGGCCACTTAAGCCTCGGTCGTGTCAAGTACACATTCACCTCAACTATATTATATGACAAAAACCCAGCAAAACCAATTTTTTCACACTGGCACTTCAGTAATAAGCAATGATCAAGATGATAGCGAAGACAGACAATACGGTGAACCAAGTAACATACATTTTTAATTCTATCAGCTCTTCGCGTGCTTACTTTGAAGTTAAAGTGGAGAGCGGAAACATTTTATAAGTTTTACTAAACACAGGCTTTTGTAAAAATTACGTTAAACCTGAGTTAGTAAAAAAACGTATAGCAAACCGGAATAGGTTTAATGAATATACTTTTATAAAACTTATTAGAATTGAGGAAAAATGAAAATTTTTTTCAATGTCTTCACTACATACATTTGGCCGTATCTTGAGGAATCATATTCTTAGGGAACTAGGAACAGCTATTAACACTACTAAGAATGTGGTAACATTGACTAGCGTAAGCTAGTAACTAACACTAGCGTAGTGTATAAAAGGAAATCTACATAAAAATATTTAGTGAAATTGTAAGATAGAACAACCAAAAATATTAATTGAATCAAAAATTCGAACATCTACAAAACACAAAGAAAATTAAATGGTTCTACCGGGTATGTTCACAATTGCAGAAACTGTGCAATAATATATATCCGTCTGGAATTTCGAAATCAAAAACCGTAGAAAAAATTTTATAAGCAACTCGAATAATAAATATCGATAAATTAAAAAAGATTTGAATAATGTGAGCTAAACATTTTCATATGTTTTCTTTTGATAATCTTAACTTGCTCGAAAGGGGATTATTAAAGTGGTTAGATTACTGTGACGTTTTATCTACTGCACTACTCAACTACTTCACTATTAATATGGTAGCATTATGGATTAATGCCATAATCCGTATGCAGAGTCGCGATACATATGTGTAAGGGTAAGATTTTGTACGAACATATGCAAATAAATTAAACACATAACATTGAAAATGACTAGGTACAGCTTTTTATTAATATTTTTTATTATAATAAAAATAAACTGTTGAGTTTAGCTTAATATTTAACAAGTATCACAAACGGTTTGAAGAGCAAAGGAGTAACAACGATCATCAATTGGGAAGGTTTGGCACAGCAACGATGATCAATTGGCTGAAGCGTAAAAATGTAAACGCATGGATTGTTTGAAAAGTACACGCCGCCTGGTAAAAATTATTTAACCGAAGCAGATAGCTTGATCATATAATGGGCAGTTCACATCGAAACAGTTTCCAATGTATCCACACATGTTTGTAACACTGCTCTGAAAAGATTTATCGGGCGATGGGACTTACCAGCTGATACATTTTGCAACAAGGCACCAACTTTGTAAGGCCAAGTGCGAAGCTTAAAGAATTGAAACCCTATTTGATGACGAGAATCAAAATCATATTGTCAATTTTTGCTCTTAAGAATTTAGTAATTTGCGCTTTATTCTACCCAGTCCGCACAAAAATATACACATTTTAAAACAGTAGGCTCCAATCAGTATCATGAAACAACCCTCACGCAAAAAATAGTCGCCTAAATACGTCAATTAATTACAAGTCGCTTCTAAGCAGAATAGTCAACATTATTTTTGGTCGAAACGGCAGAATCAGAATTGCTGATGTTAAAACCATGACGGTTTTTCGTCATTGAAATGCTATGTGTAGTCAAGCTTTAATTTCATCGTTAACACACAAAGCCACGATGCAGATTTAACCTCACCTGTCTTTATTTTTTCAAATCTTAAACATCATTAAAAGCGACGTCTGTTGGACTAATATGACCTCTCTTTTATATTAGCGATAAACAATTAAGCTTTTTTTCTTTGTGAAGGCTTGTCATAGGAATGTTTTTAAATAGAAGAGGATAAAAAAAATTGGCCCGTCCAAATTGTAGATTTTCGATCTCTCTTTCAAACTTAGTTGTTACATGGGCAGTAATCTCTAAAATTGACGGATCAATTTCATTTTCGACAAAATTCTTCCTTGGATTATGAGGCAATATAGCACCGATTTTTTTAAATGTCTCCAAAGTTACGGTCTGCAGTTTGAGCGCAAGAATAAATTTGCAGAGATGAGGGGGACAGAAAACCAGACGGACATGAAAGAAAATAAATTTAATATCAAAAGTCATTCAAGAAACGCAAAACATAGTGCAAAGTTAAACATTAAGTTTGAATTGTGGGCCGCCAAATATCTGGATAAAAGTGGTTGTGATATGCGTCTAGGCGATCGTAAGTTGTAGGTGAAAATAAGAAAAGATTATTCATTTTTTTCGATATTGTTTGAGTTGCGTGCCTAGTACAGTCGTGTTTGTAGACAGAACTCCTTCGCTTTCTAAACCTGCTTTGCTAAAGTTAGGTTTCCTATTCTTATTTTTGCAACCATTGCTATCTCATAGAAGGTGAGTCAAATTAAACGACTTAGGTGAATCCGTAGTTCAAAAAATTGCTGATAGTTATTAAAAATTAGGTTCATATAAATCAAACTCATCAAAAATAAGAAAGCTTAAAAATGAAATAAGTTAAGTTGACAATTTTTGATTGGTTTTTAGACTTACCCATTATCTGTAATTATCTTTCTGATATTTATATATGAATATTTGCTTGGTGTAGGTTGTTTGCTGTTTTTATATAAAATTCTAAACGTGGATAACATTTTTACAACTGACACAATATGAACAATACCAATACCAATTCTCCCGTGTTGTTTCGGCGTATATAAGAATTTTACAGTTTACTGTCGTTACTATCGTTTTTTTTTAATGATATAGTGTTCATCAGAATAGTGGAATGAACATTCAGCAAAATGCGTAGAAGGCAGAAAGTTTTAGTTTTGCTAATTTGGTATTTTTCATATGATAGTTTAAATCAGTGGTTAAGAAAATTTACTTTCGTTTGGTATAGTTCTAAAGCAAAATAAATTAGAGAGCTTATATAAAGACTCTCTGTATATTTGTGTACTCTATAATTTTATTCTACAAGTTTAGTTGTTTGCGATTATAAAACGGGGATCAACAAAATAATTTTTTTTTGTGGTTATGGAAAATACTTTGTCGATATCTACAGTTGTGAATGCGCACTGTATATGAAATAAAAGCATATCCTTCTTACTATAAGAACAGATTAGACAAGTTACCAGCTTGTTTGTGGGCTTCTCCCGTTAGCTAAACTGCTAATGCATTTTCAGAGCCGAGATTTTGGAATATTGGACATGGCGGTTTAGAAGTTTTTAGGTCAGCTAAGGTGCTTGATAGGCGTACCTATTACTGGGTTTTTCCCGATAGTTAAAGCCTCCGGCATTCTTTCACTTATGCTAGGGAAAAAATTCTTTAGTAGCATATCCACAAAAGCCGTGAATAGTGAAACATGTAAATGTTTTTTGGTTGAGTAAGAACTTGGTATGTTTCGCTTCCGGCAACGGGCCGAGGGGGCAAAGATTGTGAATTATCAATGATCATGGTTCCAAATCTCAGGCGTTCTAAAAAAAGTCGATAATCTTAGATGGTAATGCTTTAATATTTTATCCTTAAAATTTATTTCTCTGGCTAAATTATTCATAATAGCAATAATTATGTACCAATTGTTACAGTACATGCATAAGTGTATAAGTTCGCGCAAAAATAATAAACTACTAATAATGATACGGAATTAAATGAATGCATATATGCTCGAGAGAAAAAACTCACGCACCCCCTCAAACATTACATAAATTAAATCGAAGTGAACGCTGTAAGCTTTCGAAAAACACGTAATGGTTACTTTCGATCTTTAAAATTCTTACAGCGGCAATAAAATAATATAAAAATACTGAAAATCACTCGTTACAGGTACCGCTATTTCCGCAATTTCCGCAATTTTTACCAGGTTTAAAAGAATAAGGATTGATAGAAATGGTATCATTGGCATACCAACTCGCAGTATAAAGGGTTCTTTATGGAAAACGACACCATTTCGAGCAAGAAAATCGATACCATGCGGTCTCAAGTGGTTGCACTAATTGAAGTTGGTTTGTTGGTTGTATACCAGCATTATCAAGAGACCAACGATATCAGCGAGGAGGAAGTGGCCGAAAATGTGTTATAACACAGCATGATGATCCTTTACTTTTCACAATATCACCACGAAATCGATGGTGGAATGCAGTTCAAGCTTCAGATAGTTAGAGGAGTGTTATTCAGTCGGTGAACGATTAGAAGACTCATACTAGCCGAAAGAAGCGTGACAGCGCACAGACCAGCAAGTTGCCCAGCTGACCGATAAGCATGCCGTCATTTCACTTGAGAACATATGAACTGGACTATCAATCAATGGAAGGGAGTACTGTTCTTTGACAAGTCCAAGATGTGTCTTCATGGTAACGATGGATGGGAAAGAGTCTACCGACGACTCGGTTAGCGTTTCGCACAATGCTGCATCTCTGAAGATGTAAGGCGGCGCTTAGTGTATGTTTGGAAGAGTTATCTCACTGGAAGCGAAAATCGAATTTATGTTCATCATTCTATTGCCGGCTGTCAATCAACTGGGCTGGCTTCCTTTCCTTAATCTCAACTCACCTGCTGTGCGTGAAAAATTGTGAAAAGGAAGGCATGCATTTTAACGGAATTCCGTTATTATATAAAATATAATCGATCCTGCGAGGTTCTTGCTAAACTCGTCAAAGAATAACTTATCAGTTACAAGTGTAGGAAGCGAGAAGCTTTCTTGATGTGTCAGAGTGCAAGGCTATTCCTTTATTATTAGTCGATTTCCACGAAATTGTAATTACAAATAAAACTAAAAACAAAATAAAATTATATTAAAGTTATTTGCCAATGTAGAATGTTCCAGTGCACGGAAACTTAGATAGTTGTCATATAACATAACTTGACATATGAATATTCTTTTCGCTCTTGGCCCAATTATTTCAATTATTACAGTTAATATTATTAACAATAGATATGTACATTACAACATTATCGCGAGTGGTTTATTTTACCACGTAGATCGTTTGTAGTAGCGCGTGGCGGTTTTTTTTTTATTTTTTATTAACGTTTTTTAACATTCAAATTTGTATAAGAAAAGTGTTACTTAGCATAGGATATAACTTACTTTACACTTTTTAAGTCTCTTTCTTTCGATCAGCACCACATTGTCAGCCATTGCCTACTTACATGTGAAGTCGGATAACCTTACTTGGAATGGCTTATTCTGTCCACTTACGTAGTAATTCTTGCACATTATTTACAAAAGCGATAGATTCACAATTAGTGCGGGACCATAACAGATTCTTGACTTGGGTCCTCACACGCTACTTGTCTTCAGTTTATTGATGGTATATAGTACAAAGAAAAGAGTTCAAGCCTGTGTTCTCCTTCCGTGGATGGTGTAGTGCGGAAACGAATTTCTAACAGGCGGCCTTCTGTACACATCGACCATACAGAGTGCACCATTATTTCTTGCGATACATGAGGACGTTATTCCAACCCATTGATCGTTTCAGCGGTTTGACCACCGGAATCTGATTTTCGATTATTTCTCAGTTAACCGGTTTTCAAACTTATGTTAATAACACGGCATCATACTTTTTCTAGAGCGGCACATCACCGTCCGTTGTGTGCTTGATCTGTGCGGTGTTTATGATGTGACGTTTGTTCTAAAAAATACAAGAAAACATTTGGCCACCATTATCTATTTTTTGGGAGTTGTTAAGTCTATTTGAAATAATAAAGTGCATTAATTTATATTGCAAGTTTAATTCGGGTAAGTTTAAATCACATTTAATGACACGGTCCAACAAAGCGAACAGCTAACTTAAGGACAAATTAATTGACTGTTTTCGATAACTGCGTCACTATTTAAAAACTCTGTCCTCAATGGTGACTTTTTGAAAAATCTAATCATCTTCTGTGAGGATTATTAGACTCCATCTCTTCTGACAGTAAAACCTGCCGTCCACGAAAAACTTTTCTTTGGAGTCGGATACTTTTCGATTTTCATAGCTGTTTTCATATTCGGTTTTTTCACTATTTTAATACCGGCAGGCGCGTTGCAATCATTAACTATACCAGTGATCCTATATGGATCAAGATTACCTTTTTCACAAGGCAGAATAAGCCTGATTTGGTTTTTCGGAAGACTTTTATTCGGTGTTATGATTACATTCAGATTATAAATATTGTATAACAATATAATACCGTAGGCGGAGACAGGGAAATCTCCAACATATGCTATGTACGTTTTTCCTATTCACAGTGTCTTATTTAAGTTTGATTACGTGGTTGCTTATATACTCTTCCTTGTCGAATTTTTCTTTTCGGAGTGGTCTCCGAACCTTCAGCCGATTCAAGCAGTTTGCCAAAATTTGGAAAATAATGCCACAGGATTTACTACAGATACGCTGCTGGGCTATTACTACAAACCCTTCCTTCCTTCTGGGATTCAGTATACTCTGAATGCCGTATTGAGTGTTGTAATGCTAGTGCAAAATCTTTAAAATTTTCTCTTGGCTTTTGTAACGTCCTTCGGATGTCATCTTCATCATTGCGATACAAAGCTGATTTTTTATCCTGTAGCATTATCGTCACCATTCACCATAATCTACTACACGTTCTGTAGATTGAAGTGGGTGCCAATTTTGGATTGTGTCGATTATCGGCTTGCTTTCTGTTGACAGATGATTCACGATCGATGCAGACGGCGAACGATGTACCATCTAGATCTGGTTGCTATCCCCTGTTTCAGTCGGCATTTTTAAGGGCGACGAGAAAGATATTAGTTATTAGCTTGTATTAAAGGCGACGTACGTTCTAATTAAATTATTTCCTCGGGGCGATTTTGTTGGTCATTTGGTATTTATTTATTTCATCGTGGTGAGTTTTTTCTTTTAGTTTCCTAAAATTTATGTTGATTTGTTTGCTACGATAGGCCAAATTTCCAATTAATGTTAACGAATTTTCTTATGGCGATTTATGCGTTCAGTTTTTATTTACATATTTCATTACCTCACATTATGTTTCCAAGTTCACTTGAAATTTTTTTATTAACGCGACTCGTTAACTTTATTTCATATTTAATTACGGCGCCATATTTTTACTTCGAAGTATGCCGCTGGCGGCGTACGTTCCTGTCCCTCGTGCTTACTGCATATAGACGGCGTTTCACGTTTACTCTGCATGAGGATATTTAAGTTAACTTCATCTTGATAGTGGCTTACCTTCTCTTTCGGCTGAATACGTGTTTGATTTATGTAAATTTGTTTGTGTGCGGCAACTCAATATCAACCGGATTTGCATGAATCTTGAAATTGTCGAACTCTGTTCGTCTGTCCGATTTTAACGTTTTGTTTCTCTTTCTTTATATAATAATATATTTATGCGGTTTCTTTTAATATTGTTGAATTTTTCTTTTAATATCTCTCTAAGAAACTTAACTTGTTTAGTTTTGATGTCAATTTTTCCAAGAGCGCATCGAAATGGTCTGGATATTCATTGCATCTCACATATGTGCAGTTTGATTCTTTAACATTTTCAAATATAATATATTTTATACCGATTTCGAATTTAAATTCTAAGTTTGTTGTGTTCTTAACGTCGTTTATTGACGTGCATTCCCACATATTTGAAAGTTCATTATTTGCGTTTTCTTTTGCCGATTTGCTTCTGGTTATGACTAATGTCTTTTTTATCCGTTCCTGGTCTTCTTCTCTGGATATTGGAATCATTTCTTTTAATATATAGGAATTTATATTTATCCTAAATAAGGCGTCAGCGTTAGTGTCGCTTGAATTTTTTTATAAATTATCTCGAAATCGTAGTGTGAGAATTCTATTCTTATTCTAGTTAATTTTGAGATGGGGCTTTTGCGAAATTTTTAGTCCGAATGGAAGTCTTGAGTACTGATAACGTCCGTTTGGTGTTGAAAGGGCGGTTAAGGGTCGCGATTTTTTATTAAGTTTGATTTGATGATAATTTAGATCTGCTATTATGTTTAATATTTTACCTTTGCAAGCTGTGATAGTACCTTTTTGTGTTGCTTGGTTTGATATTGAATGTAGTTGTGGAATTGTTTGACTTGATATTTTTTCAAGTTTGGTTTTTAATTCTTCTAGTGTTGTTGGGATGTCATTTGCAAGGATGGTTTGAACATTTGATAATTCGCAGTAGAATGTGTATTCTCTTAATTGTGGTTTGGCTTCTTCTTTTAAGGTTTCATGTATTATTTCTACAACTTTTATAAAGCAGCTCATTTTTTTGTAATTGCCAGCAAATGTGGGTATGGACTTGGAGGCTGTTTCTAGGTTGTAATCCATTTTTGGTTGTATTGTGCTTTCTATTTTGCTGGGGTTTATGTTTTCTAAAGGTGCTTCGATTGCTAATAATTCTTTGCCATTTTTATTTCTTTTGTGTTTTATTTAATAATTTTCCTTGTTCTGGTGTTGTACTGCTTTCTAATATAGTATAGACTCTTGTTTTATAATTTTCTAGTTCTTCTAACTTGTTTTCGATTCTTTCCTTCTTACAGTTTTTCTTGCCTAGTTTTTTAAGGGTAGAAATTATTCTATCTATGGAAATGTTAGTTTCATCTATTCTTTTCATTAGAATAATTTATTTTATGTTTTTGAAAGATATGCCAATTTTATTTTTGTTTTAAATATCTATATTTATATGTTTGTATGTTTATGTGTCTATTCTTGATAACATATAATGATATCTTCGTATTTAATATTCAAATGTATTTGTGTTTTCAATGTTCCTCATTTCAATATTATTTATTCTCCAATAGTCTTCGTATTTTTTTCTTGTATTTTAATATTTCTTATATATTCTTGACATATTGTTCTTCATCATATATTCTTTAATTTTATTTTAGTATTCTTCATATATTCTTTAGCAATCTTGAAAGTCTTTTTTGTTGCCTGATTGGCACGGAATTGGTGTCTGTATACGTGTTCTTTGATTACGTCTTGATTATCAATAGTTTAGACGTTGTGGCCAAAAAATAGTGGATGGGCGTGTTCGAAGTCAAAGTCAAAGTCATTGTCTGGGCGGTTTTATAGGATGTGTGTGTCCGCAAAATTTAGCTCGTGGTTGCTTATTTATATTTTTGAAATTGACATTGATTGATTCTGTTTTGTGGAATAAAAAAAAAATGTTGTTGTGTGTGTGGAGAAGTTATAGTAGATTCTCTATGAGTCTTTCCACATGGGTGTGTTTGGTGCTGGTGTAAAATGATTTTGTAAACTGTTTTGCTGTTTCCGCCAAGACGGTCAACTTCTTTTAGTGCCAATACAGATGTCGTTTAGTAGCTGTTCCTAATTAAATAATTTAGGTGGATAGAACGCCTTTGCTAATCTAGCGAATGAAACGCTTTGTTGAATTATTAATTCATAACAATTGACCTTATTTAATTTTGGCATGACTATTTATACTCAAAATTTACAAAATGTCTTATTGCTAGCATAAGCATAATATTGTGACGGATTAATTTAATTCGTCGTATTGCATTACGGTATGCAATTCTCAGCTAGTTGAAGTATGACATAATTCTTTGTTTTTCTTTTTGCAAATAAATTGTGCAGGCTTTGCATAATTCTGCGATCACACTACAATACCTTTACACACTTTGAACGTTGAAGTTTATTTTCACTAATCGATGGCAACAATCGTGACGTATATTCTGACTGCATTTCAAAATCTTCCTCGAATGGGTACATATCCATATCGCTAGGTCGACGCTTTGCAGATGGAAAGTGTTATTGGTGGTTAAATCGACTTGTTGGTTACGTAGTACAAGCAATCAATGATCTCAGTGAAGAAATCAGTTCAACTTGGCTTTATTTGCTCTTGGTCGTTTGAACTTCAGTTTTAGTTTTTGTTTCAACAATGATTTTCATAAGTACATAACTGTCATTACCTGGTCAAGAAACTCAAAATCGTTTATGCGGCAGACAGGAAGTCTTGCCACATATCATATAGTGATACCTACGGTGGTTACTAACTGCCCAGTCATTACTCTCAATAAATCTAACGTTAAATCTTCTCAGTTTCTTACTGTTTGTTCAAGTGCGTATTTTTCACGTAGTGGAACTGTTGCCTTTCTTCCGGACCATCACCAAACACTATGAATGTAGGAGCCACAGCTATGCTTACCGCAATTTATTCCACCCGAACAAACCTTTTAAAGAAATGCTCTCTGTTGCAGGTATAATTATTTACCTTTCCGATTACTCCCTGATAAGTGAGATTATTAAGCTGTTTACTCTGGTTTCCTCCATCACGCGCTAATCTCATTACCATTTTCGGTCAATGTAATCAGAGTTGGGCACGAAGTTTGTTATAAAAACAACAACAAAGCCAATATTAACGCAGTCATTAGCTATTTACGAGAAGTTGACTTCACTCCAATATATTTTTCAAATTGCCTGGGCTTTCAACTTTACTTTTTAACAACATCCTACATCTTTTTCCCGATTCTATGTATCCATCTACTCTTAAATGCGTTAATTTAACTAACATTTCGTATGAAAAATCCCTCAGAGACATTGCCTGCGAAAAATATCTTCGATCTCTTGAGGCTATTAACTGGCGAATCTATTGCAAAATGCATAATAGGATGAATTATTTAGTGAAAAAGTAAAGTAAATTCTAAACAAATGCGGCACATTGTTCGTAATGGAGGTAGTAATGACGAATCTAAACGCTATTAATGAGTTTTTCGTGCAACTAAATGTGCTCGATTCGCCGTGACTTTTCAATAACTTTGTAGACAGGCATTTCTCTTTCTCATTCCAGAATGTGGATGAAAATATTCTCAGCTTGACCTTTTCGTACATATTTAAATACGTTACTAGAGATCTACAAATTTCGCAAAGAGCGGAAAAAAGACCCATTCTTGAATAAGACCCACTTTTAAAGAGGGATCCTCCTGTTCATTTAGTAATCTTCAACCCATCCTGCCCTGCTTCTCGAAAGTAACGGGGTGAAGAAACAATTTGATTCATTCTTGAATAAATAATGCCCAGCGCTATGCCCAGTTCGACTTTCTATCTGGACGCTGTAACTCGAGACTTTTAATTTCCGTCACATAAACGATAACATCAATATCGGTATGATTGTTGCTCTGGTTCCAACAAAACTATTGGGCATAATCCTACGTACGAAGGCCTTGTAAACTTATATAATGGTATATTTCCGATTGTAAATAGTTTATTTCTGCGAATGACTCTTGCTTTCCCTACTGAGGCTACGTCTGGTGGTGTACTGTTTCATCTCGTCGTAAATGATCTAGGGGATTTGACTGGTAAGGATTGCCCTTTTTTTTGCTTCTGTAGATGACATATCATATATCTGCTTTACAGAGATAATAAAAATAACTTCTGTTCATTCGAACCCAATTTTAGCAAGTATTTAACAATTGTCCTGCTGAATGATAGATAATATGCTTTGCATTAATTTCAGTAAGACTAAAGTCTTATTCTTCAATCTTCTCGTTCTGGGTCCTTCAACCTCAATACAAAAATTTGGCTATACTATTTGTCTTGTAAATCCAATACAATGTCTTGGGAGAATCCTTGATTGCAAACTCTATTTTGGCCCCACATTGATATTGTCTGTACAATCTAAACTTGTATCAGACTCTATAGGTTAAACAGACCATTTCACATGTTCTCCTCATGTTAACTTTGGTGTTCAAATCTTTTCCGGGGGTCCAAAGTGTTGTATAACACGCTTTGTCTATAACGCAAACTTGCAAACCGCATCTCCTCCTTCGTTCATGCTTTCTGTAGCATGTAGTAATATTTTGTAGTATAGGTGACAAAGATAACCCTGTAGAAGATCGTGTTGTTAATTTTGGGCGTTGACAAATGAATGATGTTGAGAATAAACTTTTGTCAACTTGTGAAGAAGGAAAAAAAGTTTTGGTTTTTTGCTTGGTTGAGTTGTGTGGTCTCGAAATAGAGGGAAAAAAGGAATTTAAAATATTGGAGCAAAAACGCTTCATTATTCCGGAAAACGTTGAATAAATGTTTATATAAGATTTTTTGTGATAGTTTCCATAGAGTTTCACTTACATCAATGGTTTAAACCATAAAAAGAAAAAGAGGCGAATTGAAGAACATGTGGGAAATTTTGTGCTTGCCGTTGGCGCCATATTTCACTTTTTTTGGATGATTTAATCTATAAAAGTAAATGAAGTCGTGAGAAATGGTTTGGGAAAAAAAACAATCAAATGGGAACGTATAGAGTTTGCCACGCTAGTGACGAACATTTCATATCATAGCAATTGTGTGGATAATAATGTATTCGGCATACAAAAAATATTCTGCTGTAAAAAGTAATCTTGAAGAATATAGTATGATATATCTATATAAAATAGAAAGTAATAAACGACCTTAAATTTTAATAAAATATGAATACCGTGTTCTCTAAAAATTATATGTACACAACGAATAACAACGAATGTACAATAAGTTAATTAAAAAGAAGAATCCTGCTAAAACTATCTAAGTTATTGTTGTACCATTTACGCATAAAAATTTTACAGTGATGTGTTACGCGTAGTGAATAAAATTTATTAATCGTGTCGTTGGTAAAAATGAAGACATGTTAAAAAGGACGACAACTGTTTGCATAATTACCTGAATTAAAAAATCACTTTAGGTGACAAAAACGGTAATTTTCCCTTTTTAATAAATGATGAACGTGAGTCAATAGGAATATATTTATTATAAAAATACGTCGAACATATAAATTTGAAAAGTTTTAGTTCTGCAGAATTAACTTTATGTAACCGGCAATCCAGCGAACCCAGCCAACGTGTTTGTGAATTCAGGTATCAAAAACCCAATTAAGTGATAATAATTATGATCTGCCTGTTTAGTAAGTAGCATTCGTCCGTCCGTTTGTCTTTGTATTTCTTTTATATATAACCATCTCTAAAGTGTCCGTGCGACAAAAATTTATACCCTTCCCCTTCCATACCACGTAAATTAGCTAGCGCAGCAATAAAACATTTGTTCGTCTCTACAACCTCCGATTCTCTTCAAGTGGCGTTTAAGTGTAGTCCTTAAAAGTATAAAGTCAGTAGTTTAATAATTAGACAGACAGAGACGATATACAGAGCTAAGTATTACAGTTCTTTAAATTCTCTTTTCCCGATTATCTAAAATTTATCCAATCTAATTCAATCTCCATCTCCAAGTTTTTTAATTGAATGATTGCAGTTCTCTAGGAATAGGAATCCTTTCATATTAATACTACGTCTTTCTAACCCATCAACCGAAAGATTTTTGACCCTCTGTGTTGCTAGATATTCGATTGCTTTACCATCAAGTCTGAAATTCTTTCTTGATGTCTTCAATGCATTTAGAACAAAATTGACATAATTTATATTTTGCTGCTGGTAGGAATTTAGAACTGCACAATTTATAGCTTTATAGTTTAAATCTTATAACTTCATAGTTACCTAATAAATGAAACAATACACATGAAATTAGAGCCGCTTTCTGTTCTAAGCTCTGATGCAAATAACATTATCTATAGTATTTTCAACGGTGATAAAAAATGGCATTATCCGCAAAGCTGCCACATATCGTAATACCTTACATACGAATGATAATGGACTTTGTAGCTGTTATTATTGCTGATAAGTTTGACTAAAAAACTGCGAAAGACGATCAAATTAAACTATTGGCAAAATTTTCAATTGCTGATATTAAGCTCGGTTTTGAAAAGATGGGCCTCAGAAGGCGTAATATTTCCCAAATATTTCGTATATTCACTAAATATACGTAGCCAATTTTTCGTATAGATCTGGAACCAAGTGTGGGTGGTAAAGTGCGAATAGTAAAGAATCATGCACTCATCATCATCACGATATCATGACATCATCAGCGTCAATTCACAAGAACTTGTTGAACACAACAAGTAAAATCTGTTAAACATGGCTGGGACTATTTAACTAAATCACGCATTAAAAGTGGCGATACCTCTCTCTCGAAAATGTGTCCATTATTTCTAAAATCATCCGGCCGATTACAATGGTTGCTTAGTATACCAGCAACTTATTAAAAAGAAACTTCGGAACTCTGCGCAGGTTAACATAAAATAAGCATGACTAATGATAATAATAACCTTCTAATCACTAATATGCTTATATAATAAAAAATCCTAATCCTTTTTCGTAAATTGAAAATCTTATTAAAAGGAGTTTGAGTTGACAAACACTTTTATCAATATGATAGCGGTTTTATTCTTTAAAATATGCGAATTATTATGTGGAGTGCAAGGGGGTTTTCCGATTACATCCAAGAAATAGAAGTTTACCTTGATCAAAACATTATCAATATTGTTCATATATCGAAACTTATTTAACCAATCAGTCCCATCTCATACTTTTTATTACTATTTTTTGTGACTTTCTTTCTCGCATCGTGTCCCGCAATTTAAATGCATTAAGCTACTTATTTTTCAATAGTCATAATTACATTTGTATAAGCCTTTAAAATCCCATTCATTCGTTTTTGAGATTATGTTTAATGTCTTCTTTTCGTGCTCAATGAGCGTAATATCGCACGCTGGTCGCCTTTTATACACGATTGTTCATGAGAAAAAAAACAAAGAGTACGTAAACATTTTACTGTTCGCATTATGCAAGTGTCTTTTTCCATTTTACGCTCTCCACTCTTTATTGCGTCTATGCAACCACTGTTTACTTTGGAAACCTTTAAAACCTTTAAAAACAGATTCGCTTCTTTATTAGTTACGATAGCTTCCGTCAACAGTATGGTTCGGCCATAGCGTTTTTGTTGTCAATGTGCGAATTAAACTAATATATACCGTGTTACAAGAGAACGACAACATTACATCGCCTACTAAATCCCTGTTCAATCACGAGAAACGATAAATCTATTAAAAAACTAAATTGGACGTATTTCCTCAATTTATGCAAATCAAAATATTTCGCAGCTATTTCTCCTTCCATCGTTTTAATTGTTAAGGACACTACGCACGTAGAATCATTTCCATAGCTTTCCAAACCTAGAAAATATTCAAAAGCTGCTAAATGTTTTGGAAACTCTATTCTTCTTAAGTAATTTTTATGTCTACATTAACACAAAATATGATACATGTGCGTATTTCTACTTGTAGATGTGCGTACATAAATTTTCTAAATTGTAAATGAAATATTGTATTATGATATAAAACAGAAATAGGCGATCAAATATATATATATATAGTATATATTATCGATTTTAAATGAAAGACTAAATGTTTGTTGGCTACGTCAAAAGTTTACTTTTAGTATAAGATCACATTGTTACATACATACTTGATAGTACAATCTGTAAATCCTTGGGGGATAATCGCACATTTTTTCCTACATTATCTGATGATTTTTAAATTTTAAAAAGAAATTGATAAGACGGACTAATCGTTTAAAAATAAACAATAACGTTCGTATAAAAATCAAAAATGCTAGTTGCAGTTCGTATAAAAATAGACGTACTAGTTGCAGTTGTAAATGATTATGCATGAATTTTACTTAAGGTCCGCTCCTTCAAGCACAAAAGTTGATATACATTTTCATACATGTATGATGCTACATGTATGACCCTCGTCATCGTTTTGGTTCTGTCATTCGTACTGGACGGGCGAAGAAAAAAAAGAAACAAATTTATGTTTATATTTATTTGTCCGTCAAAATGGCAAATGTAAACAACTGGTTCTTGTCTCAGATGAAATAAAGCCAAAGTATATAAAAGTTGTAAAGTTTGAGTGTAACGAATTAGAGTGTACAAATTCTGTAAAGACGTTAATAATATGATATCTTTAACTTGCACAGTAACTACTAAAGTATCAGCCAGAGCTACTGTAAACCCGCTATAATTTCGCAAACTAACACTAATCAAAGCAGCACTAAGTGTAAATAAACCACCAAATAAAAAATATTTTATTGTGGAAACGTTATTTTTTTTTTTTAGTCTTCAGGTGTTGAATCATGTTGTAAAAAAAATGTATCGCCTATGTTTTATGTCGTTTCTCTTCTCAGTGACGCAAATGATTTGTGTGGAACAACCCTGCAGTGGACTTTTGTTTTATAGTCCTAAGATAAAGTGCTAATGAGGCGCAGTGCGAACAGTTATCGATTAAGGCGAGGAATACATTTCAGCCAATCAAGACATTCCCATAAATAGAACTGTTTATCTTCAAAAGTTTGTCTTAAACACAGTTCCTTTTCTTATTCTAGTCTAATAAGATGAATTGTTAAGCTTTGGTTAAGAAACTGCAATTTTTAGTCTAATACATCTAATCTAATTTGTATAATTATGGGAAAAATAGTAAACAATGTAAATGTATGTTGAAACATTACAAATTTATTACTATTAATATTATGCTATTATAATTAGATGATAGAAGCACGATAATGTGTGCTAGAACGACATAATCATAATGTTTCATCAGCCAACGCCATAAAACAGATGGGCATAATGTAGCTAGGAATTAACAACAATTGTGTGAAATTATAAGGAATAGACAATTTTGATTAGAAGCAATCAGAACGTAAAAGGAAAAATTAGGATATGTTTATTATTTTCTAATAGGTAGCAAGAATTATAAGGTATCTGTGTGGACTCAAGCAGAGCTCAAAAAACACCAATGGAAATAACTCGTTGATATAAACTTTATTAATCAACTTGTTTCTCAGCACATGTAACTGAGAGACTAGTAAAAATGAAACTATCAGACAAATGATTAAAAACGAGGTTTATTTGTATCTGACCAAGAATACAAATTTTATTGGAAAATAAAAACTATAATTAAACTAAACTAAAGAGGAATTATACACAAAACCGCATAATATATTTTTGCACTATCCAGCGAAAATGACTTTGACCTGTGCATATAATAGCCGATTAAAGTGTCCCACGCTTCAAATACATCTACTTGCATTTTTGTAAACAAATGGACTAATGGTCAGCAATATTATTTAATGTTATAAAGTAAAGAACGGTAAAATATGCACACGTAAATAACTGAATTGAAACTAAAACCTAATTTACAATGTAAAATATAGAATAATAAAGTGATATAGAGTTTTTAATAAAGCCGAAAGCCTTAAATGCTAGTGCTTTAGGACTTTAGTCTTAGAATTTATTGTCTGGCTAAATTTATAATAATAATAGTAGTTTAAATAGGCGAACAGGCGAATCGCGCGATGTTGTGAAAGACTTTAAAAAATCCGATATTGAGATTAAGTGATAGACCTTATTTAGGTTTCCGCAAACAGCTCTAAACGGATTAAACAGCTCATAATTATATTTACATTAGCGTAATGAATGCAAAGTGGTTAGAGAAGCGATTAGGAACATTAAAGCTTATCTCACCAAGTAAGATGGACGAATCGATAGTATCATTAATTAACATAATTAGGAAGGAAACACCAAGATTAAATCTGCGTTTCTCAAGTAACGGTAAGGATAACGGAGGCAACCTATTTTTATAAGCAGGCAAAGAGAGAAATTCCTAAGGACAATTGAATCTACATAACCATCTATGGAAAGGAGGCTACACAACCGAGGCATGCTCGAGTATATAACTAAGCACATGTATAGGTTTTTTGTAATGTAAGGATTCTTCAGCTCTTTGGATCACCTCTAAATGAAACCAAGCGCGGACCTAGCTTACTTAAAAAAAGCTCAATGTGTAAATTAAAACTTAATCTTTAGTCAAATAGAACTCCCAAATCGATGAACTAATCTACTTTTTCCAACTTGTGTGAGTCGACAAAATACTCAGTATTGAATGAGTTCCTTCTTGAGAGAGAGAGCTTCATGCATTTTTCTAGATTTATTTTCACAAAATACAACAAGCACTAAATACCCAAATTATTTACGTCAATTTGAAGCTGATAAGATTGCGATTCCAACGAGGAGAAAGAAAACTCTTTAACACCGTCAGCGTTGATTAGGATCTGGCTGGCTTTAATCACCGAGGGGAGATCATTAATGTGTAAATTAAATAACAGGGGTCCTAAATGCCTCCCTTGAGGGACGGGACAGGAGTTCATCATTATTCATAGGAGGAGTGTTCTCTTCTTAACTGGCATTCGTGTATCCTATTTTGCTGTTGGAAGAAAGGTTCTTCCATTTGTATCGCTTGTGTAGCTTATGTAGTTACTAGGTGGGCCATCGGTTCGAGAATTTGAAATATTGAGATATGAGTACCCACCTTGACAGAAGTGACTGTTTCTTTGGGATGGCTGCACTGTCCGCTTGTGATGTCCTCCAGTTAATACGGACATACGGACGATAATTCAATATAGCCTCGATTTTAATAAAAACGGGTTTCTAATTCTTCGCATTTTAGTGATGCATTACCAACAGTAAGAATAAGAAGGTGCTTTGCTAATTTTACCGTTGGTTCCCAAAGTCCTCCAAAATGTGGTGCCCTGTCGGAAAAGATTGAAGCGAATAGTTCCGCTACTTTGTTACTGGCTCCAACAAAATTAGTTGCATTGTTACTGTACATATTTTGACAACGTCCTCTTGTGTTGGTGAAGCGTTTTAATGCACCTATAAAGAATTCCGTAAATAAATCGCTTACAAGTTTTAAATGAACTGCCTTTGTAGCGACACAACAAACTGCTGCTACATATGACTTTGTTGGCTTCTTTCCTTGAATCTTGTAATGGTTCCACAATGGAGCAAAATAGTCAACACCTGGACTATGAATGCAGATATAATTCTCGTTGAAAGAAAATTTCTCATCATTTGGTGGCATAATTTGGTACGTGTCTTAATGCATTGTATGCGTATTTGTACAGTAGCTCTTGCTGTAATTTTTCCTTTCATTGGCCAGAATTTTTGTCGAATTTCTCCTAATAGAGCTTGTGGACTGCCATCAGGATATCATTGTATGGAAAGAGCACCGTAAGTTTTGAGTCATAAGGTGGAGTTGATTCTTCTAATCATCTACCTACTCGAATGATACCTGAAGGAAAGGAGATAGGAAACAAATTGGACTTTGGTTTTCAATTGGTTGATGATTCTGTAGAGTTTTGATTTCATCTTGGAAGTCATAGTTTTGGATAGATATTATGAACGTGCTTGCTTGAAATTCTTCATGGGTTAATGTCATAAGATCGGGTGTAGTGGTGTATAGAGTTTGGGTGCTATTTGCTCTTCACAAAGAGAGTACGGTTATTCATAATAATGGAATTCTGTTAATTGACATCTCTTTTTATAACTCTACGCTCACTTAGAGCACTATTTAAAGAGAGGGTTATTAAAGAGAATAAAGTCCTAAGTCCGTCTGTAGAGCATATTGGTAGGCTTTAACAATAAAATTAGCTTCTCCCCTTAAGAAAGAAGAAGTACATCATCGAGAGTACCCAGAGTGTTCAGAATGTTATTTAATGTAAAATTGACAAAAGGAGAAAGAAGAAGTAGATAAACGAGTGTAGTCAGAGTGTTCAGAGTGTTATTTAATGTAAAATTTACAAAATAATTATTAAATATTGAAGTAAATTTTATTATATTAACTTAACTAGTAAATAAGGTTGTTGTTTACTTTGGGTGAAATACCAAAGATTGGGAACCTAACTTGGTTGGCATGAGTCGACCAAACATTTCGTCAGGTCGTACCAACTTATTGAATTGGCTCTTCCAGCACTTGGAACTGGAAGAAACCGCAAATAGCAAAAAAAGAGTCTGGTCAATTGGTTTTGGCAAAAGACAAATTTTATCAGTAAAAATACGAATATATAACTTGGGATTCTTATAAACTAACTTAGAATTATAGTGGAATAATGGAATACATAAAAATGCTGCACTTGCTTTTGTTTATTCCAAAAATATGAACGACTTGAAGTGTGCCAAAAAACTGCAACATAAGTAAATTAATGTAAACAACCACGGCACACTTCAAGGTCTGGACCGTGTAATTTGTGACATCATTCTCTGTGGTCAGTTATACTAAACAGACCAACACAGAAGCATGAATGTGCAAATGCAAGTGCAAGAACAAATAAACGTTAATGAATGCACATTCAACCAAACATGAATGTGCAAAGTAAGAATGAGATATTGAATGAAAATATATATTTAAACTGAATTATAATTGAATAAAATATATACACTTAAATTAAACAGTTGTATAAGTTAGTTGAATGAATGTGTTGCGAAAAAAATGGTTGAACCACAAATAAAACCACATTATTGGAAATTGAAACTTAAGTCTGGTTAAGTAAAACCATATCATTAAGAGTTTATCAGCTTTGCTCGCGCGTGGTAGGCAACTTGATTTTTTCCTTAATTAATATTTTAATTTCTTTTTGAATTTCTTGGCTGTTTAGCTTTATTGTGTCTAAATTTATAAACAACTTTAGGAATAAAGTGAGTGAATTTAAAATAAAGGAAATATATTGCCTTTACGCGTTAATTCATTTGGTTTTTGCAATCAAAAATTGAGCTCAGCTATAAGTCTCTCTTTTTTTTTGTTTTGTTTTTTTTTCTCTCTTTTTTTTTGGTGTTTGCAGTTTTGTTTTGCTTTCGCTCTCTTCTTACAGTGTTAATGTAACGGAAAAGTTTAGTTAAATTTGTTGACAAGTTTTGTGTTGTGGTTCTTTTTGCATTTTGTTCCTTTTTTTTTTCTTCAAAATCCACTTCTGTCGTGTTGGCTGGACATGGATTGTTTATATACGCCATGTTGTGCGAAAATAGGCCCAGAATCTCAACGATTCATCTCATGTTGGCTTTGTGATCGTTTTTGCCGTGCAAAGTGCGCTGGTCTTATTGGTCGTGCTGCTAATGCAGTCCTTGAAAAAGCTTGCAATGGTCATGTCCTTACTCTAGGAAGCGCGAAATAGATTTCTACAAACTTTTTACGGAGACGAGAAATGCTTTCTCAGATTTGAGCAAAAATCTCGGTTCCTTGTGGGAGAACTTTGAGATAATTAAGACTAGGTTTGATGAGTGTTGTTTTATTGAGCACTCATCTTCCTTCCCAGCTAGCAAAGTTGCAACTCGTAGCGTAGCGTGTGGTACATCACCTCTGATTCCTCAATGTCTACAAGGAACGATACTGTTTCTGCTATTGTTGAGTCGGTCGGTAACAAAAAAGTTACGAATAAGACGGGAAGTCCTTCCAATAATAAAAAAAATGATAAATCGTCCTCTCCCCCTGGCTGCTCCAGTATGAATGCTGACCACCAAACTGGACATGTCGCACAAGCTGCTCGTGCAAGTGTAGTAACCCCCTCAATTTTCTCCCTATCTCATAACGCCACAGCCGTGCACCCTACTGTTCCTAGTAGTAATGACATTTGTTTGTTGGCAGTTCCTCCCAGCAAAGCAATATTTGTGTCAAGACTGGCACCTGAAACATCGGTGGATAACATAAAAAGTTATCTGGCGGCGAAAGTCCCATCAGTCAATTTAAAGCGTGTTAGTGTTTTCAAATTGGCTCCTTCTCAATCTAGAGCAATCTATTCTTTTAAAATACTAGTTCCGACGGAGAACATAGATATGTTGTTAAATGAATCACTGTAGCCAGTTGGATCCTTAATTAAAGAATTCATCCCTCGGAATTTCTGCATCCGTTGGATCCCTTCCTCGAAGCAGGTGTCCCCCGTGGTTTAATAAGACAATTGAATATTACAAGAATAGGAAAACAGGCTTTTCAAGAAATTTTCGAAAAGTGGCTCTTCTTTAGACTATTTCGCTTGCTCAGCCTTAAGGAATAGATTTAATTCCCTGAACCACCAACATTATTGCAGACACCTTCAGTTCTTTAAATCCTCTCTGTTTGCTAATACTAAATATTTTTTAAGCTTTTTAACTGCAAGAGAAAAATTTCCCTAAATCCCTCCCATGTTTCTTTTAATGGCTCTGAGACCTCGGATGATTCTGAAATCTCAAATCTCTTTGCTGAATACTTCCGACGAAACTTTTCGCCTGCTAATTCCGATTTATCAGCAAACTACCCATTTCCGATAACTAATTTGGTTTCAAATCCTTATTTGGTTATTTCTGAAAATAACCAGATATTGAAAGAAATGAACTCTCTAAAATATAGTTGTGCGCCTGGACGTGATGGACTTCCACCATGTGTATTTAAATCTTGCGCTGTCGAGTTATGTGGGGTTTAGGTATAGAATTTTTAACCCGTCCTTGAACTTAGGTGTTTTCCCTTCGTGTTGGAAGAGCATTTTGCTGAGAACTACAAAGAAATAGTTGAGTGTCTTGCCTAAGCTGTTCGAGCGAATCGTAACTCAGCATTTGGCCTTTGCCATCAAATCGTATATTTCTCAACATCAGCATGACTTTCGGAAAGGAAGATCTACGGTCACCAATTTGTTAGAGTTTACTTGTCATGTTTTCAAGGATTTTTCTTGTGGCTCTCGCACAGATGTAATATACACTGATTTAAGCAAGGGATTTGTTTTGGTTAACCATAACTTACTTATCTTTAAACTCCAAGCCTCTGGTTTCCTTTTATATTTAGTGAAATGAATAAGCTCTTATCTGCATAAAAGGTCTTTGAAGGGTTGATCTAACTTCATCACCTCATATGAATTTCCAGTTACGTCAGGCGCACCTCAAGGTAGTCACATAGGACCCATTTTATTTAATCTATACATTAATGATTTGCCTTCGTTGATTAAATCCAGCCAGATCTTAATGTATGCTGATGATGTGAAATTGTTTGTTCCTTTTCCATAGAATCGCAATCACATCAGCTTCAAATTGACTTGAATAACTTGGTTGCATGGTGCTCGTTGGATCATATGGCACTAAACCTAAATAAATGTAAGAAGTTTTTTTTCTCAAGAAGGAAGTCATTCATTATCCAGTATTTCATAGATTCGCACAAGTTGGAGGACGTCGATTCGTTCACAGATTTAGGCGTTCTCTTTGACCATCGGTTACGTTTTAATTTGCATATTGAGCTCTTGTTATTCAAAGCTAGGTCCGCGCTTGGTTTCATAAAAAGGTGGTCCAAGGAGTTTGATGATCCTTACATTTCAAAAAGGCTGTACATGTGTTTGGTTAGACTGGAGTACGCGTCTGTTGTGCGGTCTCCTTCATATAAGTGCTATGTAGATTCAATTGAATCTGTTCAAAAGCAATTCTTGCCGTTTGCCCTTAGGAATTTGGATTGTGATCCGATTGCCTCTCTTCCCCCCTATGAAAATAGGTTGCTTCTGTTGTCCTTACAGTCTCTTGAGAAACGTAGAGTTAGTCTTGGCGTTGCCTTCGTAATCGAGGTAATAAATAGTACTATTGATTCGCCTGCATTACTTGGTGAGATAAGCTTTAATGTCCCTAACCGCTTCTCTAGCCACTTTATCTTGGTTAAGCTTAGTCAATGTAAATATAAATATGAGCTGTTTAGATCGCTCAGAGTTGTTTACATACACCTAAATGACGTCTATCACTTATTCTCATTATCGGACTCTGTAAGGTCCATTAAAACAATATTGCTTAATACGCGCGTTTTGCCTATGTCGTACTAAAACTAGCTTTTAACCTTAATAAGTCATTATGATTCGGAAATTAATTGGTGTTAACTGTTATTGGTTGCCAAGCTTGTGCATGTTTGCGATGGCTTAGGGGTTCATTTGCAATTTGGTTCTGTACGGGTTTTGTGTGCTAGTTGTGTACATGAATTTTTTCTTTTTTTCCTTCTTCTTTGTTTTATTATACTAATACATATATATATATATATATATATATACTTATGCTAGGTTTTAATATTAAAATAATAATTATTATAAGATTTACTTTAAGAGTCAATTGAACTCGACTGTGAATTTGTGTTAGTTTAGTTTCATGTAAAGTAAATAAATACATTAAAGTTGGAAATTAGTACTCAAATTCAACTAAACAAACGTCTTACCAAAAATAGTATTTATAACTTAGTCCTAACAAGAATTTATTATTAAAAATTTCTTATGTTGAAACTTTAACCTAATAAAAGCACATTATAACTAAAACTAGTGAGTTTCTAAAAACTAAGATATATACTCAAGAAGAAAAACCTCCGAAAGAAAACATATGAAAGGGTTTATAAACTGCAAGGAACCACAAGAGTGCAGCTGGGAAAGATATGAGATAGAGAACCACAGCAAGTAAGTGTAATGAAAACGCAACAAAATTAACATTTATTATATATCTCTTTGTTTGACTTTAATTGTGACTCAAGTGAACTCAGTTATGGTTAGTTATATAATAAATTGTTATGCTAGCTTAAGCAAAACAGTAGCTTTCAACTAGCTTATTACTTAAGTTGCATTTAATGTGGGTTATGACTAGAATAGGGTTTTTTAACTAGATTACAGCTAGATTTACATTATGCGGAAATATAAGAAAGTGTAAACTTAGCACAGTATCCTAGTATCCTAGCGCGCGTATTCTATATCTAATCTATAGTTAGTCTCTTTAGCGTAATCGTCTATATTGTATAGTGGCTCAATATTTTTGTTGTGATTTGTTAGTTGTGCTGGTGGCCTTGCAAACACTAGTTTATAAGGACAGTATTTATGTGTTGTGTTGAAACAATATTGGAAATATTTTCTCCAAATATCCCAATCATTCAATTCAGGCGATGCCGAGTGTCTGATGGTGATGAGCTGTTGATGTTATTTTGTCAGTTTTAAGGTATTTACACCGATTGTTCATTAGAGCGTTTTTGTATTCGGTTTCTTGATCTGTAACGAGTGTTTTCATGTGTCCGTAGCTTAGTGTGAAATTTTCGTAGATTGCTTTTGCTACGGTTTTAGCGCTTTTGTCTGTTGTTACCAGTTATTTGGTAAGGTCGCAGATAAGTCTTATCATATCCTTTGCCTTCCGTCTTTGGTAATGGGCCGATGATGTCAATTACAACTGTGTCAAAAGCAGTTGCTGGTGTTGGGGTTAGAATCATAGGAGTTTTGGTATGTGTTGTGATTTTAGCCTTTGGGCATAGTGAACATCCTTTGACATGTTTAGCTCTTGTTTTTGTCATTTGTGGCCAGTAATAGTATCTTCGTATTTTCCACAAGGTACGCGTAATCCCTGTGTGACCACCTTCTATTGAGCCATTGTGATATTTTATTAGAATATTTTTGATTTCGGACTTATTATTTTTGTCTGTGATAGTCACCTTTTTGAGTAGCGCTACTCTTATATTTTTTAATATTTTATTACCCATTGTTTTGAATTGACTTTGCGATAGAGATTCGACAATCTTCTCGCTTGGTGACATTTTGAATTTGGACATTCCTAATATACCGACTTCTGTTTCAAGTCTTTGGAAAAACCGACCTAAGTGGAGTTTTCTATTGATATACATGTCATTTATTTTGAATTTGGCGATTAGTTTTCTCCCATGTTTTATAGAACATTTGCCGGAGTCAAATTGTATTAGCCCAAATTTCCTTGCGTCATTATTGTTAATGGCTTGATAGACTTTGGGTCACATATTTTTATGTTTATTTACTTGTTGCTTTTCTGCGCAGTTATTCTTCTGCCGTGTTGCCGATCTTGTCATTACTCTGTTTATTTTATTGTTTATTTCTTTGAGATCGTTAATTGCTATGCGGGACCGGGCGTCCACTATGTGATTGCCTTTCCCCTTGTGGTACTCTACCCTAAAGTCATATTCGTCCAAGTCTAGTCGTAAACGCGTGAGTTTTGAACTTGGATACCGCATATAGAATAGACATACTGATGGTCTGAGATCAGATTTTACCAAGAAATGTCGTCGGTATATGTAGGTTCTGAAATGCTTGATTGCCCAATGTATTGCAATTAGCTCTTGTTCAGCAGTGGATTTGTTTGTTTCCTCTTTTGTAAATGTTCTTGAGGCGTAGGAACCTGGGAGTTGTACTCCGTTATACTGCGCCGCAGGCGTACTTGCTAGCTTCTGCTGCTATGCAGAATAGTTTTTCGAAGTCAGTATAATGCAGTAAGGCTGGTTTTACTAATCCATTTTTTAGGTGATCAAATGCCTGATTACATGTTGATGTCCATTCGAATGGGACTTTCTTTCTGCAAAGTTTTGTTAAGTGGCACGAATATTCTGAAAAATTTTTTATGAAACGTCTTTAATAGTTGCAAAATGCACCGAAACGTCTTACACTGTCTGCATCTTTTGGGTAATTCTTGATGATGTCATATTTGCTATCATCGGGAAGTATTCCCTTGTCACTACAATTATGACCTAAGAAGGTTACTTCGTGCATGGAGAAAGAACATTTCCCCGGACTTAGGTTAAAATTGTGTTGCCTTCATAGTTGGAACACACCTTTTAAATTTTTGGGCATTTGGGTTGTTCGGAACATCCTATTACTACTAAATCATCCATGTAGAGAAATGCTTGCGATGGTTTTAGGCCGGAGAAGGTAAGGTATGGGAATCATGTGTAGCGCTATGAGCCATTGCTCCTTGAGAAGAATTCGTGAATTTTCTTCGAGTTCGATTTGTTGAAATCCAGACATTAAGTCGAGACATGAAAAGTATTTAGCTCTTCCTAGCTGGTCAAGAATGTCTTCAATTCATGGAAGTGGCAACTGCTAACAATATCTTGTTGACTTGGCAATAATCCAGTACTAAACGCCATCTTTTTTCGTTAGTGTTTGGTGGAGATTCTTTTGGTACTAATAGAAGTGGGCTATTATATTCGAATGTGAATGGTTCAATTATTCCGTCTTTGATCGATTTAGTGACCTGTTTATCTATTTATGATTTTTGTGATTCAGGAATTCGGTAGTTTTTAATATACATAGGTGTTTTATCGTTCAATTTAAGTTTTTGTTTATAGAAGTTGTTTGCAATTATTGGTTCGGTTTCGATACCGAAAATATCGCAGAATTCTGTTTTTTTTCTTGTTCCATTTTGTGACCTATTGTCAAGATTTCAGAGTCATTTAGGCACTCAAATTTAATATCGCTACTACTTATGGCTACATCATTGATGGTTGTGTTAGCAATTCTGATAAAGGCGCTTTTGCTTTCTACAATAGGCTTGGCCACTAGTACTGATCTTTCTTTGATTGGTAGCTGTATTAGTCAAATGACTTCTGCTCCTAATGGTGATAGGAATGAATTGTTTTTGATAATATGTGTTAATGAAATTTTTTTTTGTGTGTGAAAGTTTCTGAGCTGTATGGTGAGGGTATCTTTTGTGTTTTGGAAATTCAGGACGCAATTGTATATTTTTATGAAATTTATTCCGAGAATCCCATCACAGTGTATGGGAAAATTCGCGAATAGTAGGTGGAATTTGTGAGGGACAAGGAAGTTAATCGTTTTCAGATCTAAGTGAATAGTTCCGAGTGATTTAATAGTTCCTTTTCCGATGCTAGATAGGTTAGTAGTGCATGCTGTGTTTATGTTATGTATTTGGTATGTGCGCATTTTAGCAGTTTCTGTATCTATTAATAGGGTTAGTGGGTGGTTTATTTCTGCGTTCATGACTTCTATAAAGTTACTCAGATTCATATGTTTCATATGTTTCTTTGATAGAATCTATTACTTTTAATGCATCTATGAAGCTTTGTAAGTTTTCAGTTTTGCCATCGAAGTTAGGGATGAGACTTGAAGCTGTCTTGAGGAACTCCACTAATGTTTGTGGCATGTTGTTAGCGGAAGTTTTTGTTGTTGTAAGGTAATGTGGTTCTATAGTTTCGTGAAGGGGATCACTTAACGACATTTTTATCCCTCTTTATTTATGACGGCTAACATCCTTCCTCGTAATTCCTGGAAGTATTTGTCCGCGGTGCTTTTGCACGTTGATGTGAGACGCTTGTAGTTTACGTTCAATATTATTCGGATTTCTTTAAGACATTCTACAAGGATTTTTACGTGTCTGGTTATCGTGTCTGTGCTTGTGAGTCAAGACATAACACATTTATATAATTCATTGAGGCGTTCCTTAATGCTTTTGCATTGCAGTACTATCGCTGGGCAGTCATAATGCATAATGTTTAATTTGATTTACTAACTTGTGGCGGCTGTGCCTGCTGGAATTGTTGTGTGTACCTTCTTTCTTTCTGAGATTTCTTCTCGGTAATCTACTGTGTCAACATCATCTCCTGTGAGGAGAGGGTGGGCTTGTTCATAATGTAACGGCTTGAAGGATGATTGCCCCTTGCCGTGTTCGGGGATATTGGTTTCTTGTTTAGGAGGGGTCATGTTGCTAGTGAAAGTTTATTTAGAAAGATTGTATTACACGTTTGGTGTCTCGTTGGCCTGCTTTGTATATTTCCTTTTTAGCTGTTTTTTGTGTAAGACGGTGTAGGATTATTAAAATGTGACTTGCGCTTAAAATTATTGAGAGGATCACTAAATAATGGATTAACTCCAGTTGAGGTATGTGGTCAGTTACCTTTACGTTGTTAATAACGCTGGCATTAGGCTTATTAAATTTAGTTTGTGTACCCCCATTGTTGTGAAAAAAAATTTTTTTTTAGATATAATTGAGTAGAATTCTCTTTCGCCCCCCTTTTTCGTGTTATTTCATATGATAATTATTTGACTTCGGATTAAAGCACATGTGTATATGTTAGACAACTTAAATAATAATTTTTTTAGTAATTACTTACGAATTGTAACTAACAGTATGCATAATATATTTATAATTAAGTGTCTTATTTTAATATAATCCGACGCGTTCATACTTGCGGTTGACTAAGGCGATAGCTGTGCATCGTATGTTGGGCACTCAGGGAAGGTGTATTTCACTTGGTATAACCCATCCTTTATTCATCCTTCATTAGCTGTTAGTGTAAATTGCTTCACGTATTCTCAACATCACACGTCTTCGGCTCTTCTTTCGCTGGTTAAATTCAGTTTGAGTTGTAAGTTGGTTTTTTGTTTTCTTTTAAATAATTGTCCGGTAGAAAATATTTTTTTCACTTTTGTTTTTAATTACATTTTCAATGTTTACCAAATATTTTGTTTTGGTAATTTTTTTGGTAACTTTAAATTGGTGAAAGTTCAGCTGTATTTGTGCGAGCTCATTGAGCATCGTTTGTTAATATGAAAAAATTTTCGGCGTCAAAAAAAACTTTTCACTACGTCCCGTCACGGTCGCCATGTAGTGAAAACACAATAAATATTCCGATGAATTCATATTTATTATAATTCTCTTGTTTGACTTTAATTCTTGCCTTAATTCTGACTTTAATTCTCACTCAACTGAACTGTGGTCAGCATCTTATATAATAAATTGTTATGCTAGCTTAAGCAAATAGTAGTTTTAAATCAGCTTATTACTAAAGTTACATTTAATGTGGGTTATAACTGAAGTAGGTTTTCTTAACTAGGTTCTAGCTAGATTTACATTATGTGAAAATATAAGACAGTGTAAACTTAGCATAAGTGATTAATAACTTAGTAGAATACGATGAATCGATAATGCTACGTAAGAAATAAACCAACATCCACAGCAAGTAAGAAATAAATCACACTAGTTTTAAGAAGTAGTAATACAAAAAAAAGAAAGAAAAAAGTGACATACATCATGAACTAAATATATAGTAGATTTAGCGGCGATGAAGTATAAGTATATGTATGTGTGCGTGCGCGCGTAGGAATGTAATCATAGGCAATGACATGACGGACCAACAAATACATAGTGTAACGTCTGCGTACATTTGAAGTGTAGGAGTTCCGTCGGTCTGCGTTGACGACTGCTTTATCCGAATAGAGTAGATAAAATCGTAATAACGGCCTGCCGTTTTGGAGAATCTCTATTCATAAGTCTCTCTCTCGCCCTCTCTCTAAGTAGCGTTATCATGCAAAAGAGAATTACGAAAAGAGGAAAAATCCAAAGTCCATCTGTGTGAATTGAGAATATTTTTTTTTTAATTCTTTGATCTTGCTGTTTGCTGTCTTGCTGGTTTGTCTTTGAAGGGAGTCGTTGCCATTCGCACAGTTCGCAATTAAATTCGTGCATCCAAAAAGCATTTCTGTCTTTTCAAGTTGTTTAATGTTTCTTAAAATTAATTAAAATATAACGAAAAAAAAAAAGGAAGTGAAGAAAAAAATAATAAAAAAAAAAGGAAGAAACGAGGTCTGAAAGCAAATTATTTGATTAATAGGGATTAATTGTGCTACGAACTTAAAAAATTTGGCAAGCAATAGTTTATCAAAATAAAAGGCCAAATATAAGGGTTGTGGCTCTCATAAAAAAGCAACAAAAAAACAAACAGACTTTTAATCAAACGATAAAGAGAAAAGAAAGGAACTCAACGTAAAATAATGATTAGAGTAAAAAATTTGAAAGTGAATGAAAGAAAAAAAATGCATGAATAAAGAAATAACTAAAAATCATATCGAAACGAAATAAATGTTTTTGCACAAAAACTAACCCGCGCTCATATACAACCAAAGTGTTTACAACGTCCCCGATCGCAATGATCAGGACGATGATGAAGATGACGGCGATTACGATGAAGATCCAGCCCGAAGGTAATTATCAGCTTATGGAAAAGCAACATGAGCTGGAGAATATAAAAATTGAAAATTCAAAAGGCAAAAAGATTCCAATTGTAATCACTGCTACAAAACGTGATATAAGCCCAAAGCTGGAGAGCGATATTTGCGTAAGGTTGACGATCAAAGAAAACAAAAAGTAAGGCAAAAATTATTTTATTTGTTTTAATTTATGTTTACGGTTGTGTATAACAGTCTTGCAAATTAGAAAAATTCAAAGATATTATTGAAAATTTGCAAACATTTTCATTATATTTTCAATTACTTGAATGCAAAGAAGAAAAAATGAATAAGGAAAGAAAAAAAAACGAATGATGCTTAACCAAGCTGTCGGGCCTTACAGACAGACTTACATCATGCGTCAGGTTACGGCTTGTGAGCGGAACACCTTGAAAAAATATTTTGTCATACAGCACGGCAAGGCAGAAAAGAAAGTATAAAAATCATAAAGGTCTACCGCGAAGTAGCTATGCGTATGACAATAGGTACGGACTAGCGGACAAAAGAACAATACTAACAGAGTGTGAGGCTACGAGATAAGACACGCCGTTAGCTATTTATCATTTATACATAAATAAATTTTATCTTATTTTTAGTGAGTGTAACTGGGTTGGCCATGCGGCACAAATAAAACCCAACTTCTCCACACCCCAAATCAAGACGGCGAATTCTTCTTATTGGAAATTAATATAATTTATTTAAATTTTATTAGTATATGATTTAATTATATTAAAAACTTCTTTTCTATTTCAATATATAGATGTGTACATACATATATTCATATATATATCCATTTTAACATATTCACAAACATTTCTTCTTCTCACAACAAATTCTTCTTTACAAAATATAGCGCCATGCAAAAAAAAGAAAAAACAAAGGAAGAAAACAGTGATACAGTTTCTATTGTTCTTTTCGGTTACTTTCATTATTCTAATGGAGATATTCCTATTTTTAGTTTTGAAATATTTTTATCTCAACATTCTCAGGCATTATTACAGGTTAAATTTGCTGTCTTCTGCTCTAGATAGGATTAAATAGATTTAGAATATTTTTTTATTGGGTTTTAGCCTAGGTCAATTACATATCAGGAATTGAGTTAGTGGATTATTGTACCTAGTACAAGTTGCACTTCTGGTAATCCAAAATTTTGAATGAATTATACCACCAACGGTGATAATTCTACACATTCCGCTAATGCAAGACTGAAAACCTGCTTTGATCAAGCTTTCGGCGTTGTCAATTCGGGTAAGAAAATATTACGGAGGAGGGTTTTGTTGATAGGTATTCGGGTGAACATTTTGAAAGTTTGAGAAATAGATTAGACAACATTCTCAAGACGCCAAACGCAGATATACAAATAATACTCATAAGCCAGGTGAAAATAACATACAAATTTTAGAATTCCAGCAGCAAAATCTGCACCCAATCAGGATGTGCTATCTCATGCAAGAGGACACCGAAACGACAGTATTCAGTTAGTTCAACAACGACAACAGATAAAAGCTCGTATAAGTAGTGATGAAAACACGCGTAGGCGAAACGTTGATTTAATTCTCTGGCACTTAAAATTTGGTTTACGAGGGACGATGACTGCAGCGAGTACTGCGCCACTTACTGCACTTTACGTTAATAGTCTTATTGTACAAAAATTCGAAATTCTCGGACCCACGGCAAGTCGACTACACGGAAAAATACGAAACAGTTCAAATTGCGTAAGCTAGAAAAAAGGACTTCTTTTAATATTTTATTGATTTAGTTAATCGTTAATGTAAATAATATAATAATTATATAATATAAATAATCGCAGCGTAAAAGAACTCATGTGTGATATGCAAAATTGGATCAAATTTGGTACATGTATTAGAAAATAAAATTAATGAATATATAAATAAAACAAATAAATGAAGTAAAGATAAATTATTCCTATAAGATATTTTTTTTAATAATAAAAAATATTTCTATATTTCTTATGAATTGTAACAATTGACTATGAAATGACAAAGATTTGTGACATCAGAATCAATTCAAAAATCCAAAAGTGCAAATTTATACAAAACATCGCCTGTAGATTTTTAGTGAATACGCGAAATATGTTCGAGCTATTGCGCTCTTTTAGCTTCAACTTTTCGACAGTAATTTTTAATATCAATAATTAATCCAGGATGTGTAACAGTTTGTCTGTTTGTCCTCAAAGGTCAGTCGAAACATTGACTGCACTTTAAAGTGACACTTGAAGAAGATCGTAAGCTGTAGAGATCAATGCACATGTCATTGGTAAGCTAGCTAGTTCGGGAGATATAGCTGACGGCTGCATCTAAAAGAAATACACGCTTTACTACTGCAAGAATAAATGAATGATGTTTCGATGCTATAGATTACTGAAAATGTCACGAAGCTGTAGATGTTGCATGCATACGTAAACTACGTATGCTTGGGTATAATGCGTAATTGCTAATTACTTTACATGGCTGCGAATACGTTTATAAAAGAAAAAAAAAGAACAATCAAACGGAACAGTTTATTATACCATAAATTACAATCTTAGTTTATTGGAATGTTTGAATGTACGTTTTGACTTTCTAGCTATCTTAAATTTGCGATGTGGTTGGGAAATTATCTCTCTAATTATTTTCTCCAAAGATCACTTGTTATTCATTTGATGACTTTTCATTGAAAGTAGAAGCTATCTAACCAATCTTTTAATACATTTTAACACAATTCTTCACAATTTGTTTAGATATAACTTTTTTTGTACAAAAAAATTATTCACTTGCTCAAAAGACAACGTTTTGCTTTCTAAAAAAAAAAAATAAATATTACTCTCCTCTCTTCGTCTTGCTCCCAACAAAAAATTATTTTCTACAACATTTTATAATATTTTTGGGAAGATGGCGATGTCATGTCGAAAGAATTTGTATTGGTTTGACAGCGATCCACCCAGCGATTCAAGTTCTCACTTCTTCATCTTTGCGGACCCGCGGACCAACCAAGATGATCTGAACCGAGCTGAACAAGTGATAATCAGCAGATGCCACGTCTGGTCAGTACACTGAGTGTGGCAGCACTTGCCATTGGATCTGTAACGGCATAATCCTTAACAACTCTTGCAAAAAGTGGCCAAAATATGGCATTTTGAGTCAATTCGCGTCGCCACTTTTAAACCGTTGACATCAAAACCGCCAAAAGTGGTAAGATGGAGCAGTATCACCACAGGCTTCTGAAAGTGAAAAGGAAGGATGGACTTCGGCAGCAGATTTCTTTAAAAAAGTAATAAAAATAGTGAACTTGGAAGAAGAAGAATTTTGAGCGCTCCATGAGCAGCGACGTCGTACGCTGACTAAATCAATAACATTACATGGAAAACTGTTATTTTCTGTAGAGAAAGGGCAAAATCATCGAATTTATTCGTTATGGACCCCCCTATTTCCCATTTTTTTATAATTTTTACCTGTGGAAGTCGTTGCCAAAAATTTTTACAACCCGCTAATAGAAGGATTAAGTTGGAATTCTCGAATACTTCTTATCATTGATAAAGGTAGCAAGAAACCTATTAAACAGAGCCATTCCACCGCATCACCTGTAGAGAACCCTTTTTTGGCAGAAATTGATAAAATGGCTCGTTCTAGGAGATATAGAGGAATATTAAAGCCGTAAGCCTGCACCTATTACTCCAGATACCAAGGAAAAGTTCAATTGTGCTTAGATGCCCGGAAAGTGAACACTGTCGTGGTCGAAGTAGATCGTGAGTATATTATCGAAGGCCGAAGTCATCATAGGGCTTGGCCTAAAAGATGCTCTTGGCAAATACTTTTGGATACGAAATCGAAAGAAAAAATAGCCTCTACTGTGCTTAGTCGGCGATTTTATTATTTCGTGACAATGTCGTTTAGGTTACACACTGCACCCCAAACTATATGTCGACTAATTCATCGCGTGATCCAACCTCGTCTATATCATCGAGTTTTTGTTTACTTAGTGAACATCTTCAAAAACTGTCTGAAATTGCTTTTTGTATACGGAATGCTAATCTAATTGTTATTGTTGAAAAGAGCAAGCTCTTGCAAGAACAAGTAAAATACCTGGGTCATTTAATATTGAAAGAATTATGTTTTGCTCCGTCGTTATATAATCCAGATTTCAGTCGCCCTTTTACTATTCAATGCGATGCAAATCAGTTTGGAGTAGATGCTGTAATAGCTCAAAAAAATGAAAATGGGGAAAGGTTCATATTGTTTATCTGCCTCATAAACCTAATAGAGTCCAAAGGAATTATTCCGTCTCGGAATAAAAATGTTTAGCGGCTATTGTGGCAATTAAAAAATTCAGCACCTATTTGGAACGTCATGACTTTCGATTGTTACAGATTACGTTTCACTAAAGTAGTAGGCCAGGTACCTGATGTATAGATCGAAGATGGTTGTACAGATAGCTTACGAATTCAAAATTGTACAGGATTGTACAGGATACAAGCGAACCGAGTACGCTACAAGGGATGCAAGACAGGAGCAAAAGTCTTGAAAGTAGTCTTAACAATGATTTAATAAGCATTATCAATTCATCGATTTATTTCGACTTACTCACTTATTAATCACTTATGCTAGGTTTACACTTTCTTATCTTTCCACATAAATCTAGCTATAACCTAGTTAAGATAACCCACATTATATGTAACCTTGATAATAACCTAGTTTAAAACTACTATTTTGCTTAAGCTAGCATAATAATTTATTATATAAGATACTGTCCACAGTTCAGTTGAGTCAGAATTAAATTCAGAATTTAAGTCAGAATTAAAGCGAGAATTATAGTCAAACAAGGATATTATAATAAACGTCAATTCATAGGAATATTTATATTGTTTTCACTACACTACAAGTTCATGAACGCATTACCATAACACTTCGTTAAACCGAGACGTTTAGATCTGATGAAATGCTAAGTTGCTAAGGGAGAATTTGATTTTCTAATAAAGTCAGGGCCTTGCAGACTATTAAATATTTGTGCAGCTGCTCCATTGTGCGTAGCTTCTAGGAAAGATCCGAACGACTGTCAGCCTTGTGGAGATTGTAGGTGCTTGAATTTCGTTACGTTCCAGATAAATATATCATATGCATGTCATATCCACGACATGCATATAAATATGCGTAGCAAACGAATATTTTCAAAAGTAGGTTTGGCACGCGCCTATTATCATATACCGATGGTAATAAAATATAAATATAAAAGCGTAATTACCACACCATCTCACGTCAGCGTACATACGTGTAGTGGATTTCGGTTAGTCGGCTTTTTCTCTGCTCTTTACAAGACAGTATATGCTATAAAATAACGGAGTGCCGTTAAACAATATTTCTTTTCATAATTCTTTCCAGCACAATTTAAAGAGAGAATTACGAAGAGGGAACAAAGTCCAAAGTCCGTTTGTATAGAATAAGGGAAAGGTTTTTCTTATGCAAATGGGATATCTTGTGCTACGATGACAACAAAAATACGGACGTGAGAAATAAAACATTCAGTCTGCTTTGGAGAATAAAGGAAACGATTTGCCGAGTCTTTTTTCCCACAAGAAAATATAGTGTAACTCGACAAAGAATTAATACGGATATATGATGCCAATAAAAGTAATCCAAATTAAAAATTAGGTAAAAGTGCATTAAAAACTGTAAAAAAATATTGCAAAATGTGAATTAAAGTACATTAAAACACTAAGAATATTGAAGAATTAGTAAAAGTACATAAGTACAAACAGGAAAGCATTGAAAAATAGGTTAAAGTACATTAAGAGTAGCAAAATACCTTTTGTCCAATTCAATAGAATTTTTACATTGAAATTTGTCGTTTTAAACATTAACGAAATGCAAACGTTCAAATAAATAAAAATTGAAAAATGAAGTTCAATAAAGTAAAATAACTCTAAAAATGACCGATTATGATTCGATGAACAAACTGTACTCTTAATCTAAAATATACTGTTTTAAGCATACCAAGCAACACCAAAGAAAAAATTTAACCAAACAAAGAACAGCAACTAAATATGTATGTAGTAAGACGTGTGCCTAATGTGAAAGAAATTAAAATATATTCAAATGCCAAAGGAAACAAGGAAAAGGAAGAGACATTGAACGTGTAAGATTTACATGAAAAGATAAGTTAATTTGTTTCTATTTCTTTTTATTTGATTTATTTTATATATATATATATATATGATTTATTTATATATATATATGTATATATATATATATATGGTATAATTATTTTTATATAATATTTTATGATTAAGAACTAATTTTTTTTATTGTACAATAATAAATGACAATAGTGAAACGAAAATATATAAAAAGTGAAAACTTCTCTCTCAGTAGAAGAAGAGAAGGTTTCGTGAGGATAGGGTAAGTGAATGTGTGTGTGTTGGTGTAATCACGGACGGTGACTTAACGGGCCAACAAATACATAGACACAGACTAACGCTCAGGAGAACAATACCGACTGACCGTAGGACTGTTATGTGACGTCACCCCATTAGTAATCCCGATATGTTTAAATAATTTATTTATTTTTGTAAGTGTAGCTGGGCTAGCCAGAGAGAGAAGTGTAGCCCCAGCTCTATATAATACATTGCAACTTTTTGGAATGTTTGAATTTGTACGATTGCAGCTCGGTTTGAGGAACTCGGCGCAAACCTCTCTAAAATTTATTAATTAAGTTTTCCGCCGAACTAGTATTTAGTGAAAATGGATATGAGCACTTACAACAGCGGGCTTTCTAGGAAGTAATATTTCTGAATGTGGTGTTAATCCTCCGAAGGAAAGGTTTCGAAAATCGAAAACTAATGTAGAAATGTGAAAGCATAGTGAGCTATATACATATTCAAACTAGTGGGCCCATGCGGCCCTATTCTTAACATGATTGATAGTGCGTTAAATACCAAGAGGAAACATTTAATATGGGACGATAGAGCGACAAAAGCATTCCAAGATACTATCGATAGATAGAATCGTTTGCATCAATTGTTTAACGAGTCATTTCGATTATAAAGTAAAATTAACAAAAACATTAAATACTTTCAGCATTGCGATTGGTGGAGTTTTGCAGCAATTTCCTGATAACATCGTAGAATACTTTTCTCAAAAAATTTCTCGGAATTAAAATCCTTCGCTTTTGATTCCAAGTTAAGTTTCGTATATTAAGTACTTTAGACACATTCTTGAAGCCAGAAGTTTTACGATGTACACCGATCAAACGCCTTTGGCACATTCTTTAGATTCAAAAGAAAAGAGAAATCCTCGACAAATCACATAATTCAAATACATAGCCTTATTTACTAACGATATTCAGCACGTTCAAGAGATTACTTATAAGTGGCAGAAAACCTCTCCATGTTTTTCGAATGAAATGTGTTACACAGCTCGGATTTGAATTTAAAATTGCTGAGTTTAAAATAGCAGGGTGAAGGGACACTTAAATTCAAAGCCAATCAAATTTTAAATTAATTGTCAAAAGTATAAAGTTGTAAAACATAGACGGTCATCGATATCTAAAATAGAAAGTCCGCAAAGCAGGTTTGAACACATTTACCTTGACAGAGTAAGGCTTTTACTTCCTTTACGTAATCATAGATACTCATTAACTACTATTGACAGACATACTCGCTGGCCTGAAGCATATCCACATGGGGATATTTCGGAGGCAACAATAGGATATTTCTTACTCACAAAATTAGTCGTTTTGGAGTACCCCTAAAAATTTCTAATGACAGGGGCACACACTATGCACCTAAGATGTTTTGAGAATTATGCACATTACTAGCAACTAATAAAATCACTAGGCCGACATATCACCCCCAAACGAATGGTATGATTGAGAGACATAATCGACAATCAAAAAGAGCAATTTTAGCAAGTAATCGATCATCTTCCAAGGGCCTCGTTAGGTCTCAGATCTGTTTTCAAAGAACATTTAAAAGCAACGTCTGCACAGATGGCTTATGGACACAATGTGCGACTACCTGGCTCAAGAGAATCGTCCTGCGACTTTTTAGATAAAGTGAAAGAGCGTTTCAAAAATGATACCAATGGAGGAGTACGCCTGCAAAAGGATCTCAATAATTGCAAATTATGTTTTTTTACGTGTACAACAAAAACCGTGCAAAGTTTTAAAAGAGAACAAATAATTTTTTAAAGTGTCGTAAACAATTTAGTAAAAACCATGAAGTAAAATTCGTTATATAACTACTTTTTTTTCTTTTCTTTTTGTCTCATCTTCTCCGTTTTTTTTTTTTTGTTGCTTTTATTATCAACTGCATATTTTTCCCTGTTTCACTAAACAAAGGAAATATCTTTCTCGCTACGCGAGGCTTATTGCAGAAGAAATTTTGATTAGTCTTCCTGTTTCCATAAGAATTCCTATACGTGCAGATTTTGAGTGTAAACGTTTTTGGAACGCTCGTTGAGTATATTGCGAGGTCGTACGATGCTAGTTGGTTAAAATTGTGCAAAAAAAGGCGCGCTGGGCATGATTCGAGCTATTTTCCGCTCATTGCGATATTTGATCACTAGTACCGTATTTAGGACCTGTAAAAGATGGTTAGACATGCGCGAAAAGATCAAGTTAACAAGCTTGATAAATACTGCGTTAGATCCAACCGCGGAACATATTCCTTTTGAAACAGCACTACAAAGAATATTTTCATCTACACTCTGGAATGAGAAAAAGAAATCTCTGTCTATAAAGTTATCGAAAAATCGCGGTGAATCGAGCACATTTAGCTGATTTCGCACGAAAAGCTCATTAATAGCCTTTATATCTTCCTCAGTAGAGTCATCATTACTACGTTCCACTATTACGAAAAATGTGCCACATTTGCTTAAAATTAGCGTTTGCCAGGAAGTTAGCATACGTTTTATTCCTTTCGTTACTGATTACATAATTCACCCTATTATGTAACTTGCAATAGATTTGTCAGTCAGTAGCACCAAGGGATCGAAAATGTAGCCAATGTCTCTGAGTGATTTTTCATACGAGATGGGCCCAGTGAAGAGCACCATTACCAGATGGATGTATAGAATCGGCAAAAAGAAGTAGGATGTTGCTAGAAATTCAAGTTGAAAGCTCACGAAACTTGAAAAATATGTTGGACTGAAATCGATTCCTCATAAATAACTAACCATTGTGTTAATATTGGCCTTAAAATTGGTTTTTATGACAGACTTCGTTTCCAACGCCGATGACGTGCACCGAAAGTAGTAATGAGATTAACCGTGATGCGATGAACCAGGGGAAACAGCTTGAAAATATTGTCCAGAAGTGAGCTTCTCATTTATGGGAAAGAAATCGATAAATTAAGTGGACTGTTGCTGATTGAGTACTTACACAATTATGTCTGCAAAAGAGACCATTTCTGAAGCATATGGTTCGTACGTCGAGGGCGTTAGCCTGATAAAATGTACCGCAATTAAAATCACCAGTTATTACAATATTGGTGTATATGGCAAATGGATCACTATGCATTCTTTCGAAAACGAATATATTTCCTCTGAATTTCCTCCTGGATAAATAGACATCACCAACCAGCGGACTCAATTTAACGAAAAGAGATTCACAGTTTCCCCTTTCTTCGAAAAACTTTCCCAAAGTGCGGTTCAGACAAGATATATAGGGGAATTCCCCCATTTTTAGACATTGGGGGTCATTTTTAGATAATATCTATGCTCGAAGCCCCACGGTGACGTTAGAAACATAGCCATAGAGTCAAGTTTCCCTTACGGCAAATATATGAAATATTTTGCCCTTACGAAAATCACCAAGCTCACGGAGTTTTAAAGACCTGTTAGAAGGTCTAATACTATGTTATGTACAACGTTAAGATTGAGATCATCAGATTTAAGACAGTTCACAAAGAATTTGTATGCTGGTGATTGGCCCAGAATTCGAACATAGCGGCATCAAAATATAGGGTACAACATAGCAGGATGGTTAATACGAAAATTCAATCAACCAAATTAGATTAACCTACTTAAATTTGGGAAGGTTACAATTCCCTATATGCTCCAAATTTCATTTAAATGTTATTCTATCAATGCTACAATCCAATACATACGAACAAACCAACTACTATAAATTTAACAAAAAAAAGGCTAAGATAAAATAAGAGGAATAAAGAAGATGTTGGAGAATGATTAGACGTCATTGTGTAAAGATCATACGAGACAACAACGCTTTGACTGGTTTGGGAAAATCCTTCTTGAAGATCCTGAATATGGCAATTTTACCATTTTTCTGTATAAAGACTTCAGCTTGAGGCAAAGGGCCATAGAAATTGATCAATAGAGACTCTAGAACATATCTCACCATCAACGATGTCCGAAAGAATCGTCATACCTGTGCTAAGACAATTCTCCACAAAACGTTCCTCACAGCTACGCATTCAATCTGTATTTCGATTTATTACGTCTTTATTCTAGATAATCTTCTGGTCAATTTGGTTATTGGTTATTATTGTTCTTGATCATCTCTCGAAGGGTCACTTTGTCGAACCTATCAAAAATTAATGCTCAAAGTATTGTTGCATTTCTAGACAGGCGAATGTTTCACATCTTTTCATGGGTTTCGCCACAACTTCACTGCTTTTTATTTCCCATCAAAAGGGTATATCAATCCATTCTAGCAGCCATCAGAGTTTATGTCAAACCCTCTCACCGAGATTGGAATGAAAAATTTTCTGTTATTAATTGTAGTTTCAGGAGTGCAATCCATGCAAGTAGAGGTTTTTTCACCCCGTTATGCCCAGCTTAGAGACAATTTACAAAATGTACCGTCAGAGGATTCGTCCACAAACTTGAAGACTAATAAGACGTTAAAATTGACCAGAGAAAAATCCGGCGAAAATATTAAGAAAGCCCACACTTGACATGTTACAACTCATAATTTCAGTTCAGAATTTTATCCAAAATCGTTTAGTAGATCACTTTGGTCATGCTATTTTGAAATCTTAAATGTAAAAGATTAGGCATCTTCCTCTCCCAAGACTTACACGCTTGATCGATTCAACGCTATTACCTACTGTTTGGTGACGGTTGTCTCAAAAAAAAGGAAAATTTAACCACTTCTAACTTTGTGACGGCATAGTCGGTAGGTTCCGTTTTTGCACGTGAAGGGTAGAGTGTTTCCTAAAGTAAATGAGGAAAATATCAGCCTTCTAACTTTTCTAATTTCCGAGTAGCGAGCAAAAATCTACAAATTTTTATTAGGAAAAACAGAGTAGCATTGAGTTTATGCACAACTGCGGGCTTCTGCTGTAACAAATTTAGCCCATTTTCAATACCAACCAGCGTATAAAAACTTCCATTATTTCTAACAAATTTGAAGTCGACATCCCAGTTTTTACGAAGAGGAGAGTGCCAGCAACAAACATCATACAGACTCACAGACGAACAGACATGGCTAAATCAATTCAAAATTTCACACTAATTAAGAATATGTTTACTTTATGTAATCCCTGAAGCTTTCATTTGGAGGTTACATATATTATGCAACAAGAACAAAATGAGTATAGCCCCATCCTGCAGTGCTGGGTATAAAAATCGATACTAAATACTAGCAATTAGTAAGTTAACATTGATGCTTAATCGAAACATTATGGGAAGAGAGCCGCATAGGGCTACTAATTTGTATCTATGATAATAATTCACCATGCCTTCAAATTTATGCATTACTTTAATAGTCGCCCATTTTTCAAACTTACGGATTGTCGAAACCTTTCCTACGGAGGGTTAAAATGAAGAAACCGACCTTAAGTTGGACTAAATCGCTTAAAGGACACGCCTACACTACTACCTAAAGTTAGAACCCTTTTGGATTTTAAAAGGAATAAAAAATTGGTTTTTTGCTTATTACTCATAAAATATAACAGAAAAATCTACAAAAACATGAACATATGCTCTATAGGCGATGTTTTAACAACTATGTTAAAATAGAAAGGTTGGACGCGCCTACTCGATTTTATAGTGTCATGATTTAATTTTTTTTTTCAAAACTTTTTAAATGCGCAAAAGCAAGCTTCAAAAACTTTGTTAAGTATATAATTTCTTGGTCGCTTTCATATTCAGAACACATCTAAGTATGTCCACACACTTGCATAACAAAAATAAAACGTGAACTCTTTTGCTTTCCCCGTTTTTGCTTGTTACTCATAAAGTAAAACACATACACCATGTAAATTTTCGCTTTTATTCTGAAAATAATAAATATCAGCCGTGCCCACCGAATATTGTCAACATAAACCTACTTCTTTTTCTTTTTTTAAGATCACGAGCATAAAAGATTCGGCCATGACCGAGTATAATTGTTTTACTTCTTCATATTCAGGTTGAGTATATGAGGGTATAAAAGATATAAATGGTATTTATCGCGAACGGTAACAATACTCAATCTCCACAAGACCCTCTGTTGTTCGGATCTTCTTAGAAACTAAGTGCAAAACAGAAACTGCAAAAGAATTAGAAGGTTCGAAAATCCAACTAGCGGGTAGACACAATTTTATCTGGTCGCCTATTTCCACTGATGGCGTGTCGCTGAATAAAAATCTTTTCCAAATTGCCGGACTTATCATCACCTGTACGGCGTCTCCCCAGGTGGGTAAATCACACGTCTTGTCCAAAAGCTTTTCCAAACTTGTGGAAGATTCACTGATGCTGCGAAAATCTCAATCTCAATGGCAAATTGTCCCCCAGACATATTACAATTATCCACAGACTGTGCAGCCTGTGCATTAATAACATTGGAATTTACTTCTATTGCTAAGTCAGTTAAATGTGAATTTGCCCTACTTTACGCGCATAACATTTTACTTCTTCAGAAAACGCGCTTACAAAATTTTCGACTAAAATGTCAATGATATATGGAAACTTATATTTAATCTTAGCAACTCACACTGGTATAATTAAAATGCTTCCGGCTTGTTTCATCAGAAAATGCACAAACGAAAGTAGAATCGATCTACCTTTTGTCTCTTGAAAGTAATGTTGGTAATGGCAACGATATTTGCGTTATTATTTTCACAGTGTCAACCGAGCGTTGTTTGATGTCACAGTGGGCATAACACAAATATTTCATTCAAAAAAAAGTTATCCGCTTCAGGATCGCTACCCCAAGACACGCTCAAATGTTTGATGTCACTTGTCAACAGTGGTCTGTGGTGGTTTTAGTTTACGTTTGGTAGACTACGCTAATTTTAAAAATCAACTTTTGCACAACAGTAACAATGCAGCGTACCTACATCAGTATTTCAATTGCTAGTACAATAAGTAAATAGTCATTAACATTCGCATGCAACAATTGAAATGTCGTCGTTAATAAGATAGTGGGCGTTTACGAGCAAATATCGAGAAGACGGGGAGCACGTATACATTAGGAGCAAGGATAACATACCAATCAGATAAACTCATATATTTAGTATTTATTTCAAGATTTATTTCAAGAACTTCAGAGGAATAACAAATTTTTATTATAGTTACCTTTTTTATTGTTATTACTGGCCACATTTAAGGAACTATGCCGAGCAGTAGTTGGAAAAGCTCCTACTCTTGAACGTAACACTCTTCTTGAAAATATGCACTTTTGGATTTGCTCAAACCGTACGCCGTTTTGTTTTCGCCTAATTTGATCGACATGAGATAGTAAACTTAACAACTGTTGTGCAAACCTGCAGCAAAAAAACGGAAAGCGAATGGTACAACACTGAATGCTGTCTCATACGCGAAGCAAACCAGCTGAATAACAAAAGCGGAAGTGAAGTGAAAAACGAAAGCGAAAGTAAAATTCTATATATATTATTATCCTCTTAGTCTGTTACTCAAACACCATGTATTGATGTTTGAATCGATTGGTAAAGACAGTACAAATATTTGGAAAGAATTGGCACTAGAAATTACACCAGTATTAGTACATATTCTCAATAAGATGAGGCCACAGTGTATATAAAATACTGATACTATACTATATACTAATGGAAATTAGTAGAAAAATATTGTCCAGTGGTCCCTTCGCTAATTGATAGAATTTGTCGAAGGGGTATATGCGTAAAATGCAGATTAAACAGTACTAAACAATAGTAAGCTGAGAGTAAAAAGTAAAAGGACGAAGTTACGTTGCAAAGAAGCACGAAGGAGCAAGTTGCAAAGTCACATAGTCGCCAAATATGCTTTGCTTGCTTCCACTAATCGTTTATATTTAATTTGACTTGCATTACAATAAACATTAGTCTAATTTGTTTAATTCTAGTAAAAAAGATATGATTTTCGTGTTTTTTACCTTAATAATACATTGTCAACATATGTAGAATAAAAAATTGTAAAGAATTTAATGTTTCTGGAACTTCTTCTTTTTATTATTCTACTAATGCCTGCATGTATTAATGGAGTAATTCTAAATAAAGCCCTCGCCGCGAAGTGTCTGAGAATTACATTACATAGCAAGTTATCATAACATTTGCACATAATTGCTCTGAAAACGAACAGTGTTTCAGGGATTAGAAGTTTATATAAATTAAAAAGAAAATTAAGTGCAAAGTGAAAAGTGATGATATATCCTATCGTTAATACGATCACACATAAATTGTATGGGAGTTGAAATGTTTGAATATTATATACAAATTGCCAATAGCTATCGAACTATTTCGCTTTATGTGGATATATGTGCAACAATATTACGCTACGTGAGTATCAAGTTCTGTGCTCAAATCTATTCATAATGTCGGTCATTACAGTACCGTATCATATTTACAAAGTCAATCATATTTTAATACGAGAGCGACAATTAATCTAACGTAACGAAAGCATTGAAAGCATTGAAAGTATTGAGTATATTGGTAGAAGTAGTAGTTATACGGCTATGATTAATGCGGTCAGCATACTAAAAGCCAATAAGATAAGCATTGCTTAACAATTGTACATCTTCGTTGTCTTTAAAGTTTCCGTATTTCTTTGGCTTTTGTACAGCCAGTAGCGCCTAGTTCTGGCTATTAAAAATTGCCATCAAGTCATTTATCCCCAGGGTGTATATTGCAAAACACGCTATACTCAAATCCATTATATCGGGCAGTTCGCATCAAAATGCCGTACATTGTCATCTGTATGTGGAACACACAATGAACACCTCCGGTGTGTCGGATCGAAATGGGGCCTGCAATTTAGTCTCCTCTGACTTCAAATATTTCTGATATTGTTGTTGTGTTATATAACTCGTTAAAATAATTATTGCCATTCATATAGTGCTCTTGTGTGGCTCCTCCCAGCTTTCTGGTCTACTTTCTTCTAAGAAAATCTTTTAATTTAATGTTTGTCACACACGCACGTTTTTTAAGAAGGGCCGCCGCACGTCATATTTTAGGCAAATTTTTCTACACATAGAGCTTTACGGCTGGTTCTGGAGGAGGTTACTCACTCGTTACTCAGTCGGTGATTTCCCAAGGTGGATATTCCAACCATATATTTTACATGTAAGCCCAACAGAATTGTGGTTTGAGACTCATTGTATATCATGTAACTGGGCCTATTCTTTGGCAACCGCAAAAGACACTCGGTTGTCTCCTCACTTCATTGCTATGGCAAGTACTTATATTCTATAAATTCTCTTTTTTAGTATATTTTCCGTGACCTTTTCTGTTAAAACTTTTAACTTGCTTTTTTCAACTCTTCAGCTGCTTCTCAAAAAGCAATCGCTTAATTTGTTGAAACCAAGTCCCACCCAATTATGTATTATGTATGTATGTATTGTATTGCCCAAATACAGCGCAAAAAGCAGTTTTTAAGAAGGGCTCGATATGCAGTTTTGTTTGAAAAACTATGGCAGCGGTGTTCACAGAACGAATACTACTCTAACTCATCGAGTCAATAGCATCGCCGTTCTTATAAATCGGGAATATTATGTTTTGCCAAAATCCCTTCGAAACTGCCGCATTTGCAACTCTGCAGTGATTTGTTATACTCTATGACGATTTGTTTTTTTTTTGACGGTCGAATATATGGAGTGAGTGACGCGTGAAGAAGTGAAACAACTGTGAGCATAAACGGACGAGACATTGTTAATGCAAGGAGATTTTTGTGTGAGTATAGACATGTGACCTTAAGTTTAATAAAAAAAACAAGTAAGAAACTTATCTTGCGCTGGGGCCAAATCTCTCATACCCACCATCATCTTTGGGGACGTAGGCTTTACTTATTGTCGTAAGGAGGTGATGCGATAAAACTTGTTTTTCACATTTTTTTTCACCAAAAAGACGAAAGAAAAATTAATCTACCACCTCGTAACAGCCAGCATAACTAATAATTTAGAATTAACAGACTTGGCTTGTCGCAATCTATTCTCCAAGTCCTTTTATTTGAAACTCATTTGGATCGTATTATTAAGAAAAAATTAACCCACTACGTCGCGATGTCCACTATATTTAGTTTAGAACTAACGCGACTGACAATATATCTTCGGTTGAGGTGTACTAAATAATTTTAAACGTTCTATATGTTTACCTTGTGTTTAATAAGCATAAAACGTTAAAAAATTGAAAAAAAAGAAAATTTAATCAGTTGTAACTTTGTGTGGACGTCGGCCGATTTTTTCCTTTTTTGCAAATACATAGTAGAGTTTTTCGTGAAGTAAATGTGGAAAATTTCCGCCTTCCATTTTTTATAATTTGTGGGTAAGGAGTAAAAACCCCCAAAATTTTGTTTAGAAAAAGGAAGTTGCGGTTGCGGTCAGTTTACACTTCACTGCGGGCTTGTGCTCTGAAACTTCCTTCTGGGAGTTTCATACATTGTGATAAAACCTTCTTTTCAGTAGTGAGTATAAAAAATGGAGAATTGAAATTCGATGCTTGCTTTGCTAAAAAATTCAATTCCAAAAAGTCATGAAAGTACGGCTTTGTATATTTGCTCGTTTGCAATATTTTAATGGTAGCTATTATAAAAACGGCGAAAAAACTTGTTAAAATATTCTATTGTACAATAACTGTACAAGTCTAGCGGTTCGTGAAAAATAATATACATATACGTTTTCTGTCAAACTGTGGTTTTATTAGTATGACGCTAGCTGACAATTTAACATTTATAACATTTAACTGTTACATCCGCAGAAATTATTGAAATATTTCATTTAATGGTTTTACATGGTATGAAGTCCCTAGAATAAAATTGAGCGCCTGGGCTTGATGCGATTGCATCATATATACCCAAATCATGCTCTTACAAAGTATGTAATTTTATTTCAATGATTTTGAATCAGTTCTTGAAATTAGGTGTTTTCCCTTTGTGTTGGAAGAGTAGTTTTCTGATTCCGTTTCACAAATGTGGAAATAAACATAACGTTGAGAACTATAGAAGTATTACTAAGTTGAGTGTCTTACCTAAATTGCTTGAGGAAATTGTTAGCATCTAGCTTTTGCCATCAAACCTTATATTTCCCCGATCTAGCATGGCTTCCTGCCAGGAAGATCAACTGCTACGAATCTCTTAGAGTTTACTTCCCATGTTTTCAAGGATTTTTCTAGCGGCTCTCGCACAGATGCCGTACATACTGATTTCTGTAAAGCGTTAACTATAGCCCATACTACTTTAAGTTCCAGGCTTCTGACTTCCTTTTATACTTAGTGAAATGAATAAGCTCTTATTTGTATAATAAATCATTCAGAGTTCTGTTCTGCCTGGCGTCCTTTTAATCGCAATCGTATCAATTTAAAATTGACTGAAATAATTTGGTTACGCGGTGCTCGTTAAATTTTATGAAATTAAATCTAAAAAAATACATTAAGCTTTAAGCTCAACATTCAATTGATTCACACAAGTTGGAAAACGTAGATTAGTTCATCGATTTAGGGATTCTATTCGACCATAGATTACGTTTTAGCACTATGTTCGTGCTAGATTTCATTAAGAGATTGTGCAAAGAGCTTAAGGATCCTTTCATTACAAAAAGACTACACATGTGCTTAGTTAAACCAACACTTGAATATGCCTCGGTTGTGTGGTCACCTCTCTTTAGGTGTTATGTAGATTCCATTGAATCCGTTCAAAAGTAATTCTTGCTGTTTGCTCTTAAGAATTTGGGTTGCGACCGTCTTGTCTCTCTGCCTTCTTATGAAAATATGTGGCCTCCGTTATCCTCATCATCACTTGAGAAACGTAAATTTATTTTTGGTGTTTCTAATTAAGTTTCGCCCACATTACTTGCTGAGATAAATTTTAATGTCTCTTTAGGCGCTTTATTTTCACTAAGCAAAGGCAATGTAAATATAATTTTGAGCTTTATAATTCGTTCAGAGTTGTTTGCAAGCCTAAATGATGTCTATCACTTAATCTTAATATCGGACTCTTTAAAGTCTATCAAAGCAACTATGCTTTATACGCGCGATTTGCTTGTAGCGTATTTAAACTAATTTGCGATGTTAACGTCTCACTATGATTCTAAAGTTAACTCGTGTTGTTTACTGGTATCGGTTGTGAAGCTTTTGCATGTTTGCAATAGCAACTTGCAACTTGGTTCTGTACTGTCCGTGTGCCTCTGTTGTGTACATGCTTTTTTTTTATTTATTTATGCACGAATTATTATTTGGTTTTGTTCTTTGTTTCTTCTGTATACGTTACACTAGATTTTAATAATAATTAGCATAAGATTTACTTCTAAGAGTCCATTGAATACGACTGGTAATTTATTTCAACTGAGTTTCATGCGTAAATAAATAAATAAATAAAAAACAATCTAAATTGCGAAACTGGTTTAAAGAGGTAACTGTAGAAAGTCAATTCAATTATGTGTGATTAAGGCGAAATTCACCTTATAGGTACCAAAATTTTTACAAGCCAAGAAAAGCAAACAGCAAACAGATGATCACCTTTGCTTACAAAAAACACGCACTATATGGTAAAATCGGAAAAAATAATAATATGGGATTAAATAAGTACGGAATGAAATAAGCGAGAAAATATGATGAGGTATAGTAAGATGTTGTCGTCGCCGTGATAATAATTAACCTTGAGTACCAGTCACATCAACAGGAGCATTACTGATATCATTATAATCGGCATATCTATCAGCATCAGCATACAGATAGCGTTCCAGCGTCGTCAACATGTCAGCTTTTTTTTTTTAGTTTTTGCCAAAATATATTTTTTTTTTCAGCTAAGAACTTTATAATTTGTAAATAATTATGATTTAAAAAATGCTTTCTTCTTATTATTTAATTTTTTTTTTACGTGGACCTTTATGAAAACATTATGTCCTAATTAGAGCTTTCCATGAAAGATATATACACCAGAACATCGTTTTATATTGTAAGTAAAAACACTGTTTTCTTTATGTTTTCGTAAATCTTAACACACGTTACAAACACAACACAGTAGCTTGTAGGGTTGTTAAATTCAAAGACCAGCAATGTTAGACTGTAAAAACAATTGGCAGTACTGCAATATTGGCATGCCTGGAAGAAGAATGAAAAATGAAAAAAGAGAAAATGGCGTTCGGAGAATGATGTTAGAGATGTAGAGATATACGTTTTTAAAGAAAAGAAAATAAAAGTAAAACTTTTAAATACCTTTTTTTTTTAAAGTTCTTGCGAAGAAAGAGAATTTACCAAAAGAAAAGAAATGTAAGTCAATAGGAACAAAAGAATGCATAATCAATAGTAAAATTTGCTGTCTGCGAGTAAGATATGTAAAGATTACCATTATTGATATCCTATTTGGATAAATTTGATGGATGCGAATTATATACGTGTATTTAATATAAGAAGGCATATAAAATGACAAAGAAAATATTATCTGAGAAAAATCTATAACTCCTTTATACTCAAAGCTATATAAAGACAATCTTATACGGATGAATTTGCTCGTAACAATACAATTAAAGACTTGTGTTTGACGTCACATTTTAAATAATGATATCAAAGTTGTAAATATACATATAAAACATGCTTAATTAAATTCCAAACACCATCTCTTGATGAAAAGATTTATGAGAATAGCGAATAGTTCATAGGCTGAATAAACTTCATAAAAAGGATTAAATAAATTAGGGCTGCGTTTGAATTTTGTTATGCTCAGCTTCAATGATTGTAAGATACATTAAAGATCCATTTACATTGAAACTAATTCGTATGCATTATATATCCCGTAAATGAAATGTTTATCAAATTCGACAATACTCATAATTTATTGAAAAATTTTTACTACTTGTGTTAGTGAACTGCCGTACCCAGTTTAAAAAAAAAATGCATGGTAGTTATATTCGATCGTGTACATACCAGTAATGATATTACCAAACATTTGGTCACTAACTTAAAATAGAAAACTTTGGAGTGTGTGTAATGGCGAATTAATAATATATCGTCGTATCTCGTGATAATGTGGTCTTTATAAAGTTATAGTAACATTAACAGTTTATACAATAGAAAAGCCAACTATAGCACCTTCAATATGTACATCACCATCAACAATAACTGCTGCAATATCATCTCTCCTATATCTTCACTCGGGGTTTTTATTTATAAATAAAATGTTTATAAAATTCGACAATACTCATAATTTATTGACAAATATTATATTTATACCTTACACCACTCGTGGTACAGGGTATATTAAGTAGTGCGGAAAAGCTTACGATAGACCCACTTTTATAGCGATAGATTCAGAATTATAAACTGAATTGATCTAAGCCTGTCTGTCCGCCTGATGTCTGTCCATGTAAATTTGTGTTCAGGCTACAGGTCGTAATTTTTGAGATATTTCGATTAAATTTGTTTTGTAAATATGTAAATATGTTTTGAGCCAAGGATGAACGCTGGTGGTTCACATCGGTCCACTTTCGCGACCACTCTTCATATAACGCCCTATTTTAAAAAGTCTTTGTATAGAAAAAAATTGCAATTTTCAAAATTTCTTAGCAAGAATGGCTAAGTAGTAGTCTTTGAGCATTCTTAGTTAGTAGGGAAATTTTGAACACCCTCATATAACGGAAACTAAAGTTCGCACGACCGAAAGATATAATTTTCTTCATGAACAACATTATATAATAACAGCAATATAATATGAAAAACTTAAATGTACCATATTTGGGCCTTCTAGGTATATTTTTTGGACCATACCCTAATGGAGCAAAAACGTAAAATTTTTAATATGCGGTGACCCATATTTTCGTACGAAAATGAACTCTACAAAATTTGGACCCGTAAGGATTAAACTTGTGCTACATTAGGTTGCGTTTTGCGCCCGCTTCCCGATATTTACGGATTCGAAAAGTTTGCCTTTTTTTAGAAACAAATTATAATTTTTGATTTCTAGAATAAATATAAGAATTGCGGTAGATAATGTTATGTAAGGTATTTAACGGCCGGCCTTGCCCGGCTATAATGTTCTTATTGGTTTATCTTGCAGTTGCTGCACCAACAATCCATAATAAAACGAACAAGAACATCGGCAACATAGTCGGACAGCGCCGACATACCGTACGCCACTACGGCGGGAGCAGTTATTCGCTCGTACATCAAAATGTACACATTATTTTCATGCAAAGCCATAATTTTCATGAAAGCCCTTATATTGGAAGGTTAGATTTTCTCTCCATACAAGAATCCTTATATGCGGTAATATACAAAGAATACACCTACGTGGTCGAAAATCGGTAAGGTAGATTTCTTTGCCAATTTCCTATTATGAACCAATGTTCACCATGAAATATTGGCAATTCGACCTGTTTACCATATAAAACTTTAGTTTCCGTAGGAACGGTTAAATGAGAGGGTGTTCAACAAATTTCCCTAAATGGTCAAAAATTTTCATACCAATTTAAAGTGACAAACCACTGCTACTTAGCCACTATTGCCGAGAGATTTTGAAAATTGCAATTTTTTCGTACGACGTCAGGTGGACGGACAGATAAGCTTAGATCGATTTAGAAAACGATTCTGAATCGGCCGGTTTAACAGAAGGCGGGTATATCTTAATCTCTTCTGGGCGTTGCATTCGTCTGCACAATCTTAAAATCCTGTACGACAAATGGTCTACATGTTGTTATTAAGCAAAAAGGATGCCCCACCAAATATTAATTTTTATAAATTAGCTTTTTTTCCTTCGTAGCCTTCCTTATATGAAAAAAACCCAATATTAATCAGACTCGCTGTATCTACAATATAAGAGAAAAGAGAACGCACGGTTACGTCGTCGGAAACTAAAGTACAATAGATGAGCAACATGACAATAAACAACTTCAAAGACCTACAAGATAACTTATTAGCATCTCAATAAGGATGTTGAATAGAACAGAAAAAATATGCATGTTTTTACAAGGAACGGTTGCTTTGAAACAACATGAAATGCGACAGAAGCACGATGAGAAAATTTGAAAAAACTGCTGCTAAACTTCACTAAAAGAATATGGGAGGAAAACCCACCCATACGAGAATGAAAATACAGCAGAAAAAGGGTAGATGTCGTGCAAAGAACACTAATACGGCGTATATATGCCTAATTTTTGCGATGTAGTAAACGTAACAAAAGCTCAAGAGAAATTGATAAAACAAGTTGGACAGTCTTTTCTTGTAGACGATAAAGTATTCAAAGTAATTGCGGAAGCAGAACTTGCATATGAAGGGAAAGGTGGCCGTCAGGTTCTGCTTCTCGATTATAGCTTATAATGTGGCAGATCCACAGAAAAAATCTAGACGGCCTTTTATAATCTGCCACGGTACATAAACTGCAATAATTGGGTTGAAAATTTGAAAAGTCTAAGTAATTTCTTAATAAATAACAAATAAGAATGTGGAATGCGAATGACGCAAATAACGAAACTTTTACGAAATTGAAAGGCACAAAGTTAAAAGCGTCGTTAACTGTTGGGGAGCAATCGACTTTTGGGCAAATCCTGAAAAGTTAAATGGTAACACTTTCAACAAGCATATGTTCCTTAAAACTTCAACGCGCGTCACGCATTTCGCAGACTCTTTGCCTAACAACACTCCAATATAGCAAAAAATACTATCTACTTTATAAGCAACCCTCATATGGGTCCAAGCTTCACAGCAGAAAGAGTGTCAAGCATACAGAAGAAGCGTAAGATAAGCAAAGCTCCTGGCGAGTTCATTCTGAAATTTTTGTTTATTCTATCAATAAGTTCACAAGGCGTTCTGTAATAATTTTGAAAATTTATTTTGTCTGAAATGTAAATTTTTCATGTAATAAAATATACAAGACAAAAAGGTCAAAATGTCGGGATTACAAGGTTGCCATACATAACCATTGTAAGCTAACTAGTCTGAAAGTAATTTGCAGTTTCTATCCGGCAAACACTCTACAGACACGTTCATAAAAACACTTACGGAGCGAATTTTCTTTTCCGGAAAATTCGACGATTCGACTTGAAGACGAATGGGCTGATGTTATCGCCTGAGGTTCTTTATACCCTATTATATGATATCCGCCGGCTCACAAATTTTAGACTGCTTTCGTTTTTCCAATACAAATCAATCAACATTTGCGAAGAAATCAGCAACTTAACACATTTGGTACGCCCGACCACATTTGGTACGCCCAACCCAACTCACACAAGCTGCCCAACATTAACATTTTGTCACCCCGACGTGATATTATCATTCCATAATTCACGTGAGCTGCCGAACACAACGTTTGATTCACAACAGTCGAAAAAGTCGAAAAATTGAAAAGATTAGATGTTGTAAAAGGATAGACTCACGTGTCATTGATAAGTTACCTAGTTCTGGAGAAACGAGCGTTTCAAATTTTATCCCGGAGATAGTCCACACCCGGCTACACCAAAGAAATGGACGTGCTATAGTTTATACAAGGACAAACGGAGTGATAAGTGATGAGAAAACCTACGTATCGGACGGGCTTATTTTACGCTCACGGCCTCTTTATACCCTGCCCCACCTATTGTCTCCATCGGCCAATGATTTTATATGACAGACCTCAAAATTGGGTTCCTTTGACCCCTCTAATTTAAAGAAAAAAAAAGCAGGTTTAACTCATTTTTTTTTTATATTAACTAAAGCATTGGTAAATTTATTGAATAATAAAATAAAAGGAAAGCATTTACTAAACGTTCAGAAACAGAAACTTATAGACATATAAATTTAAAATGTATATGTGTTATACATTTTTTTAAATATTATTTCTAGTTTAATATTATTTTTACTTTTAATAATTTCTAACATTTTTCGTGTTCAATAATAATATTATGAGCTATGTATTAGCTATGTATTAGAAATAAACAATAAAGAAAAACCTCGAGTGAAGATATAGGAGGGATGATCTTGTGGCAGTTATTGTTGATGATGATGTACATTTTAAAGGTGCTATAGTTGACTTTTCTATTATACAGGCTGTTAATGTTACTATAACTTTATAAAGACCACATTGTCACGAGATACGACGATATATTATTAATTCGCCATTACACACACTCCAAAGTTTTCTATTTTAAGTTAGTGACCAAATGTTTGGTAATATCATTACTGATATGTACACGATTGAATATAACTACCATTCATTTTTTGTTTAAACTGGGTACGGCAGTTCACTAACACAAGTAGTAAAAAATTTTCTATAAATTATGAGTATTGTCGAATTTGATAAATATTTCATTTACGGGATATATAATGCATACGAATTAGTTTCAGTGTAACATAACAAAATTCAAACGCAGCCCTAATTTATTTAATCCTTTTTATGAAGTTTATTCACGCTATGAACTATTCGCTATTCTCTGAATCTTTTCATTAACGGATGATTTTTGGAATTTAATTAAGCATATTTTATATGTATATTTATAATTTTGATATCACTATTTAAAATGTGACGATGAGATAAGATTGAAGATTCCTTCTACATCAACAAGGTGAACTCGATATCGACTAGTTTGTCTTCGATGCCAAATCGGACGGCGCAAGTTGACCATTAAGGGATGGTTAACTCTAGAACTTAATGCTTACTGAGTGTTTCCGGCAAAGAGACCTGACTAAAACCTAATGTTAATTCTTCTGAGCTTTTCTGTGGTACTCATCAATTGTCTCAATTGACGAAATTGGTTGATCCTGACTGACATTAAATTCGTAATTTCTGCCGTGGAGAATTTCTTCAGTCTTCTGGGTTCACATAAGACTACTTGATAAGACCATCTTCTTATATATGGAAAATTAAAAATTCTCTTCAACTCAATGTTTTCTCAGGGTGTTAAGCGATGTTAAATTGTCTAACTTACAATAAAAGCTTGGCGATTGCTGTGGCCGAATTCAAATTAACTGTGTTCGTAATGCCTTCATCAAACTCCTTGATTTTATTTTTGCTAATATACCGGATCTGTCAATTTCCTGTTGTAGCCCTACGATCCTTTCGAGCGGAAGTTATGATTCCACCCTTTGCTTAGTCCGCTTTCACATAGGTGGTACAATGAAATCAAACCCAACTAGGTTAAATTTTTTAAAGACTAGCTACTAGATGTCCACGTATACTTATTTCATATTCCCACCGTGGTTTAATGTGGAATTGAAAGGCATTGGAAATGAGATAAATGGACCCTTTAAAATATTTGTTATGAGCAGCCTTAGTATTTGCTTTGTATGAAATCGTACGGCAGACATTTCTTATTGTTATTAGGTGTTGTTGCTCTGAATATTTGAGCAAATTCAAACTTTGAAAAGAATATTTTCAATCAAACTTTTGTGATTTTTCTTCACATACGCACCTTGAGCTCCCAATCTTTGAACTATCCGTAATGGGCTTTCGCCACAATATTTAGATATGCTTTTTCTCACAAATAGAGTGCAGCTGTGCTGCAGTCATACTTCTACAACTTCGCAATTAAATTTTTTTATTAAAACTACGTCAAAATGTTCCTTATCTTCAAATGTGTTGTTGGCTACTCCATTAATCTTATCAAAAAACCGTTACGGCCTCCATGTAACTTTTTGCGCCATCTTAGATTTAGACATTTTGATTGGCGTTTGTTGTTCGATTTCAGGTGTATCGGCCAAATTCGTTTGACCAAAGATCTACCTACATTGCAAAGAAACCCTACTCAGACGCGAGGTGATGGATTTCCTAGTTCATATTCATTGTTATTAGTAAGAAGCATCAAAATTACGAACGTGGAGAAGACAACTTGGATACGCTAATTAAATATTTCCGCGAAAATGAAAGTAACTTTAATGAATTTCGTTCTGCGATCAATGAAGATATTATTTGCGAGCAAAATGTTCACTAACTTGATTCAGGTGCAGCTACGTATGCAGCAATTTTTGGTTAACAAACGAAACTCCTTTTCTTTGGCTTATGAGATTGCAAAACGGGCTTTTTACGTTGACTACATAATCCCTAGCGGTTGTTCCATTGATCAATCAATTAAAGTACGACAGGGAGTTATATACTTATTACAGAAAGGAGGTTTCATAATTAAAAAAAGGGTCCCCAATTGATTAAGCCGGTGATGTTTTACCAGCACATATTAAACAATTGCTGAAATTTCATGATGGAATTGATGTAACGAAAAAGCACAAAAAAAAAATCTATTCTATTCTGTGTCGTTTATCGCTTATTCACCAGCTGAAACTACAAGAAACAAAATTTTCACATTTCTCTGTTACAATGCGTGCGAGTCATAACTAAAAGCCAAGCAAAACGTCTTACAACAAATGCTCGAATCTGGTGTTCTTTAAAAATTCAAAATTGAAATTCTTTTTGTTACAATTACAGCAACATGTTAGTGCATAAGCGAGGCCTGTGGTACTTTCCACCTCTCTTCAATAGGAGTAATGATCACCGAACGACAGTTGGAATGCACCCGTAAGACCCGGCAGATGAATGTGAATACATCTGCCTTAGGGCTTGACGAGCATAACATCCATTTAGACAATCAAGCACAACACGAGTGTTGTATCTTTCCCGAGACCCCACTATTCCTTTAATAGAACATGACGGAGGCAATCTATATAAAACCAGTAATCGCAAATGTCACACGTGCCGTACCGGACGAATGGCACTACGTGAGCGTGTCTTCCAACGGTTTCCTCAGACATCTGGCTATCTCTGGCGAAGCAAAATCGCCTCTGTCTCGACTGAACAAATTTTCCAATCTTTCAGACATAACTATGCAGAAATAAATACCAAAACACAGGAAATTGATGATCTTGCCATTTCCTGCAGCTGGATACAAACGCATAGAGAAGCAAGACACTCTACTCGGCTCTTAACCCGAGTTAGGGTTAAAGACTCTTAAAGACTTGTTTGAGGAAGAGTTACCTCAGCCGCAAACAATCGTCGGTTATTTTCCCAAAGAAGAAAACATTATAAAATATCTGAAGGCCCAGAACAAGGTCTTAAACATTATTATGGGTAGATAGTGCAGAAGGATATTACAAGGAACACTACGGCCCTAACTCTGGCAGCCGTTGAGTCTTCGGAAACTGTGGCTCAAATGAATTCAAGTGAATTTCCAGCATGTTGAGTCCTCCACTTCAGTTTTTAGCAGGAGGTTCACAAACGGCGGTGGGGACGTAACGGCTCTTTTTCTCGATGGTAACTAATACTAATCAGTGGTAAACCTTCGTCCACTTACCGGGCGAGACAGGGGTACTCACATCTCTGGGACAGAGCCTTGCTCAGTACTGCACGTTCAGCAGACTGGACTAATTAGCTGTGATGATAAACCACCCCGTACAGTTTGGGGCAGTTCATTTGATAGTTTCGGAAGCGAGTGCTTTCTTAAATACTTCTGAGGAAAAAATTTTATTATTTTAAATCGAGGGATGGCACCCAATTTTAGAAATGTAATCGCGGAGGAGAAGTGAGATCTCACTCGCAAGAGCTCCTACCAACGTTCTTCCAATTTGGGATGGCACGTATCCAGGGAGGTTTCTTTGTCGGACCATCAACGTATATAGTTCGCCACTGTGACTGAAACCGTGCCATGCCAGACCTATAGAGATCCCAAATGTACAAAGCGGTAGTTGTTTCGTTTTCTGCTCTCCGAAAATATGAGCAGCTCTCCGCATGTCCTCCAACAGTGCGGATGCTATTGAATTTGAAGGGCGGACTCTCTGTTCGAATATATAAGAGGCTTACCAAGAAATTGTAGAAAAGCAGTAGGCGATTTTTCTTTTTGAGGATTGGATTTTTTGTTCTGTCAAGGAGAACCCCACTCGTTGTGCGACAGGAAAAACAACAAAAAGAAAAAAATTTTTTCGGGATTGACGGATGGGTGAGTATTTTTTTGAAAGATGAAAAAAAAAAGGAGAGAACAATTGGTTGAGAACGTTGACAATTTGTCTTTTTGGGAAGAAAAGTGAGAAATTTTCAAAAGAAAATTGTAAGAGGTTTGTCGATTAAAATTCCGCATAAGACTTTCTTAAAACAATTACATTAAGAGAAAAGAGTATGTTGATGAGCTGATTCGATTCGTTTTGTGTGGAAGAACTATAAAATCGGGAAAAAGATTTTTACAAAATTTGAAAATTTTCATTGCTTGCGGCGATCAAAATTTTATCTAAAGAGAAGCCTTAAATGAATTTCATTAAGATAAGAGAGATGTTTATGAGTTGGTAAAAGAGAAGCAAATTCTTATTAAATTTGAAATTTGAATAAAACAAAAAAGAACAATTTGTCAAAAAAAAAAATAAATAAAAACAAGGCAACATCATCAATTTCAATATAGAAATCTCAATATATTCAAGTCCATGATTAAGACTCGGATTGTGAGCGAAGTGCCAGCAGAATGTTCATTTGTGACATCATGTAATTTCAGTATCGATTTCGGTGTCAACTCAAATCAATGAAACGAGGTGTTTAAGAAAAAATAAAAAAAAAAAACTCTTTACCTACACAACCTGTTCAGAATTATTTAATTGGTTAATATTACCTTTTTTTTTTAAATTATAAAATTGTTGTTTATTAACTACGAATCTACATTCGGTGCGGTTTGGCTGTCAGTGAGTTAATCTTTATTGTTATATAAGTTTGTTATTTAGTTTTAATTTTAGAGTTTTTGTTTTATTTTACAATAACATAAATATTGTCGCATACACCTATTTTTTTTTATTGTTTAATTATTAAAATGTTTGAAAACTAATTTTGTTTAAATGATCTTTGGCTGGCGAAGTAAGGTTACACATTACACCACACTTTCACTACAACACTTACAAAGTATAAAAATTCTATAGGGCAAATTTCTTTTATGGACTCCCCATTTTCGGCGAGCTAGACACTCGCAGGGACCTCCGATAATACATCGCACGAGGCTATAGAATGAACCCTGGGAAACCTAACCCTGCAAACCTAATTTTCAACTGGACAGTCAATAAACTGAATCTCAGACTCGTTACTCCGGAGGTAGCAGGGACGTTCTTAACTATCAGGGCCAATAGAGGGTCCCCTAAGCAGCCGTGTTTCTCCTCCAATTTGGACCGTAGTTATAGATGAGTTGCTAGTGCTCTGGGAATCAAAACCATGGGTTATGCAATTCCTTTCGTGGGATGAGATGAACAAACAATTACTGAACGCATGCAAAAAGCCATCCGAATAGCACACAAGTGGTGCTAGGATAAAGGGTTACACATTTAACCGCAAAAGGCGCTCCGCCTTTCTCGAAAACGAGAAATTAACGTTGAACAACGTCGATTAACATAATGTTGTGCTTGACTATTCGAATGAGATTAAATACCTAGGCCCATTTTGATAAATCTGTATCTATTATTTAAGACAATTACCCGAAAAGGCGCCCGTCTTTGACTGCCAACGCGTATGCAGTAAAACATGGGTTATAAGCTCCAGTACGGGTCTTAGACCACCATAATCCTTGCTACGTTAGCCTATGCTGCTTTGGCCTGGTAGCCTAACGTAAACGGCGGCGACGGCACAAAGCAAAACCGAAAAGCTCGCTTTCGATGGTTTGGCCGGTGCGATGAAATCCTGACCCTTGAATGCCCTAGAACCACTGCTGCAGGGCATAACACCTATAAAGCTGTAGAAAAAGAGATTTGACTGAGCGCACTTAGGCTGTCGCCAAACTAAACTCGAGAAATTTTAGTGGCCGTTTATAAGGATTGAGAAATTTCATGGACGCATCCTTTGTCAAGATATCGGACCATTGCGCCGCAAACCTAGTACTGTCGCACCAGCCCCGACTGACCGTAGCGCCGAGACCAGGTTGGAACGGGCAAGCAACAAAGAAAGCGCCAACGGTACAAAATTGAAAAATTGCAAAACCCGGGGCTGAAGTAGCCCGAGGCCGTGCCAGTAGGATATGGTCTTTCCATGTTCTAAGCAGAAGTCTACGCAATCTCCACATGCGCCTTTGAATGCCTAAAAAGAGGAGAGATATTTCATCTGCCTTCAAGTCCTTAAAAGGGCAAATGGTAGCATATAGGCTTGTGTTAAAATACCTTCACACATTGAATGAGCTAGGCAAGCACTAACATGGGTACCTGGTCGCTTTGAGGGCAACGAAAGCTAACAGGCGGGTCCGACGGTTAATGACAGGTCCCTAACCTGTCCATGGCATACCAAGAAGCTCTATTAATTTGCTGGTATCCCAAGGAACAGAGTGCACGACAATGACAAACATGAAATCATCCGGCATGTCAAATAAACTACTGGGACTGAGAACAAGCGACCTAGAGAGCATGGTTATGTCCGATACGAATTGAGAAACTTGGGTATGCCCGATGCCGGTTCATGCAGATTCTTCCAAAGCACAAATGAAATGTCCTATCACATTCTATGTAAATTTGACACCATCTGCGGAATCAGACACCTTGTGTTTCGAGAAGATTTTATAACGCAGCACAAGCCATGGTGCTCCGAACCAAAGAAGATGGCGTGTTTTATATAAACCCTAAAACTGGATGGCTAGGATGCGAGTACAATAGATTTTCCAGTTCGCGGTATGGATTTCCACGCAAATAAAAATAATAATAGTACATACAGAATAACTTATACGATAAAGACGAAATGGTCTTTCTTATCATGGATAGGGGTACAACCTTTTGAACTCCAAAAAGTTTTATATGGAAATGCGGAATTGAAAGACTAAACCTTTTTTGAGTTAACATGGAAAATATTTTTTTCCAAAACAACACTTAGTTGCTGCGTGCTAGAAAAGCTAAAAATTAAACCTAACCTGTCGTATAAAAATTGTGTAGCAGATCTTCGCGGAAAAGCTAGGCAAGCTATGTTTAATTCCACCGCTGCGCAACGTTATAAAAATTTTACTAATGACACGATTCACGATCATAATATAATCCGCACGCCGGATGATGGTATTACAACAGCATCCAGGACAGCATGCACTATTAAATCACAGGTTCGGAACAAATGCAAGCTCAGAAAGGCCATTTAGTATAAGTGCGCCAAACAGTGTGTCACGGCATAGCTCGTCGCGCGGTAGAGCGTTTACAAAATATTCGGTTTGCCGTGCCGCAAGACAAAGAAAAGAAAATTTAAATTGAAAACAAAAGAATATCTTCAATTTCAGATAAGGCAGAAAAACTAGAAAATTTAAGTCAGACAATTAAAGAGTCTTCATTATATAAGTCAGTTTGAGAAGTCTGTTGTCCATCCTGTACGCCGTTTGTTGGTCCCTCGGTATCTGTCCCTAGTCCCTCCCCCTCCACTCAAGCGCGCTCCCTTCCATACTCCGCCTCAGCGGTGGAGTATGCCTGCTTAATTACACATCCTTTTTTTTTTTTGCTGAGCAAATCTAATTTTTAATTTTTATTCACTACTGCAATTTGATTCACAATCAATGACGCCTGACTGTTGTTTCCAAATTGGCATTGGTGATACGATCTCGGGTCATCTTTACAGCAAAAGGGTCGTTGCTTTCGTTGATTTCTGGATGGTAAGGAATGTTGTTGTTGTTGAAATAAGCTCCCGATTTCTTCGTCACCAAACACACTCCATAGATTTGATATTAGCAAGCCCACCTTCAGGTATTTTCATATATTCAGGTTCACAGAAAAAAAAAAGGTCCAGGAAAATCGGGCAACGCTCAATTCTAACAATTGTGGTTTTACAGACTGAACGGCATCTAATAAACTCAGCAAAGGTTTTTTTTTCTTCTTTACAAATTAATTGCTTCAGCGTCATAACAAATTGATATTCATTAATGTAAATAAATGGTTTTTTTTTTTAATAATTTCAAATTCTTTCTAGTATATTTATTTTGTATTTTAACAACGTCGACATATGCCTTCAATCGTATCAGAATACACTCGCATGCTAATCATAACTTTATTTTTTATAGTACATTACATTTCTTGCTAATAGTTAAACTTGTAATTTAATTTAATAAAAATTTTCTTCTCGGGAATTCGTTTCTTTTTTTTTTTGTCTTTATTGTTATTTCCTTTTTCCTTTTTTTCTTCAATAATAAATGATGAGTTTCTGAAGCATTTTTCCCCGATAACGTTTCGAAAAATTTATAATACAGAAAACTATTGGTTGGTTGGTTGGTATTACCGTTACTGTTACCGTTCTTGTACCCCTGAACTCATGTAAAACGAAGTTTAATGTAAAAAAAAAAAGACAAAAAGAACGTTTTCACTTCTATAACAAATTTTATTTAAATGAACATTAACCCCTTTTAATTTTTAAGTGAAATGTTTCCTACTTAATTTGCCCACTTTTAGATACATATATATGTAAATATCAATTGGCCGATTGTGTTAACTTGCCTTGACTTTATTAACAAACTGATAACGAACTGATTTTTGTATTCTGAATGTTTTATGTTCGATTATCGCAGCTTAATTTTATTTTTCAAGTTTTGTCTAGTAAGTGACATGCCTCCTTAACAACGTTGTTGTTTTGTTCCTTTTTTTCTCCTTTTTTCTGTTTTCGACGGTTTTTTCTTCCTTTATTTGCCGTGTGAAATTTTTTCTTTTTGTTGTAAAGAATTTCACTTTTGTACATAAGACGTTATCAATTTATCAGGAAAAAGAATATTTCTTTTTTTTTGCCAATACTTTTGTTGTTGTTATATTTGGTAACCGGATTTTTCTATTTTTACCCCTTTTTTTTATACGTATGATGACAAAACTCGAATAGCATAAATGTACAAATAGCACTTTTTTTTAACAAAATACAATTTATATATTTTTTTATTTTTTTTTATTTACTAATACTTCCTTTTCAGAAAAAGGTGATTTTAAGTTTTCTTTTATACTGAACATGAAACCTTTTTTTTCTTTTTGCTTTTTCTTCGTTTCACTGTGTTTTTTTTTCTTTTTGCATAAAACTAAATTTCCAATTTACGCTTTTGCGACGATTTTAACAGACTTCTATAGAAATTTTTATCTCTGCTATGTTATTAAACAATTAGATTTTATGCATCTCACACAAGTTTGAACAAATGTAACTATTATTTTAGGAAAATTTTTTAGAATTTTTTGTTTTTCGCAACTAATAACTATTCGTTGCTAAGGTTTTCTTTTTCCTGCCTCTATCTATCCTCTCCAAAGGTTTGCTCAAGAAGAACCTCAAATTTAAAACCAAAAAAAACTGAAACCACCTCCGCTGAATTCTCAAGCCAATAAAAATCTTCTCTCTCCTCTCCTTTACGTACGTAGCGGCAAGCCGCTACTTTGCAAGATCACGCGATGTCGAATAACGGCATTCTGCTATTATGACATTTCGTGGTTAGATCAGACTGACAGATGCCCTACCCCAGCTCGGACTATAGTATACTATACTATACTAGGATAATAATATGCTATACTTTACTATACCACAATAGCACAACTATATTGTTGTGTTCACTATACAACAATATATACACTAGTACTATAATCCTTGCTCTCGAATAACGGCAGGCCGTTATTACGATCACACTTACACTATTGCGATGGGGTCGTGGTTAAATCAGACCAGCAGAAACCCTTAGCCTTGCGCGGACGTTACAAGTGTCAAATTGCACCGGTATCTTTATATCAGCAGCAAAAAAGAAAAAAGTAAAGAGAGTACAGCTGATGCTGAGAAAACAGAAAAATAAAAAAACCCTTATAGATTGCAAAACTTTTAAAAAAATAATTAAATTTCAAATAGATCCCGATGCTTTGACTTCACTCGCAAATATAGAAACTTCTGTAAATATGCGGGTTAAAAAGATTACTACATAAGTTGGGTCAAATTTGAATTCCAAAATTGAAAATGAAATGCGCACAAATGAGTAAGGAAGTAACATTAAAAATTGTTGATTTTTTTAGAGCCAGATCCGTACCTTCTGCGCACTTCCCAAAATTTATAGAAGAATTTGAATTTTTGGTGGCTCAAGAGATCCATTACCACCTAGGAATATGTTCTTTCACACTGTTCGCTACGAAAAATACTTCTCAAAAATAAATTAAAAAGAATCACATTTTAAATTTGAGCTTGATGAAGAACGGAAGGAGATTATAGATATAAATATTCCACAGTGCAACAAATATTCTCCAAAAATTTGTTGAACAATTTTTTTTCTTGTATGCTACCGTACTAATTGACGAGTCTGAAATAAAAGTCGTAAGTGAATTAAAGCCGTCTAAGGATTTAAAAGGATTTGAAGCATTCCTTAGAAATATTCAAATATTACTACTGATGGTCACCATCCAATTCATAGAAATCGAGACCTTAATTTCACCTTTAATGATTGCTTGGAGTTCCCAAAGGATCTGATCAACTAAAATGTATCATCAATCATATCGATGATAATTTTGAAGCGAAGTTTAAAGTACATTGTCAAACTTTTGACGAAAAACTTAAAACGATACGAGAAAATCATAACGTCCACATGTCACTTACACAGCACACTGTCTCTAATGGAAGTAGTTAACAAAACGCCTTTACAGGCCTGACATCGTTGTTTCGGGTTTGCGTGCTTTGTTGAACAACGTGGTTGTTTTTGTTCTAAAAATCGAGTCTCCTATCTCTTCTCAACATAACGCTGACTGATGTCAACACATACGTCTTCTTAAGAAAGCAGAAGCCTCATTGTCAAATTCAATAATACGCTATGAAAAGATGCCTTGATGAAGAATTATTTCACGTCACACACTTTAAAACTGTATGATGTTATCGGTGGTTCTATCTCAATGAACACCAGATTTTGCTGTTCAAGAAGATGCATTGTATATGTCGAATACTGTTAAAAAGCAAAAAAATCTCTAGGTAACTTTCTCCATAAACGATGAAAATATAATAAATCCTAATCCGCAATTTCAACTTATCAGCTTTATGAGCCAGCACATTTATATTTTTTTCTTTTCTCTCTTTTGTTTTCTCAGAAAATTGTAAATTGCGTATCAATATTTATTTTAAAATTTCAGCAGACAAATTCTATTTTTCTTCTTAACTTAGGTTGTTTTATCTAGAAGTTAAATATCGTCCTTTTTTCTTTCTTATTTGATTTGTTGAAATTTATAAATGAAATATTTAAGTTACTTGTTGTTTATTAAATCAGATTTCTAAATGTTATTTATTTACTTTATTTATGACACGTTTACATGTCCTTAGTTCTGTAAGTGCACTAACATTACCTATATATTCAAACGCTCTTTAAAAAACAATCAAATCGAATATCACATTTTCATGTCCTTTAATAATAACCTTGGACCTATTGCCAATGTTAACTATTTCAATAATCTTTCTATGAGTGACAACACCACTTTTCGCATTGCTCATTTGAACTGTCAAAACATGAACCCGTCTTTTCTTTCATTTAAACTAGGCATACTTAACGATGTTCCTTCTTAATTGCCCTTTAAAATCTTTCCCCTTATTGAGACTTAAGCTTAAGCATTATATTTCCAATAATGCTCCCTTAATTCTAGACTAAGACTAGAGCATAAGCGTTACTCCTTACATTTTGTAATGTATGGTTTTGGTTTAACAATTTCTTTTTTGCAGAGAATACAATGGTGCATTGCCGAGATTGTTAAGTTTGCGAATTAGCTTGAGTTCGACAGCGTGAAATGTGTTTTTGGCGTTCCTTTTTTTGGCTTTTGGTTTGCCTGGGGTTTGGAAGATGGAGGATAGAGATGAAGAAGGAAAGTGTTGCTCCAGACGGAAAAGAAAACGTAAGAAAGTTGCCTTGTAATTTATAATAAATCAATAGACAGACATACAAAAGCCGGTTTATGTCAAGAAGAACTTTGAAAGGAAAAACTGAAGATTTTTTTAATATAGTTAATAAAATCATTGCTTATTATGATAAAAACAAAAAAAACACGAAATTTTTATATATCCTGAATTTACAAAAATATTAAATAATAATATTATTCCTATATTATAAATATTAAATAATAATATTAAAAAAAAGCCAAACCAATTAAAAGCAAGACCATATGGAGAAAAATTCTTTTTAACTAATTGCGAGCATGTGCTTGTATTTAAAAGACCTGGTCAAAATCTTTGTTGTTCTTCATACTAGAAATTGATTAGGCGTTGTCTATTTGTATATACATACACCATTTTAATAATCATAATGATTATCGCTGTAATCGCTGGAACAATTGCTCAACGATTCTCTTTCGATTAACGTGAAAAAATCAAAAGACCTTACCTAAAGATTAATTACCTAAAATATTCTATAAGTCCACAATGGTAATTGGTCTCTGATTTAAAACAAGTTTTGTTTTCTTTACAAGCGTTGGAACAGGTTTCGGTTTTCAAGTATTTAGGTTAAATTTAAACATGAAAGCACGCATATTGCACAATATTTAGATTTTATAACTACGTAAGGATTTGACTTTTATAAATAAATACGATGTACACAATGGATCACTTTGCGCACATACTGATCTTATCTGAGTAGTATTGAAAAATAAAGGCTTATCTCCTTTACATGAAAATCAAGGAAGCATTAGTAAGCTGAAATTTTGATAATGACATTCTAAGCTTAGCTTCAAAATACGATATTTGTAAAATGGGACATTGTGCTCGACTTAAGCAGTATAAAACTTGGCCGAAACATATAATCGGAGGGAAACATATTCATGTCGCCGGTCCAATTTTTCATTCAGTGCGATTCCTTTGCCTACACTGAATGTTTGTGACAAATAATGGTCCTTAATTAACTTCGGACGCTTGTAATAACTTTTGCATCTATTGTATACCAACCATGCAACCCTTCTTTCTCAGCCAAACAGATTAACCGAACGGTGTTTTTTTGTCTTTCACAATTATATTTCGTTTCCTTGTTATTACAACAAGAATGCAACCCTGCACCGAAAAAGTGATTGTGAAGCTCTCGCGCCAGAAATAAAAATATTGAAAAATTGTGCGGAAAAAAATAGTTTAACAAAAAAACTCGGGAAATTAAACTTCACATATATCTTGTATGTCTTTTGTAGTACATTTTAAGTATATTTAAGTTTTTCGAGTTTTACTTGGATGAAAACATGTTCATATAAAATAACAAAGTGCATAGAAGTTGCACTTTATTGTCTTTGGAAAAATGTGTATAAGCGCGTATAAATGGGATTTATAATATACACAGCCACGCTATCTTACTACTGTATTGCGTGATGGTGCGTTCACTGGTAATATTTCGCATAAATAAAATAATTCAGCAAACATCAAAATACATTCCTGTAATTAAAATGTTCTTGCACAATAAATTCAGTTCGACCTTGTACTTGCAATAATTCAGAATAAAAATTGAAAAGCTACGTGTGCATATAAAGGACATTTTTAATTTGATAATGGCTTTCATCAAATTATTAAAAGTAATTTAAAATTTAAATTTTATCACAAATTTTAATTATTCGAATTTGTGACTAAAGTTCTGGTCGGATTAATGTCTCCTCCAAAATAATCTGAGCTTAAGAATAAATAAAAAGAGGACTATTGAATGTTAATTACCGTAAAAATAACAATTATCAGCAAATCCCAAAAGTTTGCTGATTTTGGAAGACTTTACTCTAAAGATCCTCTAATTAAAATGAATTGCTTGTCCCGTATGCATATACGTAGGCATATTTGCACTATAGTTAACAATCTATACGCTAATTTTAATGAGAAAAAAAGAAAATAAACAGATGCGGGTTCCATAGAAGGGACTTGAAACCTGTTGTTTTAGTACAGTGACGTCATGCGTTAGATTAAAGGTTGTAAGGGAGCGTTTTGCTCCCTTAACAATAACAATTCTATCTGCGTAATTGTCCGTTCACATCCGCAATATCCTTCACACGTAACTTATTAAATTTCAAAAGTAGTTGGTCAGTCTGTCCGATCGTGCGCTAAGTTACATATGAAAGTATAGGTTTCTCTCATCCCCCCAACGTGGCAATGAAGTAGAGTTGGGTAAAATATTCTCTCTGTGATATGCGTATTTGCCTCTGCACTAACTACGTTTATTTATAAAAATTTTTTTAGAACTATGGAACATGCTTTGTTTTTATATTCCTTTCAGTATTTTTTTTTTGCTTCGATTCATATGTCGGTTTATAAAAATATTTGTACTTGCAGAAATGTTAGCTTATTGAACGATTTCCACTATTTAGGAATTACCGGGTATATATTTTAATATTTACAGATCCATAGTTTCAATATATATGCTTCACTGCTACATATCATGTAACGGTCTTGTGGTTTGCAAAATCATGCAATTGTCTCGAATGGTTTCTATTGACGGTCGTAGCTGGCACCTTGAATTATGTTGTTAAGGAAGGGTTAACGGTTCTATACATGTTCGATCATACGATTTGATAACTTAGATAGCATTAATAATAAGATAGACGTAGGAACATTATGATAACATGTACACAAGTAAACATTGCTATTATAGCGAACACATTGTAAAATGCCAGCCTGTAACAGGCACAGGAAAAACACCGATTCAACGGCACATCGATGGTGATCGCGACTATAAAAGAGCGTATTGCAATACGTTCAGGTTTCAGTCTTGCTACGGCTTTTGGTCTGGTTGCTGCTTTCAGTCGTAAATCTCTAATCACATACAGTATATCCTCGTAACCAGTAAAAATTATAATTCCAACGAAATCCGAAGGTCCAAGAGTTTTGTTTTTTTAATAAATTTTCTTAAAAAGGGACTTCCTGGGTAGGTCCTGAGCATACCCCGCAAAGAAGACTCGTTACAAAGTGTCTAACGAGCGAATATATGGAAATGGCCATGGATATTACATTCTTTGTGACTATTTATTCTTCAAGTAAATTAGTAAAACATTAAATAAACTATGAACATAAGGAATGGAAAAAATATGTGCGTTAATAAGAAAGTCATGATTAAGTGGGAAAGAGAATATATTGAGAGAAAAGTGATCATAATCTATTTCTATTGGTAAAACTTTCTTATAATGTATTCCAAAATTATTTGAAAAGGTCGATAGTTGTTTTGATTTCTTTTGTATTAACATTGATATAAGAAAATTTTTCATAATTATTATTGCAAAATAATAAACGATTCTTATATATCAAATTATTTTTATTACATAAAATATTATATACACATACATGTTTACCTGCACACATATTTATATTCAAATATGTGTTCACGCTCACCTATACCTATCCATACTTTTACCGGTATTATTATTATAAATTTAGCCATAGAAAAAATTCTAAGACTAAAGTCTTAAAGAAATAGTATCTAAGACTTTCGGCTTTATTAAAAACTCTACCGCACTTGAGATTTGAACACACGGCCATTAAGTTGCTAATGGAGATTATTGCCTCTCGACCACTCAGGCGGATAAATTTACCGGTAGTTTCTACACATTTTACCTTAATAATTTCTATATAAACTGTAAGAAAATAAGATGATATAAAAAGTTTTTATTTTAAATTAGGAGACGAAAGTACGCTGGCAGCGCTCTTCGGACTTAATTTCGGGGTTTCCTACAAACCTTGCTATGGGTCGAAGGGAGATCAATAGACAGGGTTAAGATTAAGCCCAGGGCCGAGTCCCCGATCGTCCATCTGGTAAGGTGGAAGTACGTGCAAATTCTTTGGTGTAATCGTCCTGGGAGTTTCCATGAGCAAGTTATAAAACCCTCCCGCATCTCATGAACTAGCTAGCTCAGCTGTGGCACGTACGCTTACCTCATAGGCCTCCATACCTCTTCAAGCGGCACCGCAACGTTGCCAACGTTTCTGTGGATTCAGGACAAAATAGTAAAATTATTTTTGATACACACAAAGTGGCGTCCAACGTGAGGCATGAACTAACGGGGGCTATCACTGAGTGGATTATGTGCTACAGTTGTCTAAGAACCTTTAAATCCAACGCAAAGATGCTATACAAATACCTTTCCGTTTATCGTTTTATATACAGTGCCGACGGTAGATCTGAAGCCGAATTACTTCGTAGACGCGAAATACTTAAAGAATCGAATCTTACTTTTCAAAAAATTATACACGTATTATCAAATATCACATGCATTCAAAATTTTGGAAAAGTAAAAAAGACGATACCTGCAAAAATGATACGTCAAATTGTTCGACTCCTTTATCAAGGGCAAACATCGAAAGATTTTCTAAAACGATATGTAAATCAACTTAAACTTCGAACTGACTTTATACTTGTTCAATCCGCGTTCGCAAAGGAAAGAAGCGTAACGTCAACAAAACTATAAAAACGAACAATCCGAAAGTATACAATGTAATTGTTGGCTTATTTATTTATTTATTCCATTCTGCTTACACTTGAAACTCAACTAAAACAAATCGATAGTCGGGTTCAATTGACTCTAAAAGTAAATCTTATATTAATTCTTACATAATTAAAACTTAGTATAAGTATAATACAACAAATAAGAAGGAAAAAAAGAGAAAAAAAAAAGAAAAAAAAGCATGTACACAACTAGCGCCTCATCAGCAACCGGTACAGAACCAAATTGCAAATGAACCTCTAAGCCATCGCAAACATGCATACGCTTGGCAACCGATACTTAACAACAATTAATTTTCGAATCCTAATGACTTTTTAAAGTTAACAGTTGGTTTAAGTACGACATAGCTAAATCATGCGTATTAAGCAATGTTGTTTTAATGGACCTTATAGAGTCCCATAATGAGAATAAGTGATAGACGTCATTTAGGTGTATGTAAACAACTCTGAGCGGTTTAAATAGCTCATATTTATATTTACATTGACTAAGCTTAACCAAGATAAAGTGGCTAGAGAAGCGGTTAGGGACATTAAAGCTTATCTCACCAAGTAATGCAGGCGAATCAATAGTACCATTTATTACCTCGATTACGAAGGCAACACCAAGACTAACTCTACGTTTCTCAAGAGACGGTAAGGACAACAGAAGCAACCTATTTTCATAGGGGGGAAGAGAGGCAATCCGATCACAATCCAAATTCCTAAGGGCAAACAGCAAGAATTGCTTTTGAACAGATTCAATTGAATCTACATAGCACTTATATGAAGGAGACCGCACAACAGAGGCATACTGTAGTCTAACCAAACACATGTACAGCCTTTTTGAAATGTAAGGATCATCAAACTCCTTGGACCACCTTTTTATGAAACCAAGCGTGGACCTAGCTTTGCATAACGAGAGCTCAATATGCAAGTTGAAACGTAACCGGTGGTCAAATAGAACGCCTAAATCTGTGAACGAACCGACGTTCTCCAACTTGTGCGAATCTATGAAATACTGGGTAATGAATGACTTCCTCCTTGAGAAAGAAAGCTTCTTATATTTATTTATATTAAGTTTCAGAAGATACATCGAACACCATGCAACCAAATTACTCAAGTCAATTTGAAGCTGATATGATTGCGATTCTACGGAGAAGGAAGAAAACAGTTTCACATCATCAGTATACATTAGGATCTGGCTGGAATTAATCACCGATGGAAGATCGTTAATGTACAAACTAAATAAAATGGGACCTAAGTGGCTTCCTTGAGGTACGCCAGACATAACGGTGAATTCATCCGAGGTGATAAAGTTAAACAAAACCCTGAAGGATCTATTGTGCAGATAAGGGCTTATCCATTTCACTAAATAGAAATGGAAGCCAGAGGGTTGGAGTTTAAAGATAGGTAAGTTATGGTTAACCATTTCAAACGCTTTGCTTAAATCAATGTATATAACGTCTGTGCGAGAGCTACTAGATAAAGCCTTGAAAATATGGCAAGTAAACTCTAATAAATTGGTGACAGTGGATCGCCCTTTCCGAAAGCCATGCTGGTGTGGAGTGCCATAAAAATTAATGGCAAAGGCCAAATGCTGAGTCACAATTCGCTCGAACAACTTAGGCAAGACACTCAACTTGGTTATGCCTCTGTAGTTCTCAACGAGTTGTCTACTTCCACTTTTGTGAATAGCAGTATGGAAACTACGCTTCCAACACGAAGGGAAAACACCTATATTCAAGCACTGATTAAAAATCTTTGAGATAACACAACATAGCTCAACAGACAAGATTTAAGTACACATGATGGAATTCCATCAGGTCCAGGTGCAGAGCTATATTTTAGAGAACTCAACCCTTTAAACACGTCATCTTCCGAAATAAGTAAATTGGGAATTGAAACCAAGTTAGTTATGAGATAAGGATAGTTTGCAGATAAATCGAAACTAGCAGTCGAAAAGTTTCGACGGAAATACTCAGCAAACAGATTTGACAAACATGTAAGGGATGTGTGGAAATTTTTCTTTTTGAATTAACAAATTAAAAAAAGTATTTAGAAATAGTAAACAGAGAGGATTTAATGAACTGAAGGTGTCTGCAATAATAATGGTGGTTGAGGGAATTAAATCTATCCCTTCCCACCGAGTAAGCGAAATAGTCGAGCGCAGAGCCATTTTTCGAATATTTTTTGAACAGCGTGCTTTCTCTGTTCTGGTAATATTTAATTATCTTATTAAACCACGTGGGACACCTGCTACGAGGTTGGGACTGCCTGATCGGAGCAGATGCAGGAATAGCTAGATTTAATATCTTGTAGAACAAAAACAGTAAGCTTGCAATAGTTCCGGTTGAAAAATCAAGCCTAATATGTGAAAGATGATGCTTTAACTGCACAAAATTGATTTTATAAAAATCGTAATATTTATTTGAAAACGTTGGATTTGGAACATTAAAACACCGAACCATCATACTTGTGATGAAAGGAAATACACATTGCAGGATGATAGGGATCCTCAAGTAAACTAAAACTTGAACAACGATTTACACTAATTTCATATAAATTGACAAAGCAGAGATCAAGCAGTCTACCATTACAATTAGGGGCACGGTTGTATTGAACTAAATCCTCAGGTAAACTAAAAGATGAACAACGATTTACACTAATCTCAGGGAAACTGGCAAAGCAAAGATCAAGCAGTCTACCATTACAATTAGGGGTACGGTTGTATTGAACTAAATTGTGATAAAATAATTCGTTGAAGAACATAGCAGATCTATCGGATGTTGAAGTAGGAATCAAACAGCCAGAACTATCACTGTTACACCAAGTGACATGAGGCAAATTGAAATCACCCAACGCAACGACTAAATCGGTGGGTCTAGACTGCCTGGCCGCTTCACAAATGAGCAGCATGTTTCTTATATATGGAGATACCAGAATTTGGGGTCATATAGGAGCTTGTTATAAATAGCAGTTTATTAGGCATTTTCGCTCGAATGGCGATAGATTCAAATTCAAGAGTAGTACAAAATTCAATTAAATTGGACAGAGCTGACGCAGATATAGCAATTAACACACCGCCACCATTGCGATACTGTCGATTATTTCTGAAAACCAGGAAAGAATTATGCAAAAGTTCCGACGACTGTGGGTCAGGTTTTAACCAAGGTTCAAGGTGAAGGCCAAACAGAAAAACTCCGTGCTTACTGAATTTAGGAAAGTAGAACGAATTTTTGAATTTAGGCCCTAACATTTTGATAAATGAGGGATAATGGGCCTGAAGAAACATTTAGTTTTTCGATGGCGACAGGACTACTGCTTTGGTGTTACGGGGTCGATCTCGAGGAATAAATTCCTTAATTAAGAATCCTACTGGCCACATATCACTGTTTTCAGTCGGAACTAGTATTTTAAAAGAAGAGATTGCTCTAAATTGAGAAGAAGCAAATTTGAAAATGCTAGCGCGCTTTAAGTTGACTGTTGGGATTTTCGCCGCCAGATAGCTTGTTATGTTATCCACCGATGTTTCAGGTGCCAGTCTTGATACAAATATTGCTTTGCTGGGAGGAACTGCCACCAAACAAATGTCATTACTACTAGGAACAGTAGGGTACACGGCTGTGGCGTTATGAGATAGGGAGAAAATTGAGGAAGTTACCACACTTGCACGAGTATCTTGTGTGACATGCCCAGTTTGGTGACCAGCGTTCTCACTCGAACAGCCAGGAGGAGAGGATGATTTATTTTGCCTTGATTATTTTAGACGATGACGCCTGATTAGAATGAGTGACGGCACTGAAAGGAGATACCCTTGCCACTTCAGCATAACTTAAATCAGAAGGACTTCATGGCTTGCTTGTAACTATTTTGTTACCGACCGACTCAGCAGTATCGGAAACGCTTACTTTCGTTGTAGAATTAGACGGAGTGCTAACTTGTACCAGCGAATCAAGTTTAGAAGGAATCAGAGGTGACTTACCACGCGCTACGCTACGAGTTGCTATTTTGCTAGCCCGGGAAGACGATGATTGCTCAATAAAACGACACTCACCAAACCTAGACTTCATTAGCTCGAACTTCTCCCACAAAGAGCCGAAATTTCTACTCAATTCCGAAAAACCATTTCTCCTCTCCATCAAGAGTTAGTAAAAATCAATACCCCGCTTCCTACAGTCAGGACATGACAAACGTAAGCCTTTCGAATAATCAGCAACTGCGTCAGCAGCACGGCCGATAACACCGGCACACTTTGCACGGCAAAAACGTAACAAAGCCAACAAGAAATGAATCAGTCAGACTCTGGGTCGGTTTTCGCACGACATGGTGTATATAAATAATCCATGTGCAGTCAAAGACGATAGAGGTGGATTTTTTTTTTTTTTTTTTTTTTTTATGCTTATTTTTTTTTTTTTTTTTTTTTTTTTTTTTTTTTTTTGGGTTGTTGAGTAAAGTTGGACTAAGCCAATAAATTTGTGGCTTATATATCCGAAGTGCAACTGTAGAAGTGGATTATGAAGAAAATAAAGAGCAAATTGAAAAAAAAATAAAATAAATAAATAAATAAATCCACAGTACAAACTGTCAAGAAATTTAAGTAAACTTCTCCGTTACTTTGACACTGTACTAAGAGAGCGAAGGCAAAACAAAACTGCAACACAAAAAAAAAAAGAGAGAGAATAAAGACAAAACAAACAACAACGAAAAAGAAAGACTTATACGGAGCTCAATTTTTGATTGCAAAAAAACAAATGAATCAAAGCAAGAAGACAATTTATTCCTTTTACTTTATTATATTTCAGCACACAATAAAGCTAACTAGCCCCAAAAATTAAAAAGAAATAAAAATACCAATTGCGGAAAAAATAAAAACGACTATACCGCGCGCGCAGAGCTGCCAAACTCTGATGACCAACTTGAAAATGTCATTAGCCACAGTGAAAGGTAGAAACGTGAGTTTTCTCAATACATACCATATAATTTTGGGAGACGTTAGATGAAAAATTTATTTTTAATTTTAAGTTATGAAGATCATTTATAGGGGGAATGGATTTGCTTATACTTTGTTATACGTTGAATTGCTACTCTTTATATTCTTATTACAAGCATATTCTTGATATTTATAAAGAAGTAAAGCAAAATATAGAAGTATAAGCTAATGAAAAAATACATGCATTTTTACTTCGAACTTAAGATACACAGTAACCTATTTTTGCACAATGGCATAATGTATCCCAATCTAAATGCTCTTTATATTTATATAAACAATGTTGCAAACAACCCCTGTTGGTGGAATTACTTACACGCAATGTACGTCCAATACGCTTACAAGTTCTTTTCCTATTCGTACCTTAAGTTAATCGCTCATATTGAGAACACTTCTTAAAAAATAATAAATATAATTTGTTTATCTTTTTACTATTGTCATATTAATTTTTATGAAATTATATTATCACTCCATTTCATTACATATTTATATACTATTACTAGTGTTAATTATTAATTATATACAATTGCCTCTGCACTATTCTTGTCATTTACAATAGCATACCATTGCATTTGATATAAAGACGCAGACTATATTTACCCACAATAATTTATTATATTTAATATTAGCATATATTTATTTTATTAGCTGTTAATTTCACTATCTTTTATTATTATCTTTTATATTGATGTGAAATATGTACTCGTTTCAACTAACATTGGAATAACCCATTCTCGGTTTAGTAATGGTTTCATTTTAAATATATCCGTAAGTTGCTGAAGAACTGCGCGTGCCAGCGTAAATCTTCAGGCGGTCTTACTTAAAGTAAGGTCTTATCTGACCCATAAATTCAAAGTGATCGGCTCGCTTAGCTTCTAAGCTTAAGTTGGTTTGGGTATTGTCGTTTACCCACAATAAGATAACTTGTCACGCGGATTACCCTGAACAATTTGCTTTGTGTCTTTCCCCTGACAAATATAAAAAAAATAGTTCGTTCAAGTAATTGTTTGATACTTCCACAGCATGGCTTTGCGTATGTTAGGCTCTAGCCATCGCTGTTTGTCGTATTGACTGCTAAGAGCAGTTACGTTCTTGTCCAACGGTGAAGCTTCGTACGCGTTATCCTTTGGTTATCGCTATCGTTAATCTCTGACAATCGCTCTTCATCGCATCTACGTAGTGTAGACGAAGTAAAATGCTAGAAAATCGGAGCGAAAAAGTGGCAGTAACTTAATGTTAGCATTCAGGTGGGGTTTAACTGAAAGGCGGTTGCTATTACTGTCCATCGAACACGACTGTGATATGCCAAAAGAATGGAAATTTTTGCAAACACACTATAAATGCTTTGAGGTAGTCACAGAACTAACTTTCTAGAAATAAAATCTGCAAATACCAACTGTTGTTTCGGCAGTAACTTAAACAAATTACTTCTGCGCAAGCAACAGCGACACGAACGAATACAGGAACGGTCTCCATAAGATAGATAATGGCAACAAAAAATATAAATGATAAAAATTATTTTGCAGGAAGCGGAAATGTGGAAATGATATATAGAAAATTACTATATATAAAATACAATTAAAACCCGGCTTCATTTTTTATTACTTACATATACAATAAGTCAACATTGGTATACATACATTCTTACGCATAAAAGAGAACAGTTATAGTTGCATTTATCAGCCTGCTTATATGACAGTGTTGCAAACATTTGAGACTTGAGGCTCACAAACCACACAGCGAACTTAGAAGAAGGACGATGGAGTTTTTCGAATCTACTGTTGATCACGACGGAGCGAACTTGCCCGTCACATTCTTTTTCTGGAGACTAAAATTATCGGAATTCGCTATCGTTGATGCATTATCACGATTGATTCCGAAAGAAGTGGATATCAATGCAAGTGAGACTAACAGAGAAATCCCACAGAGTAAGCTACCGTTGAACTTCTGTAAAAACCACGTTAACATGAGAAAAATCACTTCTGGATCAACCAGGATGCAAACGAAAACTACATTTAAAAATACAAGGAAATACAACAATAAGAATTATTCTCAAAAATCGATTAAACGCAAACAGATGACAGTTTTTATAAAATGTTAAAAAATATTTACAACGAGCTTTCCTTAAATAATATAAACGCCAAACTTATAAAATGTTCAATACCCTCCGAAATGCGTAGGTTGAACTAGAACTAGTGAATCGAAAAGCAACACTTAAGCAAAAATCGGCGAGGAATACAAACAACATATCAGGAAATAAAATACATAATTTACAACCTTAACCCAAAGCTTCGCAGAAGACAATTTATAAACAAGTGTGAACTGTGAACATTAGAAAAATATGACAATAGACCACCCAAAATCTCCTATAAAATAACAAAGACTCGCGAGAGCCGCGAGAAATCGTCCACATGACAATGATAGACAAATTCTTCAAATTTGCTATAGCCTACCAAATAGGAGACCGAAGTTGCACAGAGATCAAAGTCAAACTAGTCCAAATAATCGGCACATGTGGAAAAATAAGAAAAACAATCGAAGAACTAAAAACAACCAAATGTTACAATAAAATTCATTACATCTTATAAGTAATAGCCTACACGGAGACAATCGACTTAATCCTTCAAGACGTGTAAGCGCTAAAATCTAGCACAATCGAGAATAAACCCCTACTGAATAGGATGCATAAAAACTTTGCTTCAATAAAGGAAAAATAAATAATCTCAAAACACATTTTAGATTCAAACGTGGGTTTATCAATATACTAGGTGAAGGACTCAAGTATATAGTCGGATCTATGGATAGTGACGACGAAATCCAAATAAATAATGCACTCGTCTCTCTACGTACAAACGAACAAAACTTAATGGGCAAGATGATTATCAATAATTTTATGGTTAACCAAATAATGAACATAAGCGAACACAAAAATCTAAAGCACATTAGCAATTGGGGCTTCACGTTGGGTGCCACTTTTGTGTCTAATAACATTGTTTGTCTTTATCCTAATGGTCTACCCAAACCCAATGAACTGTGTAACGAGTCTTCTTAGGGCAGGGTAAGCTCAGGGCTCCACCAGGACTCCTTCCAAGAAATTTATAATAATAATAACGTGGACCTCCGGGTTGGTGATTAATATTCGAATTTATTATTATTTGACGGCGATTTTTTCTATATTCGAAATTTTCTTTGTTTAACAGCGATTTTTCCTTTTAAGGGGGATGGAGAAACCAGCGCGGTGACCCGACTCTCATTTAACGCCTTTTTTGAACGATCGTTCTTATATATATTTTCTACCGTCTTCCGTATCGCGAGATTTTCTCTGAAAACAAAAGGAATACGCCGCGGGTGTTATAGCAGCCAACCTCGGCCGATAGGACCACTCGTCCGTCTCTAATCGTTTCATGTCGCTGAAGAGAGTGTCTATCGGTTATTCATGGATGACGAGTAAAGGTCAACTGTTCTATCAGTGGTTCAGGGATGACGACTAAGCTAAGCCTGCCATCCCCTAACCGTAAAGTTAAAAGTGTTCTTACTTATTTAGGGATGACGACTAAAGTAAGCCTGCCATCCCCTATCCGTAAAGTCAAAAAAAAATATCCCTGCCGGTAACGTCAACTAGTTATGTCGTCTCTGATTGCTTACCTCTGACTGCTATAACACGACTGAAAGATGAACGTGTTGTGACGCGCTCTTTTATAGTCGCGATCACTAGCACTGTGCTCCGTGACATCGATGTTTTGTCTATAGTTACGTTACAACCTTAATACCTACTTGCATGTGTGTTGTAACGATATTCTTATGCTATCTATTATTACTTACGCTAGCTTACTTATGCTAGCTGAGGTCAGATCAAACATGTTTGCTTGCAACCAAGTTATCATCTCAGCCTTGTGTATATTTTATTGTTATTGCTGGTTTAGGTACTAAATCGAATGATTTTATAAACCGTTAAGCATGCCGACATATGGTATACATCATATCCACATGCACAATTTTATAAGCTACTTTTTTTCCTCTCGTAATGTTTGTTTGTTTGCCTATCCGGTCTGTCTTATCGTTATATTATGAAGCAAAACGCTTCCTTACAACTGTGTTAAATTTAGGGTCACACTTGGCTCTCGGACATTTCTCATACATTTACACCTAAGAGGGTAGCTCTTACTTACCCTTTAGGGAACACGCGGACGGACGAAACTTAACCCAGTGCATCTAAGCATTGGGCTTTTCATTACTCGCCCTACCCATTGGTTTTCTTCGGCTAATAATTTCCCTCTAAATCTATCTTTCTCTCATGACAAAAAATCAAATTATTCGAGTTATTTTTTTCGCAATATTCTTGTTTCATCTTCTCCCTTTTATTAATTAACAATTGCAGTAAAAAAATAATGTACTTCTTAATGTATTTCGCAAACAGGCAGTTATCAAAATGTTGCGCTTATTACTAAATGATAATAATAAGATATAACCAAAAAAAAGGTGTTTTCCTGCTGTATACGATGCAATACAATATTTAATTTATAAACACAAATGCATAAAGCCGTCCGATTGAAGTCATCCAATGCAGGCAATAATTGTAGCGTTGGTATATAGCCGCTGTTATTGAATATTGTAGCCGTCGTTATTATACAATGTAGCTGCAGTTGTTATATATTGTAGCGACCTTAATATAAACATCAAGCCAGGGGTGAATATCGTTGTGTTTGCCGATCAAAATTAATTTTAATTTTTAGATGAGAATTAAATATAACGTTTTTCCTTTTTATTGTTTTTCTTTACAGACACAAATTTCAAGCTTCTTCTTATTCGTAACTCTCTTATTCTCTTCACCCAGTATCGAAAAATCTTCCGTTAAGTTCGAATGGCAAAGGAATAAAATGTCGTTTTGCTCTAAATCAATTCCTCAGATCTTGTTTTTCTTTATATCACAAGATTTTCTTCTTATATTCTTTATATCAAATAACTAAATAAAAATGACAAATCAATCTTTCTACGCATTTTCTTTCAATAATTACTCGGGTGTCTTAATTATTATAAAATGGCCATTTCTTCAAAAAGAAAAATATGCTCTATACGATTTTAATTTTTTTTTTTATTTATATTTAACCAAAACGTCAGCGCAATAATCAAATATTCAGAGTTCTTAAGTGATTTGACACTTTCTATTTTCCTTTTCTTATTTTTACATCACGATCGGAAATAATTCCTGATCTTTATAATTGTCTAACGACGACATCGTATTGATGACATTTCACATAGAGTTCTTGTCGTACACTTTCGTTTAGTTTTTATTTTTAGTTTTTTTTTAGATCAAATAAAATAAATATATTTGTAGTTTTGTAAGATCACCGAAACCATAAGTGGCACAAATTTAAGAAGAAGTTACAAAGTGTTAGCTTATTTATACCTTCTTTTCAGTCAAGTAAACACAATGCCCTTTTACTAACAGAAAATGCAATTTTTTTCTTTTAATAATTTTCTGCTGAATGAATTACATTTGAAAGCATTAAAATTTTTTATTTCTTTCTGTCTTCTTGTTCTTTTTTTCAATTCCCGATGTTCAGGCCAGCCATTTTGTTTTGGCCTTTTTCTCTCTTTTTTGACTATTTCTTGTACTCTCTTTGTTTGCTTCTACTATTTTTCCTCCACTTGCGAAATCGCATTCAACCTTTTCTTTTCTTCTCTTCTCCCATCTCTCCTACCGAAAAACGCACAATGCCAAAAACCAAAAAAAACTTCGTCGAAATACTGTGTCTCGCTATAAACTCCCTTCCCTTAAAAAAAACGCCGAGTTGAGTTTTTAGCCAATATAAATTGTTAAGTCAAAGCCACGCATTACACAATTACATAAATAAACTGAAGAGCATGTAGAAAAAAAATAGCGACCATCAAATACGAAATTACATTCATTGGCAAAATATACTAGATATATAATGATATTCTACTTTTAGCAGATCGCATAGATAACATCGACCAAGTAATCTTCTCTAGCAGACACTTCATCGAAAAGAAAACTAGACTTAATTGCAAATCTCGATAGTAACACAATAATCAAAGTTTTAGTTTTATAATTTTGTGTTAGTCATATTAATTCCATAATACTCGGCTCACATCCCGTCAAGAATCTTATTCGAACTGTTTCTCAACTCTCAGAACAAGTATATCATCTTGGAAACTCACGAAACATTGGTAGACAAACATGATAACATTTAAAAACTAATGTCAAGGGAAGCTTAGAGAACAATTTAGTGCAAATCCAGCACAAATGCCTGTTTTTGAAGAGGTGATGCAACGAGAGTAAGAGATGCAGCGAAATGTATCCTAAAACAAGTCCATGGAATCAAAATAATCGCCGGGGTTTTAATATTCGAGAACTTCTTGAGTAATATATCCCACAGTCGTCACAAGCAAAAGATAAAAGCGAAAACACTTTCTTAATCAAACTGGAAAATGGCAAAATACCCGTCTCCAATAAGAGCTTATCTAGTGTAAAAATAAAACTATACGACCAACAGGTCCTACAAAACTTATTACCTTAAATTAAGAAAAACGCAAAACTATTCAGTATAATTAATGTATGCATTAATACAATCATATTCTCGATTATAATGTTATTAGCTACCCTAATGTACAAATTGAATTAAAGCAATCACACTTCGGTAGTAAATACTTAGCCGGCGCCTCAATATAGCGATGTGAATTTTTGTGTCCAACATTTAAAATAACGTAAACATAACATAAAAATATTGAAATTGGGGTTAAATATAAAAATACACACCTGGGGAACAAGAAAGAAAGCATTGTGAACAAACGAAGAATTAACAATCGATTGGTGACAAGGAATGCGAGAGAGGTAGCAAAGAAGAAGCTAGTAAATATTATCCCAGGAAAACAAACTCCGGCCCACCAGCAAACTCCAGCCGCGAGCCCATAATAATGCCATCAACTGCATCAAAAGCAGCATGAACTGTTTCAACTGTTACAACAGCGATGAGTTATGTTTAAAATGAAGAGAAACATAGGAGTATAAAAATAAAGAATTTAAAAAACTTTAGAACAACACCAAATTAAAAAAATTTTTAAACTTTAAAATTTTCGAATCAACCAGAAATTCAAAACTTTCCTCCCTATCATCATTTTCGTCTTCGAGTGGCAAGACGAAAATTGCAAAAATATTTTTGTTTTCACAATAAAAAATGGACGATAAGAACATTATAAAGGATAAAAAGTTTTTCTTTCGCGCAGAAGTAGCAAATTGATAAAAACCAGCAAATGAAATAAAAACTTCAATATTATTTTTACGACAAACAAAAGATAATTTAACGGTATAAATTGATACAAAAAATGTCGCAAAAATTATTATAAATTATTTTAAACCTATTACTTGTGGAACACCTTCTAGTCAGTTGAATCACATCACGTATACTAGTTTCTAAAGAACATTTTTATATGTTTTATTAGTTGCCGAACACTCTTTTAAATTAATTCAAACATCATATTATTATTTAGTGATTGCTTATACAAAATTTTGTTTTCCTCTTCCGAATTGCCTATGTAATACATCCGTTATATTGTAATGCTATCTTACAGGCATGTTTCAGTCACCAACACTAACGATAAACGCACAAAGCATCGCATTTACGCCTGACAACCTTTACTCCAGGCTTGACAAGCCCTATTTCATGTTGTTCTGTTCTCAATTTACACACATATTTTAGTTGGTATGCACACTTTTTTCTGGATTTCTTTCCAACCGTTTTGAAATCATTAATATCTTTTCCTAACTCCCTCTTTCCCTGTATTGCTTTTCGAGAGAGTCTCTGCTCGAACGTACGGCCAGCTAACTACTGAAGTAGCAGAAGTCTCCGCATAATGTTTCTAAACGGAATAGAACGGAGGTTGCGTTTACGCCAATTCTTTGGTTTCTTACGTGCTTGTAGCCGCATTTCTCTAGTGAATAATTGATTAATATTACTCTTATTTAGTAGTAGATTATTATGTGTAACCACGATATCCAATGCAAGCCGTCCTCATATAGTGGAATATGTTCAACCCCCAATATACTTTTTTAATAACTGGTACACCGTTCTACTTGACGAACCAACGAGAATGCTTGTTAGGACAATTTTTTTATATAAAGGTAATATTCATGTAGCAGCAAGCGAAATTTAAGATAAGTCCATCTTTTTTATATCGATTTAGAATCATTTTCTGAGGCAATGTAAGCTTGGTTTTGCGCATTTCTCACCGCAAAAATTGTCGATGCCTTTTTTGTGTTTAGGGCGTAGGTTTTAAGGTATTTTCACGAAATTTTTTATTCTAACTTATTTTGGCTCAAAGACACTACTGAAAATGGACAAGCTCAAATGATTTTTACGGCCGTTCGTCTATATAAGGCCTTACTTTGAAAGTGCCGTTATATAAAAAATTTTCAAATAAATGTAAGAAATTTGGTTGGACAAATTCTCTAAACTACTGTATTACCATTCTTATGAAAAGTGAGTTAAGTGGCAAAAAGATGGTATTTTTATGCCCAGCAATGAAGAATGGGAGTACATCACCTTGCCATAATGTTTGCAATACCCAAGAGAATGCTTTAGAAATCATTTTAAAAAATATATGTTGTTGTCCGTAGCAAACCGTAAACTGCAACTCTGTTTCTCTAAGAATATCTCTGGATATTTTCGCTTTGCTCATGAATTATGGAAGATAGAAATTGTCTAAATTTACTTTATTTTATGAGGGGGAACCCTACTGTCGATACCATGACCTCACACAGTTATAAGTGATTAAATTTTTATTTTATCGCTTTTTTGAGAATTGGACTTCACTCTTTAGCAGACTCTATTTTTCTTAGCAGTACAAACAATTGGGTATCAAATGGAAGCACTTGGAGAGCCAAATGCGAGAAGATAAGTGTGCCAATTTTAATTTAAACGTGACGCCCGTCACGACGTGATGGATTGATTTTTTCCTAACAATACGGTTAATGTAGATGTCAAGGAAGACCCATCGAAGAGTAAAATGGAGCTCACTAAGTGTGTTAATTTTAAATGAAACGATGTGGACGTCGCGTCGTGGTGGATTAATTTTTTCTTAACAGTTCTATCGATAAGGATATTAAAGATGAAATGCGAATATTAAATTAATATATATTGCACAAAATAATTTCAATAAAAAAATTTTTTAAATACATAGACAATGTAAACTTATGTAAGCAATCCATTCATGCTTCAACCCTTATGCCAGAGTCCGATTTCCATTAATCAAAACTCTTCTGAATGGAATTTCGGTTGGTCGGAATTTCAAATCGGTCTTTAATAATAGTTTGTCTCTTTTCGTCAAGGTGGAGAATTTTATCAATAAAGTTATTTGTAATAAATATTTTTAAATTTATATTCTTTTGTCATTTTCCAATTAGTGCAAAGACCAATTCTAATTTTCAGTATTGACACTTTATACGAAGTTTCTACAAATTTTTTCTTTCTTTTGTATTTTACAAAAAATTTCCAGCAACATAACATCCATTTGTTTACGTTCTATTTTAAGTGGAATTTCTTTTTGTAACTTTTCTAAAATTAATTTTTTTTTTAAGTTAGCTTTTTTATTCAAAAATTTCATACCTTTTGTTTCCTTTTTTCCTCACTCTTTAGAGGCAGTCAAAATAATAATGCGTTTTCGCATGATAAAAAAGCAATTCCTTTGCGATCAAATAAGTCGTTTTTAATATTCGGGCGTTTTTCCCATAATTTTCAATTTCGTTAATTACCAAATTTTTTTTTTGCTCAAGAAATGTTGCAAATCCCACAAAAAGCGATAAAGGATCAAGTTAAGCTTGGTTCAACTACTACAGGTACCTTTATTCTACAGTCTTTAATAATCCAATTCAATTGTGATTTATGAAAATTTGGAGCGGACATATAAAATTCTTTATAAGAACTTCATTATGGATTATACATAATTTTTATACCCTTGAAAAATTATGTTTATTAAAGACTGTAGGATAAAGTGTCGTTAATCACAATTGAATTTGATTTATGAAAATTTGGAGCGGACATATTCAATTAGAATGAACGAAAAATTAGTCGTACATAGATTAACAGAACATGATATCAACTAATTGTTTGCTATTATATACAACAACTGTTAATTCGACATGAGCATATGTCAATATTGACTATAAATATGTAAGTGGAATTTAAAAATATGACTTTATTAAAAATTTCACGGCTGCGCCATATAAGAAGACAATCTAAAAAGGGAATCTGAGACTTGTACACTCTTTTACTATATATAATATTAGATATCACCAACTACAACCAATTTTAATACATACGCATAACGAGAAAGTAAAATCAATTGTAAGAAAACTCACTTGGATGATTGCAGCTATGTGACTGGCACCACACTGTTACAAGAACCAGCTAAGTTCTCAAAAGCATTAAAGTACAAACTATGACAAAAATTAGCAGCAGTTAGGTACTAATTTAGCTTCTGCTTCATATGTGTTGTTGTTGCTGTGGTCCATGATGTCACTGTTTTACCTGGCATGATTGCTTTTGTGATTGTTGACAGGTCATAAGCGCAATGACTTTCTATATTTTAAGCGTGATTAGGGCTTTCTTTTCCCTTATACATTTCAATGTTATAAACGTAATGTTTTGAAAGTTTGCTAAATATATTTAAAAATAAAAACTTTTCTCAACAGAATTAAATGCGAACATTAAACCGTTGAAACATTTAGACTGTTATTAAACTGCGTTTTCCTTCTTTTCGTCATAGAACCAAGTAAAGAATGTTTGTGAAAATTTCTTCACCGGTTAGCACATTCCTATGAAAATCTGTTAGATAAAAATGTTTGATTGATTTATTTTTGCTTTTGCTATACTCCGTGTTGAAAGAGTATCACTTGCATATATACGCGCGTTACAGCTTGACTCTTAAAAATGAATCTAATCTACCTATTACAAGTAAACTCTTATTAAAATATAATAAAATAACAGAAAAGATAAAGGTAACGCAATGTCCTATGATTCCCTAGGAGAATTTTTACAGTTCAGATATGCTTGAATTTTAATAGTCTTCCATTTAGAAGAAGATTTAATGGCGCAGTCGTCAAAGAACTGCTTTGCTTTTTTTTCTTTTCTTTCTTTTCCTTTATTTTAGAAACATTTTTCTTAATAATTCGTGATACTTCACTTCACTTCAAGCATTCGGATCGATCTTATTTCCTCTTCCGTACGCTAGCTTCTTCATCTTTTTTCAGCCAAACGTACCAATTTTTCAGGCATACTAACTTTATTCGTTACGACGGTCAATGACAGCTATTGAAGATAAAGACCTACTACAGGGTTGCAAACGAAAAAATGTCACACAAGTTTTTTAATTTAAACAAAATATATAACACTTCTCTTACGATTTCAGTGCGTGCTGTGCGCAATATGGCGCAAAAATATTCCGTGTTTTTCAAGTCGCCATTAATCTCTTAAATATATTTAGATACTTATAAGCCTAGTATGAAATCTTAATAAGTTATCAATAACCAACTAAGAAAAGAATAATTCATATGATTTAATTGGAACAGGTGTTACCTTGCTTGGTTTCTCCCCAGCTTCGCAGTTCATGTTTTTTTTTTTTTTGGCAACTCAGCATGTGCGTTGTAGTTGCGTTTTAATACTGTGCAAGATAAATACATCAATTTCTTATCGCTGGCTCTGTGAACGTTTTTGCCATGCAAAGTGCGCTGGTCTTAATGGCCGTGCTGCTGACGTAGTCCTTGATCCCTCAAAAGGCTTACGAGGGTCATGTCCTGACTGTAAGAAGCGTGACATAGATTTCTACAAACTCTTCACGGAGACGAGAAATTCTTTCTCAGATTTGAACAAAACTCGCGGTTCTTGTGGAAGAAGTTTGAAATAATTAAGACTAGATTTGACGAGTATCGTTATATTTTATTCCTCAGCTAGCAAAGTTACAAGTCGTAGCGTAGTGTGTTATATGTACCCTCTGAGTTTTCCTTAGTCTGATTCGTTGGGAAAAGTTAGCGCTTCCTTAATGTCTACAAAGAACGATAGTGTTTCCCCTATCGTTGAGTCGGTTGGTAATAAAGATGTCCTTCGGATTTGAGCTATGCTGAAGCGGCAAGGGTATCTCCAGCCAGTGGCGTTACTCACTCTACTGTGGCATCATAGCCGAAAAATAATAAAGAGAATAATAAATTGTCCTCTCCCCCTGGCTGTTCGAGTCTGAAAGCAGGCCACCAAACTGGGTACGCCGCACAAACTGCTCGTGCAGGTGTGGTTAACGCTTCTTTATTCTCCCCATCTTAAAACTCCCTAGCCGTGAACCCTACTGCTCCTAGTAGAGATGACATTTGTTTGACGGCAGTTCCTCCCAGAAAGGCAATATTTGTGTCAAGACTGGCACCTGATACATCTGTGGATAACATAAACGGTTATCTGGCCCCGAAAGTCCCAACAGTCAATTTAAAGCGTGTTAACATTTTCAAATTGGCTCCTTCTCAATCTAGAGCAATCTCGTTTTTTAAAATGCTAGTTCCGACGGAGAACATAGATATGTTGTTAAATGAATCATTGTAGCCAGTTGGATCCTTAATTAAGGAATTCATCTCTCGGGATTGACCCCGTTATGCTAATGGAGTGGTCCTGCCGCCTTTAAAAAGCTAAATGTTTCTTCAGGCCCATTATCCTCCATTTATCAAAATGTTAGGGGCCTAAATTCAAAAATTCGTTCTACTTTCCTAAATTCAGTAAGTACGGAGTTTTTTTGTTTGGCCTTCACTGCAACTTGGTTAAAACCTGATCTGCACTCGTGAATTTCACACAATTCCCGACGTTGCATTTATCGCCATTCGAGCGAAATTTCCTAATAAACAGTTACATGTAACCTGTTCCTATATTCCCCCAAAACTCGGATATCTCCATATATAAGAAACAGGCCGCCCTCATTTGTGAAGTGGCCAAGCAATCTAAACCTGCTAATTTTGTCGTTGTGTTGGGTGACTTCAATTTGCCTCAAATCACTTGGTGTTACAGTGATAGTTCTGGCTGTTTGATTCGTATTTCAACATCTGATAGAGCAGTTGTGTTGTTTAGTGACTTATTTGACCATAATTTAGCTCAATACAACCGTACTTCTAATTGCAATGGTGGACTGCTTGATCTTTGCTTTGCCAATTTTCCTGAGGTTAGTGTTAATCGTTGTCTACCTTTTAGTTTACCTGAGGAACCTTATCACCCAACAATGTGTATTTACTGTCATTACAAGCATGATGGTTCATTGAACTTCTCTAATGTTCCAAATTCAACTTTTTCAAAGAAATATTATGATTTTCATAAAATCAATATTTTACTTCTTTCACATATTAGTCTTCATTTCTCAGTTGGAAGTATATGATAGCTTACTGTCATTGTTCTGCAATATATTAAATCTAGCGATTTCTGCATCCGTTCCGATCAAGCAGTCTCGTCCTCGAAGCAGGTGTCCCCAGTGGTTTAATGAGACAATTAGATATTACAAGAATAGAAAAACAAGCTTTCAAAAAACGTGGCTCTTCTTTCATCTATTTCACTTACTCAGCGGCAAGGCATAGCTTTAATTCCCTCAATCACCAATATTATTGCAGATACCTTCAGTTAATTCAGTTCATTAAATCCTCTCTGTTTGCTAATCCTAAATACTTTTTTAAGTTTGTTAACTCCAAGAGAAAAATTTTCCTAAATTCCTCGCATGTTCGTTTTAATAACTCTAAGTCCTCCGATTACGTTCAAACCACAAATCTCTTTGCTGAATACTTTCGCCAAAACTTTTCGACTGCTAATTCCGATTTAACAGCAAACTTCCCATATCCAATAACTAACATAGTTTCAATTCCTAATTTGGTTATTTCTCAAAATGCCATGTTTGAAGATTTGAGCTCTCTAAATTACAGTTGTGCGCCTGGACCTGATGGAATTCCATCATGTGTACTTAAGCCTTGCGCTATTAAGCTTTGTTGAATTTAGGTGTTTTCCCTTTGTGTTGGAGGAGTAGTTTTCTTATTCCTATTCACAAAAGTGGGAGTAGACAACTTGTTGAGAACTATAGAGGCATCGCCTAAGTTATTCGAACGAATTGCGACTTAGTATTTGGCCTTTGCCATCAAATTGTATATTTCTCCACTCCAACATGGCTTTCGAAAAGGAAGATCTACGGTCACCAATCTGTTAGAGTTTACTTGTCATGTTTCCGAGGCACTGACTTTAGCAAAGCGTTTGATTTGGTTAATTATAATCTTTAAACTCCAACCCTCCGGCCTCCCTTCCCATTTAGTGAAATGGATAAGCTCTTATCTGCACAGTAGATCATTCAGGGTTTTGTTTAACTTCATCACCTCAAGGCCGACACTTAGGACCCATTTTAAGTATTTATACATTAATGATTTGCCTTCGGTGATTAAATCCAGCTAGATCTTAACGTATGCTGATGATGTGAAAATGTTTTTTTCCTTTTCCGTAAAATCGCAGTCACATCAGCTTCAAATTAACTTAAACCTAAATAAATGTAAGAAGTTTTTTTTCTCAAGAAAGAAGTCATTCATTACCCAGTATTTCATAGATTCGCACAAGTTTGAGGACGTCGATTCGTTCACAGATTTAGGCGTTCCCTTTGACCATAGGTTACGTTTTAATTTGCATATTGAGCTCTTGTTAAGCAAAGCTAGGTCCGCGCTTGGTTTTATAAAGAGGTCGTCCAAAGAGCTTGATGATCCGTACATTAGAAAAAGGCTGTACATGTGTTTGGTTAGACCTATACTCGAGTATGCTTCTGTTGTGTGGAGTTCTTCCTATAGGTGCTATGTAGATTCAATTGAACAGTTCAAAAGCAATTTTTGCTGTTCGCCCTTAGGAATTTAGATTACCTCTGTTCCCCCCTATGAAAATAGGTGACTTCTGTCGTCCTTACCGTCTATTGAAAAACGTAGATTTGTTCTTGGCGTTTGCTTCGCAATCAAATGAATAAACGGCGCTATTGACTCGCCGTCATTACTTGGAGAAATAAGTTTTAATGTCCCTAACCGCTTCTCTAGCCACCTTATCTTGGTTAAGCTTAGTCAGTGTAAATATAATTATGAGCTATTTAACCCGCTCAGAGTTGTTTGCAAGAACCTAAATGACTTCTATCACCTATTCTCATTATCGGACTCTTTAAAGTCCATTAAAGCAACATTAGCAACACAAAGCTTAATACACGAGATTTACCAATGCCGTACTTAAACTATCTTTTAACCTTAATAAGTTATTATGATTCGAAAATTAATTGATGTTAACTATTATCGGTTGCCAAGCTTATACATGTTTGCGATAGCTTAGATGCTCATTTGCAATTTGGTCCTGTACCAGTTGTAAGTGTGGCTCTGTGCTAGTTGTGTACATGCTTTTTTTCTTTTTTTTTCCTTCTTATTTGTTTTATTGTACTTATACTAAGTTTTTAATATTAATTAATATAAGTTTTGCTTTAAGAGTAAATTGAACTCGACTGTTATTTGTTAGTTGAGTTTCATGTATGAGTAGAATTAAAATAAATAAATGCAATAAATAATGTTTAGTTTGCTGACTGCTCAGCTTCAAAGCGCCAAGTCAAGCTGTCTCTTTATTTATTTATTTATTTATTTATTTATT